>LPNX010629086.1:559104-590519 GCA_001517045.1 Pseudotsuga menziesii
GTGACCTATGTATGTGTGTGTGTTACGCCTAATTCACATCACCAACATGTTGTGAGCTACCTATATCATTGATTTCCTAAAATTCCTAAGAGACTGAAGTTAAACATGAGCAAGAAAGAGTAATTCCTTGCTCTAAGACACCACCACACTTTCCCTTTGTGAAACCAATGGTACTCATCTTAGAAACACCCTTTGAACATTTCAAGGAGTGGTGCCACTTCCCACTATCCATTTACAAAAGGAAGTGCTCCCCTAGCATCGCTAGTATTCCTCATAAAAGGTGTAGTTCTTGACTTATGAAGGAAAAAAAGAGATATTTCAAGAGGCTTCTCAAAGATGGCCTTCATGGAGCCTCATCCCTAAGAATTAGAACAGGTGGAACTTGATATTCCATATATCAGGGATGATCTCTCCACCTATTCCACGGAATCCTAAACCTACTCTATCCTTTGAAGCCTTTAAATAATGGCTCACTCCTCATGGGAAAAGAGAGGAAGAATGTGTGATAGCATATAAAATTTGTCCAAATTATCCCAGAATTTCTTGAGTGAATAAGAGGCAAGGTGAAGATTGAGGAAAGACCAAATTAAGAAGAGATTCCAACACCAAGGCTTCTCTCCTTCATTAGTTTTTAATGCAAATATAGTTTCTTTCCCATAAAAATTGTGTATCTTATTCTTCTACTTTGTTTATTATTTATTTCCTTGGTCATTTGCATAGGATCACATATTATCTTGTTACTCTCACTTGGTTTATTTATTTTGTGTCTATTGCAGGATCTCCGCATAGCTTAAGCACAATAAGGTTCAGAGTTTTATAGCCTGTCAAAAGGGTAAGAGACTAGTCAATTCAAGTAGTCTAGTTAGTTCTAGGGAAAGATGTTAGCAGGGGTTTTGGTAAGTGAGTTGCACAGCGTCGAGGCAGCTGCGCAAGCTCACATGGCACCACGCAAGGCCGGATCAGCGCGATGGGTAGAAGAATAATCGTTTTTGAATATTTTATATATTATTTGACCAAGTTTTTCCACAATAGATCATTAGCGGTTAAAAGTTAGTTAGAAGTGGACCTTCAATGTAAAGGCGCAAGCCTATTTATAGAACTAGTTTTGCAATTGAATAGGAGAGTAGCATGAGCATGATCTGAGAATTGGCATTATCTGGAGCATGATTGTCGCATGAGGTCTAGTGCAATTAGTTTATGGTTTTGGAGAATGTCCTGTTGTATCTGCGATATATCTGGGTTTTTCCTGATGTATTCAGCCTCCGTTTTTGGAGAATAATTGTGTATTTTGGTTCCTTTGTGCAAGATTAATATGATATGATAGTTTTTGCGCAAATCTTATCTTTTATTCCTGCTGTGATCTGATCTGTTATGATGCTGCAATCTATTTTATCATGATGTTGCGATCTGTTATAATGTCTCCATAGTCTATTTTAGTTCCGCTATATTGATGTTGATGTGATCTGTTCGAAGTCTGTTACATTTTTGTTGCATTATGAGATGAGATGTTTTATAAATGATGCTGCTACACTAACGATATTGTGACAACTGCATGATGCACTCTGTCATTGTGGAAATGAGTTAATGTCAACTACATAGTTCTGGATCCAATAGTTATGCTGTCCCCCGTCAGATCCCCATATCTTCCATCCTCACTGCCGAAAACTCAGTTTCGACAGCTCTCCCTTGAACATCTAGGGTGAGACTTTGTCTTCTCTACAGATGTTGCTGGGAAGGGTAAAACCTATCTGGGCTGGTGCTCAGGGAGACCACGCTGGTTGGGCTTCGACAGAGTGAGAACCCCTATCGACGAGGCTTTGTTGGTGGGTTTGGAAAACAAATGGTTCCGTTTCTGGGACCAAGTTGCAATTAAAAGGAGGATATGTTTTGGCATCTGACTCGACTAGAGATCGAGGGGTGTTTTGATCTAAAGAAGCGAGAATTTGCTGAAGCCAAAAATCAAAATTTGAAGCTGTCAATGAGCCATTGGTTGGATAGACATATCCATGACAGTCCTCATGAATGGTTCTTTTGTGAGTTTTCTGTCCTTTTTCATGAGTGGCTAGTGAAGTTCACTATTAATAAAACAAGCTTCCAAGGAGGAGAGCCGACCTCCTAGACTCTGGAGCTGATCTAGGAATTACAAGAAATAGACAATAAGGCGTTGCGGGCTATTGAAGCATGGTTGAAAAGTATCTTGGAAGGATACATTACTAATTTTGCAGTCAACACCAATAATTCATTTAGCGAAGCAGAAAGGGAGTTCTTCAGTGGACCACGAGGAAGATTCTTGCTGTCGCTGCAGCTGTCAATTAAGCAGCTAGTCTATGAAAAATGTATTTTGAAGATGGAACAAGAGTAGTGGAACTCTGGTGTGCGGAGGATGTAGGCACCATGATGAAAGGGGGGAGATGCATGGAAACGTAAGGGGTATATGGGCATGAGTTCTGGTGAGAATGTGAAGGTCATCAAGGAAACAAGTGGTTGTACAAGGGGAGGAGCAAGGTTTTGAGAGAAGAGGCAAAAGATAGGAGAAGGTCATGCTGCGATCGAAGTGCGATGTCACGAGGAACAACCACATGGGAAGAAGTGGCCTTTTTGTGACAAAGAGGACAAACAGGCCCAAGTTACGCCCGAAAGGATGACCGGATCGAACCCCAGCAGTAATGTGCCCACACCTCCACACACTAATCCACCACAAGGAATAAACATGCATTCTACATCGACTTGCTAGACATGTCAGTAAGAGTCTAGAAATAGAGCACTCATAGGAGGAAGAAGGCCCAGAATGGCGGGCGACGAAATGAAGCTCCCAATATTTCATGGAAACGGCACAGATGACCCAGAGCAATACTGGTTCTTATGCGAGGTGATCTGGATCGCCAGACATACCATAGATGATGATGTCAAGAAAATCCATCTAGCAACTACTCTTAGGGGCCATGCGCTAGAATGGTTCATGAGATTCACGAGGGTTCCTCAGGGAGGTATCACGAAAATGTTGGATGAGATCCAAACGGGGTTATTTGAATAATTCAAGAAGCCAAAGTCCAAGGATCAGTACATCACTGAATTGAAAGAGATCAAATAGTTGCCCAATGAAACAATTTGGGATTTTGATCAGCAGTTTAATACATTGATGGATTGGGTCAGTTTTCATATGAGTGATGTTTAGCACAAGGAGTGGTTCATCACCGCACTTGTCCTGCATATCAGACAACCACTAATGCAACAAAATATTGTGACACAGAGCGAGGCTCTGGAGACCGCAATGAAATTGGAGGCATCGCCAGTAGGAGAAACCGCGGTCAAAATGACCAGATTCAAGAACAGTTGGCCAATCTGATGCTCCAACTGCAAGATATTAAAAAGGCCAAGGAATATCGTGATGATGTTTGGTGCACCATTTCCATGCAGAAATACATACCAAGGATACATGTTTGACGTTCTGGAATAATTTGTTGTCAAGATCCCCGAACCTGTTGAGTTGTGCTGGTATACGATGGTGTTGGATATGTCAGGTCTATGGGCGTCGACATGAGAATCGTGATTACATGCAGAAGATGGTTACCAAGGAAGAAAATATGTACTGTACATTTTGTCAGTCAACAGGACATGATGATAAAAACTGACGAGCTTATTATTTGCTCCAGGAAAGTACATATGATTCATATTTTGTGAAAGGTGAGGACCCCCTGGAAATGAAAGCGCAGCCCCAAGTGGTACAACCAGAAGCGTAGGTACAGTATACACCACCACCCTAGATGAATTTTATCCCTCTACAACCACATCAACAGTTTAGAGCATAGCCATAGTTTCACCTCAGCCATAGATTGTAGCACAACTGCAGTATGCGCTGCAACCACAATATAATCAGTTCCACTCATTCAGTCTCAACCACAATATGTTCAAGCCGTGCACTATGTCCAGCAGCAACCAAACCCATCGCATGTAATTACCTCATCTGATTAGGCATTGAGGACCAAAACTGCTAACCTATGTGATTCCTATGGGTTCGAGCAGTTACTGATAGTTAGGGAATCAACTAAAGACTAATGCTATCTACAAAAAATCTAGGGCATCAATATGTTATCACCATTAGGTAAAATAGGGCCACCGGGACCAAATGCCACTGTCATGCATGACATATAAGCATTATTTAATGATGCATGCACCCATTTATGTCTCCATGTGCATGCATGCAAGTCACTGCAAATTAGAAATTAAAGTGACCTAATTAGGTCAAAAATTAGGGTTTTCACAGTTGAAAGTTATAAAAGGAAGATAAAGTGAAAGGAGACTTACTTTTTGATGATTATTGATTTTGGAGCTCTTGAGTAGCAGCACAGCGTGCGACCACATCATTTGGGGTTGGAGACAGCGTCTTCAACTAATGGGGTTTTGGTAGTGAAATATCTGCCCTAGTCTCATTCAGGGTAAGCCATCCAGGTTCACCATTCGCTCTTCAATTTATTCACAGTTATCCAATATCCATTAGAGATTGTTTGCAGGGGCATCTATGTAGGCATAAGGGGTTTTCAGTTGAAAATCCAAAATCATTCGCTGGGTATTCATATCTCAGTCTACCTTCAAAACCTAGGCACCATTCTCATCATCGGTATCATACTCCAGTACCCGGTTATTATTAGATCCAGTATTTCTCATCCTAAGCAGTTATCATCCATTTTGGGATCAGGGGAGTGTGAGCAGCTGGACATACAGAACAATTCGCTAGCTTTCCTAGAGACATCAGAATTTCCACATGTGCCAGACATTCTCTTTGGCACGAGAAGACTATCAATCCTACAAATTCTCAGGTTCATCGGACACCTCCTTCACTGAAAACGTCACCCTTAGATAATTTGGGGTTCGTGTTGCTTGGGTATCATCGAAAGCAAAAGATACAAGGTCATCTCCAATTCAGATCTTGATCCATGCATATTCTCTCAGGAGCATTCCATCCAGCTTATCAGTGGTAAGTGTTCATTCTATCCTACAAACCCTAACCCTAATTTTAGCTATAAAATAGGTAATTTAGCATGGCAGTTTGCATGCTCTGTTGTTTCAGTATATTTGCATAGAATTAGAAAATATCAGGATTTGGGATATTATAGTGGTATCAGAGCTATCTTCTTGGCCAGCTGTGGGCTTAATAAATGAGAAATAGATGAATACAGAAGGAGACCCTTTCGTAACCTATAGGAAAAGAAGGAGTAGATACACAGGGGACTTTGAGGATATCCAACTAGAGGATATCAGCTTAGACATGGAACAAACAGGTATACACTTTGACAAGGGAAAGGGAATGGGAGAAGAGGAGGACAGGATGGAGTTTCACAACTTAGTATCTGCATTGCAAGGCTTAGCCAAAGGGAAAAAAGATGTACTCAATGCAATCAACAGATTATCTACGAAACCAGAAATAGGTAACAATAGTACACCTCCCTCACCGATAGATCGAGGATCTACAAGCAGTAGTGGAAAGGTTGCTTACACTAATATACAGAATACACTGCACATATATAGCAGACCTTCCAGCAAGCCTACTATGCCTCACTCCAGGGTGATACACCAGAGGGAGTCATTGCTACATTATCTGGAGTACCAATATTCCATACTCTTAGGGTCAGAGGAGTAGTACAGGGTCATAGAGTAGGATTATTGATTGATGGGGGAGAAACCAACAATTTCATTGACTATGCTTGGGTAGCCAAGAGAGGCATTCAGACCGATAAGTTCGAAGGATTCACTATAGCAGTAGCCGAGAACTCCAGCATGGAGTGCAACTACTAGATTCCAAAATTGAATGTCACATTAGGTAACTATCAAATGACAGATTCATTCTATGTAGTAGATGTATCAGATACTCATGTAGTATTGGGTGTTCATTGGCTTTATTCAATAGGGAAATACACTACAGACTACCGGGCAATGGAAATGGAATTCCAGGGGCCAGATGGCAAAAGGGTAGTTTTGAGGGGCATGAATACTTATCCCCCAAAACCGGTATCATCACAGAGAATGGAGGGAGTACTCAGACAGGGTGATATAGAATGGGTTGCAGAATGTTTTGTCACCTTTAGGAAACCCCCAGAAACCAGCACACAACACCCGAGCGACATTCAGGCCTTGTTACAGAAGCACGAAAAGGTTTTTTGGGACCTTCCATCAGGTAGACCACTAGACCGAGGCTTTGAACACATTATTGAGCTAGAGGAGGGGACACAGGTAGTCATCACCACTCCTTATCGGCATCCCAAAAGATACAAGGATGAGATCGAGAAAATCATCAAAGAATTGTTGGAGCTTGGATACATTTAGCCCAGTTATAGCCCCTTCGCATCTTCAGTAGTCTTGGTCAAGAAGAAGGATGGTACACTGCGAATGTGCATCGAGTATCGAGCACTAAAAAAAAATACTATTAAGAACAGGTATCCCATCCCTAGAATTGATGAACTCATGGACGAACTACGGGGTGCCAAATACTTTTCCAATATTGATCTTCGCTCGGGGTACCATCATATTTGAGTAAGGGACCAAGACATCTCCAAAACAGCTTTTCGTTGTCACTATGGTCACTATGAGTTTTTGGTCATGCCTTTTGGACTTACCAATGCTCTAGACACTTTTCAGTCGTGCATGAGCCATACCTTCAGAGTTCAGCTACGTAAGTTTTTGCTAGTATTCTTTAATGACATCATGATTTACAGCACAACATGGGAGGAGCATCTGAAACACCTGTACGAAGTATTGAGCATTATAGAAGAACACTTGCTTTACGCAAAAATGTCCAAGTGTGAATTTGGCATGAAGGAAATGCTGTACCTAGGGCACGCAATCAGTGAAAAAGGAGTACAGGTTGACATGGAGAAAATATGAGCTATCAGACATTGGCCCACACCAAAAACAGTCACAGAATTGAGAGGTTTCTTAGGTCTATGCACTTATTACCGAAGGTATGTTAAGGGATTCTCCCAATTTGTAGCACCCCTCATAGATCTCACAAAGAAGGGAGAATTCACCTGGATAGAACTAGCACAAAAAACTTTCGAGGAGATGAAAGTCATTATGATTTCTTGTCCATTTTGGGCATTACCGGACTTCTCACAGCCATTTGTAGTTGAATGTGAGGGAAGGGCTAGGAGCAGTATTGATGCAAAATCATCACCCTATTGCATTTGAGAGCCATAAAGTGAAGAACTACGAGTGCCACTACTCCATATATGACAAAGAAATGCTATCCATCTTACATGCTCTCATGAAGTTTAGACAGTACTTGGTGGGAAGTAAGTTCAAAATCAAAACAGATCATAACAGCCTCAAGTATTTCTTGGAGCAAAAGGAATTGAATGAGAGCCAACAGAAATGGGTTAGCAAAGTATAAGCCTATGATTTCAAGATCGAGTATGTAAAAGGTAAGAATAATGTAGTAGTTGATGCATTATCTAGGCGACCCGCCTCACTATCTCTCATGAGTATATCCACAGATTGGAGGGCACCTCTCTTAGTAGAATACTCCAAAAATAAATTCTCTTGCAAATTATTGGATGGACAAATTCATGATGATAGGTACAGGATTGTCGATGACATCATCTATTACAAGAAGAGGATATACCTTGTCCCAGAATCCACTTTGAGGAAAAATATCATACAGGCATCACATGACTCTCCATTATCAGGACATCAGGGTTTCTTGAAAACCTACAGACACATCCGAGAGAGGTTCTCATGGAAGGGCCTCAAAGGGGAAGTTATGCAGCATGTATGGGAATGTAGCATATTTCAACATAATAAGATTGAGAACATCCATCCAGCAGGGTTTCTTTAGCCACTACCAATTCCAGAACAAAAGTGGGAAAGTGTCTCCATGGACTTCATTACAGGATTGCCCAAGGTCCAAGGGTGAGATTGTTTATATGTTGTAGTTGATAGACTAACCAAGTTTGCACATTTATTTTCTATATCATCTGATTACTCTGTAGCTCATGTAGCTGAGTTATTCTTCAGGGAGGTCTTCAAGTTACACGGGTTACCTAAGATCATTGTTAGTGATCGGGATAGTCGATTCACAAGTGCCTTTTGGCAGGAACTATTCAAATTAGTGGGGACTGAACTGGATACTAGCATGAGTTATCATCCCTACAACGATGGACAAACTGAAATTGTCAACAAGTGGATTGAAGGATATCTGAGGAACTACGTAACTGGGTAGCAACGAACCTGGATTAAATGGCTACACTTAGGGGAGTACTGCTACAATACTACCTATCACATGTCTATTAGGATGACACCTTTTAAGGAATTATATGGCTACGAGGCCTTGGACTATGCAGATTTAGCATTCAGAGACAGTAGGGCTCAAAGGATTGCATACAGGACAGTCAGGATATTCTTAAAATCTTGAAGGAAAACTTACAGACAGCCCAGAATCAACATAAGTTATCTGCAGACAAACACAGGGTTGAGTGGAGCTTTGAGGTAGGGGATTTGGTATACTTAAGGATCCAACCTTATAGACAGTCTTCACTTAAGAATAAAGGAGTGAAAAATTTAAAACCTCACTTCTATGGACCCTACTGAATAATCAAGAAGGTGGGAGAGGTGGCATATGAACTAGAACTACCACAGGAAAGTAAAATTCACAATGTATTCCATGTGTCCAACCTGAAAAAGATCCTTGGGAAACACATTGCTCCATAAACAGAATTACCTCCTTTAGATGATGAAATAATATTGATACTGATTCCTGAATGGAACATATAGACTAGATAAAGGAAACTCAAGAACCAGGTAATTAGGGAATACATGGTTCAATGGAAAGAACTACCGCCAGAGGATGCCACATGGGAAGGTGAACATGTATTGTAGCATCCCAGTTTGCAGTTGCTTGAGGAAAAAAAATCTCATGTGGGGAGGACTGTAATGTCCTCATCTGATTAGGCATTGAGGATGAAAACCGCTAACCTATGTGATTCCTGTGGGTTCGAGTGGTTACTGACAGTTAGGGAATCAACTAAAGATTGATGCCATCTACAGAAAATCTAGGGCATTAATATGTTATCACCATTAGGTCAAAGAGGGCCATCAGGGCCAAAGGCCACCATCATGCATGACATCTAAGCATTATTTAATGATGCATACACCCATTTAAGTCTCCATGCGCATGCATGCAAGTCAACTGCAAATTAGAAATTAAAGTGACCTAATTAGGTCAAAAGTTAGGGTTTTCGTAGTTGAAAGTTATAAAAGGAAGAAAAAGTGAAAGGAGACTTACTTTTTTATTATTGTTGATTTTGGAACTCTTGAGTAGTAGCACAGTGTGCGGCCACGGAAATTGGGGTTGGAGATGATGTCTTCAACTAACGGGATTTCGGCAGTGAGATATTTGCCTTAGTCTCATCTAGGGTAAGCCATCCAGGTTCACCATCCTCTCTTCAATTAATTCACAGTTATCTAGTATCCATCAAAGATTGTTTACAGGGGCACGTGTGCAGCCGTAAGGGGTTTCCAGTCAGAAAGGCCAAATAATTCGTTGGGTCTTCAGATCCCAGTTTACCTTTGAAACCCAAGCACCATTCTCATCATCGGTATCATACTCCAGTACCCGGTGATTATCAGATCCGATCTTGCTCATCCTGAGTAGTTATCATCCATTTCGGGATCATGGGGGCATGAGCAGTTGAACCTCCAGAACAATTTGGTAGCTTTCCTAGAGACCTCAGAATTTCTGCATGTTCCAGGCATTCTCTCCGGCATGGGAATACTATCAATCCTACAAATTCTTAGCTTCATCGGACACCTCCTTCAGTGAAAATGTCACCCTTAGATGATTTGGGGTTTGTGTTGCTGGGGTATCACTGGAAGTAGAAGATACTAGGTCATCTCCGATTCATCTCTTGATGCATACATATTCTCTCAGGAGCATTCCAGCCAGCTTATCAGTGGTAAGTGTTCATTCTACCCTACAAACCCTAACCCTAATTTTAGCTATAAAATAGGGAATTTTGCATGGCAGTTTGCATGCTCAGCTGTTTTAGTATATTTGCATAGAATTAGAAAATATTGGGATTTGGGATATTACACCACAGCAGCAGATGGCTCAACCACAATTTCAGCAAGGAAAATTCCGAGGAGGATTCCGCGGAGGATTCAGAGGCCGAGGAGGAGGCTTCGGTCAAGGAGGAGGACGAGGTCGCAGATCAATCCAGTGTTATACCTGTGGAGTATTTAGGCACTATCAAAGGGAGTGCCCTCATGCATAGTGCACATACTATGTGGCTGATGATCATAATGTTGAAAACCACCCTTAGTTGATTGCAAGATGATAGGATGGAAATATTCCTCAGTGGAAGAACATGTAGAATCAGAATTAGCCTACGTTCAAAGTACAAAACCAATCGATAATGCATAACCAAATCCCATTGTAGAATCAAACTCAGAACCCGACTCAAACTTAGAACCAACCGAAGAATCAACCATTGAATTAGAACCCGCCATTGAACCTGAATCAAGGACCAACAGTTGCAACAATTCAGGCCGAACCACGAATGAAGGATGTCGACGTTGGGATTGTAACTCGCACTGGTGTGACAACTGGAGGCGACAGAAAACTGCAGCAAGTTTGTCTCACTGGAGAGAAAAAAGTGGCATTTGACATTGTGACAGAGAAATACACCTTCTTTGGGGCAAAGCATGCAATTGGGATAAATCCAGGTAAGTTACCAATTATTGACATGCCGTTTGCTTTTGATCCATCTGTAGAGGTAGGACCATTGTGGCAACATGGTACCTTGCGACAATTCTTTGAGGGTTTTCTATCACTCGTAAGGGACCCTGATTCCCTTGTCGAGCTAGAGACATTATTGCACCACCTGGATAAGGCAATGAAGGATTCTGCAGTGAATTCTTTGCAAAAGAGGAATATAGGAAAGCAGATGAGGATGAATATCCATATCAGAGATTATGAGGTTGACTTGGTCATTCTAGATCTTGGATCAGATGTAAACATTTTGACCAAGAAAATCTGGCAGTTGTTGGGAAATCCAACATTGGGATGGTAGCTAGTGCAGTTGCGACTAGAAAATCAGGCAAAGGTTTAGTCCATTGGTTGCATCTCAAACTTGGTTGTCGACATTGAAGGTATGAAAACGCATGTTGACTTTGATGTGATAGAAGTAGTCGAAGATGGTGGTTCCTATCCCACACTGCTCAGGATTGGATGGGCTAATGATAGCATGGCAGTTATCAACTTCAAAAAATGAGTTATGACATTTGAAAACCAGGATTTCAGGGTCATTTTCCCTATGGACCCTCAGGAGTGATGTCGGTATATTGAAATTATGAAGGATGAAGTCAGTAGAAGTTGGGATCATGCTGATAACATCTCTGAAGACTATATCCATCCTACCGTCGATGGAGAACTTGGATGGCACAATGCAAGTTATGCGTCCTCTGACTTTGATGATGCTCTGGAAAATTGGCAGAATAGGTTGCATGAAGTATCATTCAAGAAATGTGGGTTGATTACATAGTCTCTCCGGCGTGTTGCAACTGAGACCGTCGAGTTGCCCATTTATGAAGGACTACCGGGACTATCAAAGTTATTTCAAGAATTTGAAGGGAAATTTTTTGAACCGCAAAGGATATTTTCCCTTGATGTAGCACTAAAGGCTACTCCGACTCGATTGTGGGAGACACATAAACAGATGATCCATGACTGGGAACAATGCCGGAGATTGATGATGGTGCGCTTCAGCAATTCAGAGGTCTATCATGCTAGGCGATATGATGGATGGAATGATCCTACCGATCATTTGATTAAGTGTCAGACTTTATGGGTGTTGCGACTCAGAGACAAATGGGTCAATGCTTTCATTCACACTCTAGAAGAGATGCCGAGATCTTGGTATGTAGTGTTAGAGTTGCGTAGAACTATCACCACTTGGGAGGAATTGTCTATTTGCTTTGCACAGACGTTTAGTTTCCAGGATACCAACCCAGAGGTATGTAATACTTTACAAATCATCCACGATGTAGTACTAAAGGTCATGCATATCGCATACCCAGTTGATCTGCATGCACACTACTCTATCCAATCCATGATGACATGCTACAACTTTTCTGGGGAACCTAGAGATGATGATGAGTTGTGAAACATTAATATTCCAGAGTCAGAAGGAATCCATGATGTCATAGCCCCAGACATACCGATGGACTTGATGAGTAAGCCACTGGGGATCTGGAAAGTCAACATTGGGTCGAAAGAGAACCCAAAATTTGCCAATGTTAGGGACTACCGAGATGAGGAAACCATGGCCAATATCACATACCTATTACATGAATTCCGGAACCTTTTTCTGACATGGTTTTCAGAGATGAAGGGAATTTTAGGAGACCTAGGGGAAATGAAAATCCTGTTGAAACTCGATGCCAAACCTGTGCGACAGAGGCCATATCGACTAAACCCACGATACAAGGAATGTGTGAAGGATGAGATAGACCAGATGCTCGATGCTGGGATCATTGAGCTTGTAGAAGAATCTGAGTGGATAATTCCTATGGTGGTCTAGGATAAAAAGACAGGAGAAATCCGCATTTGCGTTGACCTAAGGAAGTTGAATTATGCATGCATGCATGACCCGTTCCCGAACCCTTTTACCAATGAAGTTCTTGAAGGAGTAGGTGGCCAGGAGATGTATTCCTTGACGGATGGTTTTTTGGGATACCACCAGATCCAGATCAAAAAGGAGGATCTCCATAAGACCATGTTTGTCACTGAATGGGGTTATTTTTAATATATAGTCATGCCTTTTGGGATCAAAATGCACCAACTATATTTTCTCGGGTAGTTGTCACTATATTTAAAGAATTTATTCAAAAGTTTCTGCAAGTGTTTATGGATGATTGGACTGTCTATGGACTAATTAGGGACCATCTCGACAACTTGAGACTGATGCTAGAAAGGTGTCGACAGCATCAGATCGCATTAAACTCTAAGAAGTGTATTTTCTATGCGTCGTTTGGAATGCTACTTGGGCACATAGTGTGTAAGGAAGGTCTGTTGGTTGATTCGATGAATATCACGTTAATCCTCAGTTTACCGCCACTGATGAATGTGAAGACGCTTCGGGAAATGTTGGGGGATACAAGATACTACCGCAAGTTTATTAAAGGATATGTTGTGATTACTGCCCCTATGGATAAGCTACTAAAAAAGGATGCAGCATATGAATGGACTCAGGAATGCCAAGGAAGTTTTGAACCTTGAAGGCCAAGATGGCCTCTCCACCCATACTAATTTTTCCTGATTGGAATAAGGATTTCCATGTGCACGTCGACACTTCTTCCATTGCACTGGGGTTGTTCTTGTGTAACCAGGTGAGGGCGACCTAGATCACCCAATCACATATGCCAGTAGAAAGTTTTCATTTGCTGAACGAAATTATACAACAATGGAAAGAGAAGGCTTGGTGATGGTTTATACCTTGAAAAATTTCAGGCACTATTTGTTGGGTGGACATTTAAATATGTTCACCAATTATTCTGCTTTGAAATACCTGGTCAATAAGCCTGTGTTGGGGTGGAAGATCCGTCGATGGCTGTTACTTTTCCAGGTGTTTGATTTTTGAATAGTTCTGAAGCCAGGATGGTTGAACGCTGGTACGGATCATCTGTCTGGCATTGATAATGGTGAAGAATTGACTAATATTGATGACGGATTTCCAGATGCACAATTGTTCTGTGTTGGCATTGCAGATGATCACTATGCACCAATTATTCAGTTTTTGGCCACTGGTGTCGCCCCGGAGGACATGTCGACTAGAAAAAAGAAGCAACTGGTCGTAAAGGCTTTTGATTTTCAACTAATTGCTAGGTATTTATATAAGCTTGAACTAGATGAAATCTTGCGATGATGTATTTCATCACATGAGCAGGGTCCCATTCTAGAAGAAGCACATGGAGGAATTACGGGAGGCCACTATGGAGGATGGGCTACTGTATGGAAAGTGTTGCGTACCGGGCTATGGTGGCCTATGTTGCATAATGATGCCTCACAATATGTGAGGAGCTATGATGTCTGCCAGCATGTCGGTAAACCATCACGGTGGGATGAGATGCCACTAGTACCTCAAGTGACTATGCAACTGTTTGATAAATGGGCTATGGATTTTATGGGTCCTATTAATCCACCAGGGAAGCACAATGGTGTACGATACATCATTACTACAACTGACTATTTGACTAGGTGGGTGGAAGCTGCACCAGTTGTGGATGGTACTGCTGTGACAACAATGAGGTTCATTTTTGAAAACATTGTGACACATTTTGGGTGTCCTAGGATCTTGATGAGTGACCAGGGAAGTCACTTCGTCAACCGGACTGTGAAATTGCTAATTGAGGAGTTGCAGGTGCAACATAAGATGAGTACGCCATACCGTTCGTAGGTGAATGAGACAGTCGAAGCAGTCAACAAAATCTTGGAAATGGCATTGACAAAGGTATGTAATGCTAACCACGATGACTGGGACCTAAAAATTCCAGCAGTGCTATGGGCCTATCACACTACTTGCAAACGGCTGACAAGATAGACATCATTCAAGCTGGTCTATGGGAAAGAGGCAGTCATGCCCATGGAATACATTGTTCCTAGTTTGCGCATTGTCGCGGTGACGAGCATGGATGATGCATAAGAATTAGAAGAGCAAATTGCACAGTTGATCCATCTTGAAGAAGATTGCTTTATCACTGGCTTCCACCAGCAGGTTTCGAAGGATCGAAAGAAGGCATGGAATGATCACCACATTAAGAAAAAATAGTTTACGGAAGGAGATTTGGCATTGTTATACGACAATAAGTTTATAAAGAATCCAGGTAAGTTACAAATGCACTAGTTAGGTCTGTATCTTATTCAATCGATTACTTCTAGAGGTGCAATTCAGTTACAGCAATTAGACGGTGTGGTCTTGCCGACATTCATCAATGGGAGTCACTTGAATCCCTATCGGACAAGGCCAGAGCTAAGCACTGCTTTAGGCACTGTGAAAAAAAAAAACATAAGATTTTGGTTCAGAGAAGCAAGGCAAGTCAAGGGGAAGAGGATGAACAAGGTTAAAGTTTGTAGCAATGAACGATTGACCACTTGCGACAGATGTAGAGTTGTGGGTTGATCTGGCGCAGTATATCCGTGGGAGGGATACTAACAAAAAGCTTGCCAAGTAGCTAAAGGAGCGCTTTGGCTTACAACATGGTGGACATGCTTATCGAAACGATAGCATTAACTGACAGGCGATGCGCATTAGCGCAAGGATTCTAGCAAGTAAGGTTGTTTAAGGAAATTGACCAGACCAATGTAACTCGGGTGTTGTCTCATGCGCCCAGAAGTTTGTTGAGGGAGTGCAGATGAATTGGTCTTTGTTTTTGCTGAACTAGTTGCTAGAAGATGCTCTTGCTACTCAGTCTGGGCGTCCATTTTCATATAGTTGGTTGTTGGTCCTTATTTTTCTCATCTCCTGGATGGAACCTAAAGACTACCAACCAATGGCGATTGAGGTGGCGAAGGTGCACGGTATCAGAACTTATGGTGGGTTGAAGAGCCTAGTCGATAGGTGGACTGTGCCATTCATTTTTGGGTTTATTGGGAGGCACTGCAAACTGCATCTATCACCATTCCTCGTGTATCTCCTTACATAGCATCCAAGTATCAGCGGATAATTAGGTTCACCATCGGGCCCCACTCTATTTACATTCAGGCATGACGAGACCCCGACCAACTGTGGCTACCTTTGAATTACAAATTCATGATGGAAGAATTGGATGCTATTTTTTAAGAGTGGTCGGCTGAATGGTGCAATCCAGTGAGTAAGGAGGAACTGTCTAAGGAGACACCACCTAATGCCCCAGAAGAGCCTTCCCAAAAGGAGATGAGTATTCATGACTTTGACAACGAGTCATTGAGGGACCCTCAGGTTGAAGCACAATACATGCGAGAAGAGACTCACACCAAATGATGCCAAGAATATGATGCAGGAAGTGGTATCAAGTCAACGGTGGAGGACCAACTGCAACAGCTCATCAAAGCGGTCACTGACTCCTCTATGGCTGCAACCTAGGAAATCTGAGAGTCGAACCATGAAGAATTTGGCGTGGTAAATGATAGATTAAATTCCATTTTTGATATTGTTTCCAGGAAGACATCTACGAGACCTATGATGCAGGACGTCCCATCGATCAGCACTAAGACTCGGGCTAGGAACGTGAAAGTTCCCTCGACAATGATCAACATGGGAAATGAGGAAGTCCACTAGTTGCTGTGACCGATCGAGAGCGTGAATTTGGATCTCAACAAGTTATCAGCTACAACTTTGGTGGAGTTGCAGCATGTTTCCACATAGAATTGGTGGAACGACAGAAAGAGCTTGACTAAGGGATATGTCCAGTCACAGATCACAACTAAGAAGCTGCAGAAGGAGGAAGAGGAGTTGCATTAGGTCCGAGTGCAGCTGGTGGAAGAAAACGCGTAGGAGATAGATGCCTTGAAGGTGACACGGGCTGAGCTCTAGTGAAAGACTGTCGAGGATATTAATGAGCTAAAGAAGGTACAAGACCGCCTAATTGTTGAACAAGCGCAGTTGTGTGCTAGATGTGGTGAAGTTGAGCAAGCTATTTATGAGGCTTGCCAACGCATTTTTGAGAACATGGCTAAGCTCACCCCAGTCTATAAGGCCAAGCGATTGGGGAAAACTATCTTCCAGCTCCAGGATACCAACCTAATGCTCAATGACCTACGACACCACCGGAGTAGGTTGCTGAAAGGAAGGCTTCCATTGAAGAAATTGCGACTCAGTTAGAGACCATGGAGAAAGAAGCCAAGACTATCATAGAGGAAACAATGCAGTTTTGGTAGAGCGTTGTCCAAGATGAGCAACTCGATCAATTAACAACACATGTGCAAGAAGCGAAAGGCTAGTTGATGACGTTGAATACATCACTGCAGGCGCTGCCGCTGATGGTGCAGATAAAGAGGGCCGAGGAATTAAAGGATCTTCAGCAGGGCATCGCCCATGCTTAGGAATGCCAACAAAAGCACCACACTCAGCTAGACGAGTTTCAAGAAATTGGTGGACAGTTGGCTGTTAAATTAGTCGCCATGCTACAGGCAGTGCAGGAGAATCGACAGATGGCTGACGTCAAGGCCAGGGAGGAGCACCCGATACGTCAGGTTTTGAATAATTTTTAGAATGTTGCCACCAGAGTCTAGCTTCAGGTTGGTGAAATCATGCAGCATTTCGAATATTTCAAGGTGCAAACATCGACACATACCTTGTCAACCTAATGTGGCTCGGGGACGAGCCATAAGACTGTGTTGGGGACCTGTTGGTAGGGGTTTTGGTAAGTGAGTTGCGCAGCGTCGTGGCAGCTACACAAGCTCACATGGCACCATGCAAGGCCATATTAGTGCGATGGGTGGAAGAATAACCATATTGAATATTTTATATATTATTTGACCAAGTTTTGCCACAATAGGTCATTAGCGGTTAAAAGTTGTTTAGAAGTGGACCTTCAATGTAAAGGCGCAAACCTGTTTATAAAACTAGTTTTGCAATTGAATAGGAGAGTAGCATGAGCATGATCTGATAATTGGAATTATCTGGAGCATGATTTTCACATGAGGTCTAGTGCAATCAGTTTATGGTTTTGGAGAATTTCCCGTTGTATCCGCGATATATCTTGGTTTTTCCTAATGTATTCAGCCTTCGTTTTTGGAGAAGAATTGTGTATTTTGGATCCTTTGTGCAAGATTAATATGATATGACAGTTGTTGCACAAATCTTATCTTTTATTCCTGCTGTGATATGATCTATTATGATGTTGCGATCTGTTTTATCATGATGCTACAATGTGTTATAATGTCGCCATAGTCTATTTTAGTTTCGCTATATTGATGTTGATGCGATCTGTTTTAAGTATGTTACATTTCTATTACATTATGAGTTGATATGTTTTATAAATGATGCTACTCCACTAGCGATACTGTGACAAATGCATGATGCACTCTGTCATTGTGGAAATGAGTTAATGTCAACTGCATAGTTCTGGATCCAGTAGTTATGTTGTCCCCCCATCGGATCCCCATATCCTCTGTCCTCACTGCCGGAAACTCGGTTCTGACAGCTCTCCCTTGAACATATTGGGTGAGACTTCATCTAATATATGGATGTTTCTAGGAAGGGTAAAACCTATCTGGGACAGTGCTTAGGGAGACCGCGCTGGTTGGGCGTTGACAGAGTGAGAACCCCTGTCGACAAGGATTTGTTTGTGGGTTTCGCAACAAAAGATTATTTATTATGTAGGTGTTTTGTTCTAGATTTGAGTAATTCAAGCTAGAGAAACAACCTTTGTCTGCAGTGGCTGAGTATTTCCATCAACAAAAGTGGCAACTCTACTAGGGAAAGATCAAATTCCTTGTCTTGTAGTAAGCCTTTCTTAAATTTACAATTTCAATTCATAGATCTACTTGTTAATTTGAGAGATTTGATTTGAAATTGGTAGATTTGCTTCTGTTTTCCTCTGATTATTTATGTTCTTTTCTTTATTTTCTATTTGGATTCATTATTCAGGCTATAACGAACTTCTTGTTTCTCCCTTTTTATGTTTTCAAAATCTATTTGGGAAACCACACCTGGGAGGAGTAAAAAGTGTGTCCACCACACCTTTTGTTAAGGATACTCACGGTGCCATCACTAGTTTTTTGTGGACAAATATGTTAGGATTATAATCCTCCCTTTGTCCAATTTGGTCAATTATGTCTAAATTAGGAGTCTCTTTCAGTATATATTTAGTCACTAGCATCATTCGGTCCACATGGCCTAATTGGGCCACATGTACCAGTTACTAGGGTGTGGGTAACACTAGTTGAGGATAACTACCATTGAATTCACTTGCATGCATCAGTTTAGGAGCCACTAGGAGTGTCGGAACCAACCTATTTCAGTTGAGTTCAGTTAGTGACTAGTTAAGCCTAGTTAGGAGTCAGTTGCATTCAATTACATCCAGTTACATTCAGTTAGCGCCAGTCATTGATTGATTTCATGTGGAAAGGCACAATTCCTCACCTACCACATTCATTTAGCTTAGTTAACAGATTCTAACTGACCAAGGCACTGAGTTAGACAAGTAGATCTAACTAGTTAGACTCCAATAGTGATTTAGACATGTCTAGTTAACCATGTAGTTAGGTAGAGTCAATCAATTTGAATTCCTCTCTCTTGCATTCGAATTGAATGGTTATTAATACAAGTGTACTACATTGTAATTAATTATCCAATTACTTTTTATTAATGAAATAATTACACAGTTGCAAGCCAATTTTGCATTGTTTCATTCTTCAATTATGAGTAAAATTGCCTGATCTATATTGTGATTTGTGTGTTGATTGTTGGAACAGGGTCCCGCAGCTACAGGAAAAGCTGCTACATCGGGACAAGGAAGTCAAAGAAGACAGTACCTGAGCGGCCGAGAAGAGAGAGCTCAACCACTGCACTTAAGGCAGCGGCGAAGACAGGAGGGCTCAGCTACCCTCATAAATAAAAAGGAGCAACGGGCCGAGGTATTGAAGACGAAGGACAGAAGGGGAGTGACCGAGGAAGCGAAGCCCATACCCACGATCAGCGCCGGGAAGCATGGAAGAGTGCAGAAAGCTGTGTTGTGACGGAAAGTGGCAGCTCAAAGTACAGATAGGCCGACTTTCACAGTTAGGGTTTTGGGTTACTGTTGGGAAAGGCCCACAATTTTGTAATGAAGAGACCTTCGGGCCGCCTATATAAGCATGTATTTTGTATTGTAAAAGGTTAGCCACTGATTCATTGAGCTAGCAAAACATCTATACATTTAGAAAGATAGACAACGAGCTAGCTAAGTGTCTCTAGTGTCTCAGTATTGTAAGAGTCGAGCTCTGGTCCTGTTATTCCGCCTGTATTATCTTACTATAACCAGTAGTTGGCTCCTTGAGTATGAATGTAACAACCCGCAGGGATTGAGAGAGAGAGAGGAGGAGTATATTGTAAGAGAAGGCAATATAAGAGAAGAGATCTAAGAGAGAAGGGCTCCCGGCTGTGTGCGCGGAGTTTTCCAGAAGATCTCGAGCTGCATATCAGGTTGCAGCGGAACTGTGTTTACTCTCTCAAGATATAATATAAAAACCAGTTCCCGTGGAAGTAGCTTCCCCCCTGGAAGTGAACCACGTAAAATCCGTGTGTTGTGCGACTGTTTCATGTGATTGTGCTTTACTTATTTGTTATTTGTTATTCATTACATGAACTTTACTATCATTTATTGAGTGAATGTATGCTATCTTTAGTTTACAGTAGCATGGAAGATTAATTGTGAGTTGAATCTGTTAAGTCTTCTGTATATGAGTTATTAGTGCTTGATTCACAATAGTTGCAGTTACAGTGTTAAGTGATTTCTACATATTAGTTCAGCAAGTTGAGCATAGTTGATATTAAGCATATTAGACTGTAGGAGTCTAAGTGAGGCTGTTTAGCGTAACTATTATACTAAGAGAGGAATCCTTTGGACCTTGAGAGTCATATTGAAGTCTTACTGTAGAAGATATCACAGTATAGAAAGGCTATATCGCACTATCGGAGGAACCGCGGTGTGAGATATCGCATGATAAGAGTTGAGCAGAGGAGATAGTTTGCGCATCGTCCCAGAAGCTGCGGTACACTAAGATCTAGTCCCCTAGTAGAGTCAGCTAGGAGGAGAGAAACAGCGCATCGTTGAGATATTTCGTTGGATAAGAAGAGACACGAACCACTAGGATGCTACAGAACCCGGTTGAGGACACTTGAGTCTTCAGCCAACCCATCCAAGATCACTTCGGATGAGACTTCAGGCTGTTCTGCGGTCTGTCGCCGAAAGGGCCAGTGAGCTAGGGTTTTTGTTGGTACATAACAAGTAAACCTGGGTCTACCCATAGCGACCAACATTGGTCCATAGATATTTGTGCTCAATTTTATACGGTATCAGAGCCTCGATAGGACAAGGCACTTCTCCTAGTACAGATCCATACTTGGATCAAAAAAAAATTTGAGCAAAATTGCTCCTTCCAACATTGCACCAGAAGTGGAGAACTTACCACATAAATCACAAGTAAAGGATTTGTTGATCAAGCTTGCTTGATTAGCTAAGCTGGTTGTGAATAAAATTCCAAAAGTGTAGGCTGTTGAACTTACTTTGTCTGTTTGTTTATGTGATTGTTTGGTTTTTTTGTCTCCTTCATTGCATTCGCTACATCATTACAATGGATCCTTTTGCGGATCCTCTCACTCCTTTCAACTACCATCAGTGGAAGGAAGACATTAAGATACAACTTCGCTACAAAGGACTCTACAGAATCACAATGGAGATGGAAGTAGATCCGGTTCACTATGTTGACAAATCTAAATACTAGAATAAAATGGATGAAGCCTATGGTTTCTTGTGGCTGTATATTTCCAAATATCTTCTCTTCCACATCACTCGATTCAAGACTCTGAAGGAAATTTGGGATCAACTTGATTCCTTGTTTGATAAGCAAGATGACTTGAGGGTCTACCAGCTAGAGAATGAGTTGATTTCTCTTCACCCAAGCCACTTCGAAAATCTTAATGATTTCTTCTCTAAATTCAAGCACCTAGTGCTCCAGTTGAATATGTGTAAGGTTGAGAAGGAGGATGATCAACTCATCCTTCCTATCCTCTCAAAACTTGGTGTAGACTACTTAGTCTTTGTATAAAAATTTCATACCGGGAAGCTCACTACACCAAATTGGAAGATTCCAACTCTTAATTCCTTCATTTAGTCTCTCACCAATGAGCATGACAAGATAGTCCAAATGGGGATCATCCGATCTTCCAAAGACCAAGCATTAGCTGCTGGAGGACCCAAGCCTACGAATGGTAAGGGGAAGGAAAATAATGAGCCTCCTGTGGAGAAAGAGTAGTCATATCAGCCCTTAGGTTCAAGGAGAAGCAAGAAGAATGGCAAAGAAAAGACCCTTTGTTCTTACTGTGGAAGGGGCTTTCATCTAGAAAGCTTCTGTATGAGAAGAAAAATTGATGAAATGACTGTTCTTCTAGAGAAACATAACATCACTGTACCTGTTGGTGCAAGGAAGGCTGACCATAGAGAATAAACTGAAGAATATGATGAGAGATGCCATGCACTGAACGCTAGTTGTTCAACAACACATACCTTCCTCATTGATTTTGGAGCTTCCAATCATATGGTTGCATCTAGAGAATCATTCTCTTCTTTACAGTCTTTTGATGGACCTAGTATTCAGATGGGTAATAACAGTCAAATTATTGCCAAAGGGAAGGGTTTTATCAAGCTTGAACATGGAAAGTTCAAAGATGTCCTTTATGTACCCTCCTTAGCTGCAAATCTGTTATCTGTATACTAGATGACTCACAATGTCCCCCCAAAGTGAGTGATATTTGGTCCTGACTCAGTGGAGATCAAATATATCTCTATTGGGAACATAATAGAAAAGGGTGCTACAAGTCATACCTCCAGGGCATATGAGTTCTCACACTTCCTGCCATTTTCAGAACCAGTGTACTCTCGGCTACCACTTAAAAGGGGAGGTAAAAACATTCTATCTACTCATTTTGCAATTTCCACTAGTATTTCAAAATCAGAAGTAGAACCAGTTGTATCAGTTTATGAGATTGAGATTCAGGGTGATTCAGATCTAGATCCAGTCCCTACTCCTAAGCGGGAAGCTAGGAAGATGACTGGAAATCCATCTGATACATAGAGGACAAAAGATCAGTTTCAGAAAGAAAACCTTGTGCTATGTGACACAATCTCACCTCCTTTAGAGAGATGCAACAAAATCCATGTGAGATGCTACATGGAAAGGTATGATCAGCTACACTGTTCGCAGAGGAACATAGTGGATCATACACCTCTTCTTCCAAAAAGAGGAAAAGGTTACATTCCTCCTTCCGTCCATCATCATTTTGGGAGAAGATGGAGAAGTCTACATGCCAGGCCCCAGGATACCTGTGCACAAAACATCATGCATGTTGCTTCGCTACACAACAAAGATGAAGGTTGCAGCAACATATTTTCAAGTTTTTTTAACTTGAATCCCAATTCTACCTGCTTAGTTAGAGGGGGGTCTTTTTTCCAATGTGGTTTTTTTCCCATTTCCTTGTATTAAGCAGTTACTTTGCTTTTGTTGTAATGGGTGACCTATAGTCTTAGTTACCAGGTCCCACAAATTTTCCAACTTATAATTTAGGGGGGCTATTAGGATTATAATCCTCCCTTGTCCAATTTGGTCAATTATGTCTAAATCAGGAGTCTTTTCAATCTATATTTAGTCACTAGCATTATTGGGTCCACATGGCCTAATTGGGACACATGTACCAGTTACTAGAGTGAGGGGAATACAGCTAGTTGAGGCTAACTTCCACTGATTGCACTTGCATGCATCAGTTTAGGAGCCTCCTAGACCAATCCCTACAATTTAGGATCCACTGGGAGTGCGGGAATCAACCTCCTTCAGTTGAGTTCAGTTAGTGACTAGTTAAGCCTATTTAGGAGTCAGTTACATTCAGTTACATCCAATTACATTCAGTTATCTCTAGTCATTGATTGATTGCATGTGGGAAGGCACAATTCCTCACCTACCACATTCATTTAGCCTAGTTAACTGATTCTAACTGACTGAGGCACTGAATTAGACAAATGGAGTGTTGGGAAAAATATTAAACAAAGTATAATAGATATCCAACGATTTAATTGTCAACCTGGAGAGAGCATAAACTTGTTAGGTACAGACACAATATATGCAGTGGAAGAATATAGATAATTTAATCTAATATTCTAAGTGACTGAAATAAAAAATACATGTAATTGAAATTGAATTAAGCTTGCAAAAGCAATAAATGACATGGAAATAAACCTAATCTAGAAAAGCATAAGACTGTAGAAAATAAACTGATATAAAGCAATCAACACAACTAATTCATAAACAAGACATCAAAATATGAGGAAATCAAACTATCTATTCTAAAATATGAAATCTATTACAACAGGACCAAATCCATGAATATCTCAAAAGATGAACCAATTCTCTACTACCAAACCACTAGAGAGGCCTCTAACCAAAATGATGAGAGATCCCTCCTATTTATACATGAATTCAAGATAACTAATCATAATTACATATCCACTATTCTCTCAACTTATACCTCAAAATCCTCAACAAATCTATAACTCATCCCTTTAAATCCTCAACAAATCTACAACTCATCCTTTCAAGTTCTCCAACAAATATTGGATGAGATATTCTCTCCACATTTCCATTATCTTCTCCTTGAAATTAGCCCACATCTTGAGGATGAAATTCGAATTTGAGGCTAGCTGATCACTTTTGAGCTTGTTAAAGTCTTCAAATACACCTGTAAACATCACCAAACTCACCCAACTTTAAAGTATAATGAAAATATGTTATTTTTCTCAATAATTAATCACAAATTCACTCAAAATACTCAAAATTAAATGAGTTGGAAAATAACAAGGTAACCCATACTTATTCATGAAAATGGTGGATATTAATGGTTTTATGGAAGGATAAGATAGGAATAAGGTGATAAATGGTATGTGAAAGGTGAATAAAATGTGGTATTTTTGTGACTCAACATTCCCCCCAACTTGACTGGTTGCATGTCCTCATGCAACTATGCATTGATTCTCTTTAAAACTTTTGGCTTTGTAGTTGGGCTTCACATGATGATAGTATGTAACAATAAATCATTTTAGGATTGGAAATGCATGAATGGAAGCAATTTTCCTTATGGTTGGTTCTTGTGTGATAACCATAAGTATAACACATGTTGGTTCTTGTGTTAACAACATTTCCTCGTTTTATTTTTTATATTTCTTATTCTTGCTGCAATACATAAGATTTAAAAGTATACATGCATTAGAAATGATGAAACATCAATGTATATTAGAAATACTTTTCTTCATATTATGAATCATGCCAATATATATAGCATAGTTTAGGAAATACGTGTTGATTAAGGGTAAATGAGATGATGAATATGTAAAATGGTAATGAATAGTTCCCCCCTGTTCCCCCCCCGACTTAAGATGCATTAGGTTTATGAAAAGGAGAAAGGAAATGTAGTGAGGGAATTTTCCAAATTCATTCATTTTCTAGCATTTAAGGAATTACATGGTTAAATATTAGAAAATAACATACCTCCACTTACCCAGAAAGTTGATGAACTATGCAATAGGAATGTGGCTGCTACTACTGGATCATAGAGTGTGAAGTGGAGAGATATGAACTGCTGCTTAGTTGGATGAAGTAGAATATGAAAGATGATAGTAGAGCTGTGGTACTCTCATATGGCTGAAGGTATGTTGCTGTAAAACTGCTGATGACGGTCATGAAAAAGATATAGTATTCGCTTGCTAAAAAATCCGATGGTAAAATTATTACCATGCGAATAAATGTGTCGATGTCGAACATGGAAAGAATTCATTGGATTACTGACCATTGATGAATGTCGTTAACCAATGTGAGGCAATCTCACCATTGATGTCAATGAGTGCCAAGGTACCTAAGTACATCATGCAAAGTGCTAATAAATGAGCTGATGTCAAGGCACTTGTAAGATATAATTTTCAAGGGACATTGATGTATTCCCATGATTGTCAGTGAGATAAATTTACATTAGGGCATGCAAGCCTCAAGGTACTAACAATGAAATCTAGTCTCTATCCCAGATAAGGTGTTGAGGTCGATGGGGAAAGACTTGTTGAAAGGTGGGCCTGAAGGAATCCCACATCAGTCAATGCGAGTTGTACATAATGAGAGGTAGGACTATAGATGAAAGATCTCATGGTCAAACGGTTTTTATGGCAGGGATACCAAAGAAATGTAGTCATGGAAATGAAGCCGAATGGCTTTATTCATAAGGAAAAATATAAACTGAAAATGAGGAAAATTGTGTGCGAATCAGAAAGGTAAACATGCGGGAAGTCATGATGTATAAGGTAGTGAAAAAGTAGACTCTAACATGGATGATAGATAAGCTAGGAAGGAAAAAGGGTAAGTAATCATGACGTGGTGTAATTGGTTTCTGAAAGGATTCTTTATGGCAGCAAAATGTCATGACATACATAGTGGAAACTCAACTCCTTCAAGCTTTCAATGTGCTTTCAATGGAACATTTTCTGGAAATTTTCAGCAATTTTGGAAATTATTTCTACACGTCATTCATTCGTCTTTAAATCTACAGGAAAATGTTAGTATTTCCGCGCAACAAACTTGTTAGAGCATTGAAAAAACATGAAATTATGTGCTTAATCAAAAGTTAAAATAAATAAAATGCTCTTATACCTGAAAATGGAAACCCTTCTTGTCAAAACCTGTTTCTGAGTGACTTGTGAAAACAAGTTAGCACAACAATCATAAATTTTGAAAAGATTCCAAGTTTAATTATAATTTATAATTTTATGATTTGTTTATTATCTAATTTTTTTATTTATTTATATGTTTTTAGTTTTTAATTTTTATTTTTGTAATGTTATCATAACCCTTTAATCATTTCTAAATTTGATTTTACAAAAACAAATTTTTATGTGCTTTTTATTTTAATCTTTTATGTATAAGTTTTATTATGTCAATGTGTTTTTTCTACGTTTTCAATTGTTTTGCAATAAAAACAAAAATCAGAGTTTTTACATCCTAATGCATGTTCATGTAACGATTGAACAAACAGAGAGAGAGGGTCGACCCTTTCAGTGGCTGACCCCTCTAAAAACAGACTATCTTAATGATATCGATTAGAGATGAGTATGCAAACAAGTGATTTCTATGATAAGCTTAGCAGTTTTAGTGATTATGAGGATACTCCCCCCCAACTGAAGATGTGCCAGGTCTTATTGTGCAAAAAGAAAAATTAAAAAGAAGGCGTAGCTGTGACATCAGCTGCCTTCAATTTCAAAGACACACATTAATTTTATTAATAACATTATTTTATGTTTTTCTTAGATTACTTTTTATATTTATATTTTATTTATTTACCATTTGTTAATTTGTATTTATATGTATTTTCATTTTTTTTTGTTATTGTTATAATAATATTTTATTATTATTACAACAACTCATTATTTTAATTTTTATGTTGTTATAATAAAAACAACAAAATGTTGATTTACAAAACCCTTTTTAGATTTTTTTACAAAAAGAACAAATATGTGTATGATTTTTATTGTGTGTTTTGCTTTTTTAATTTTGATTAGTTGATATATATATTATATATGCACTAATTTTATTTAACCAAAATAAAATAAACAAAAGATTTTTTATTTTTATAACTTTTATGTTTACCATTTTGACCTATTTTTATTTTATTTTATTTTTTTTTATGTATTTTAATATTGTTATATATATATATATATATATAGATATATATATAAACTATCTGAAAATTAAAATAAATTATACTAACCTAGGAATGTTAACTATATATACATATTAATTATCTAAAAAAAATTATGCTAATCAAAACCTTTCTAAATGACTTGTGAAAACACATTAGTATAAATTTTATAAACCCATTTAGAAGTTTAGAAACCCATTTGTAAAAATTATAATTTTATGATTTTTTAATTGATTTTGAAATTATTTTCTTGAAATGTATTTTACAAAAACTATTTTTAAAATGATGAGAACAAACAATTTTTTTTTCATATCCTATCGAATTTTTAATATCTATTATCATTCTTTTATTTCATCTATTTTTTCTGGTGCGGACTCAAGAGATGACATGTGGATCCTGGATAGTTGCTCATCCGTCATTTGGAAGAGATGACATGTGGATCCTGGATAGTTGCTCATCCGTCATTTGGAAAGAGGCCTGGGTGAATTTTGCCTCAGAATGCAGGTGGTCCCAAGAAGTTTACGGGCCAATACTCCATCAAAAGTAAGTAATTTTTTTCTAGGACACGTTGACTGGTTTAAGAATCCTATCCTTGTTCCTGATGCTTTTGAAGAGGTGAATATGGCTAATGTTTATCTCGCCATTCAGGTATACATTTCTGTTACCCCAAGCGTCACTAAAAAAATACTTATTGGAGCCTCCTGTTCCTTGGAATAAGTTGCAACCATCCTTATTTTAATAATTTAATGTTGTTTTTGCATGGTCATATTTAGAGATGCATGGACTGGTTAAAAATGTTGATTGAGTAGTGGGAAATATCAATATCAACGGTTCAAGCCAACAAAACACACATATGATTTAAACCAACAAATATTTTGAGGGAATTAAAATGTTGGTGCAATGGCCTCATTTTATCAAATGAGGCTCAATATCAATATTTTATTTGGATATATGAACCATACTTTATATCCATAACATTGATAAAAATGATATTTATCAACATTATATATTTATATAACATGATTTATATAAGTATGGTGCAAGCATATAAACATTGATCATTTAAAATAAAATGATATTATCTATAGTTTAAAGCACCAAGAATAATATCAAAATGTTGGTGCAATGGCCAGTGACTATGCTTTGGAATAAAACAACTAGCCTTTCTGCTACTCACTCTTTCCCTTCACAATAAAACCCATGCCAAGCCATTTTCCAATCAGTTGGGGAATATAACAAGGGCAAATAGCTATCAATAGTATGTGGAATTTACCAATTCGTTGGGTATTAAGATCTTAGCATACGATGAATATGTTGTCTCTAAGGTGATTTACAGTTTTCCATCATTTTTTAGAGCTTAGCACACCATGAATACGCCGTCTCTGTTT
The DNA here is from genome assembly GCA_001517045.1 of Pseudotsuga menziesii. Lineage (NCBI taxonomy): Eukaryota > Viridiplantae > Streptophyta > Pinopsida > Pinales > Pinaceae > Pseudotsuga > Pseudotsuga menziesii. The sequence continues at coordinate 587,948 of LPNX010629086.1, forward strand.
GTAATGGTACAAGTTGAACATGGTGAATGAATTGGGTTTTCTCATCGATTTTGTGAGAGATGGAAAAGTTCGCCAACATTTATAATTTCACAAAATAATACAAACAAAGATTGGTAAAAAAACAATCATATAGATTTTACACAGATGGAGATAAAACAACCATATAGCTTTGACAGGAAAAATATATCATTTATATCTTTTACTGACTCACTTAATTTATCATAAAATCGTAGGGAAAGGCCGGTTGTTAGAATTAGAAAAATATTGATGGCATAGTTTTGATCCGTTGTTTGGTTATTCCTCTACCCTTAGCGTGCCGGTGAGGCATCCAGGAAGATTTGTCAAGGTGGTACATCAGGTAGCCAGGAGGGAAAAATTGATGGCTTTGTATAAAGATGATGCCACTCTAACAAGGCATGACTTAACTAAATACATATTTGATTTACCACATTAAACAAATCATATTAGATTAATGGACTTAATTGTGAATCAATAAGTTGTTATTGCACGTAAGTTGTCCATTTTCAGTGTGAGGATTTCCAACATATTTAAGAAATGCAAAGGGTTTTAAGAAATCAATAATATCGTGGTTCCTTGAATTTACTTCACTTTATAAATATACTCAATATAAGAATTAGAGCAATAAATATGTAGATCGATAGCTCATAGAAAGTTTCCATTCCCAAGCGTCAACTCATGAGTCCTATCAATGAATTACTTTTGGTTTTCTAAACAACATGGATGTATAATTAGGTCTTGGTTATTGTGTATTATGGGAAGAAGTATGCATATGCCCTAATTATTTTTAGAAGCTGCCTCAACATCACTTCCTCGGGACAGTCAAAGAAAAGAATAAAGTTTGGTTGAATCCCTCTATGGGGGATCAATGTTATATACAAGAATTATGCTCCCTGGTCCTTCTCTGTAAATGGCCCCGCCTATGCTCTCTATGCTATTGGAGGTACTTGACTCATATGTGAGGTAAACTTGGTTAATAAGATAAACAATTACCGAGACTGGGTAAAGGTCATTTACGGGCAATAGGTCAACTTATTGGGGCTCTCAGTATGAAACTAACAATGCTAGGGCTTCCTATTCTTCTTGTGGTGTATATGGCACTAGATCTGAATTGGTCTATGGTCTATAGAAATCTCATGGAATAAAGGTCGGGCCCATTAAAATATCTCTTTAACCTTGTTTATTAATGTGTCTGTTCTGCCAGCTCCTCTCAGTGCGTTGACCTTTTGGAAGCAGGTATAACCAATCCGCCGACTCCGTATGAATTATAAAGAGAAAAGCTAGTAGTAAATGATCAAGTGGAAACAATATCAATCACTTAATAAATAGAGTTTCCATATGCAGGAGAGAAGCCTGCAGCGTCGTTTCCATTTTTATAACCATACGCTAGGGGGAACTATATAGATATCTATACCCAGTTTACTGAGTTGATCTTTTTTTAAACAAGTCCAGGCCCCAAAATATAGAGTTCTATAAACATAAGCAAAGGTGGGTGCCTTTACCTCCACCCAGCCTTTGTTGTCGCTACTGGTGGGTATTGCTCTCGAACCGTTGGTGGTGAGACCAGATCAATGGCATCAATGAATTCAATTTATTCCGAACCAGATCAAGTGCAACTCAGGAAACTAGAGCAACTTTAGTTGGATATGTTCTGGTAACCTCTGGTTGTTCCCGTTATTAAACTTTGGTGCAACTGTACTTGTTATTAAACTTTGGTGTTCCCGTAAAAAGTGGGATCTATTCCTGTAACCTCTGGCTGGTGATCGATATGGCTGGTGTCCATTAATTTGACTGGAGGTTGTTGCAACCAAATCGTGAGTTGGTTGTAATAGGCACCAATTCACTAGTGTAATTAGTGGCAGGATATCGACGTTCCTTTAGTCCATTCATTGGATTAAATGCCTTAATGACTTTAACTAAATATTGTAATGGACGATTTGGTTGATGCAATTATCTGGGGATAGAAATTCCCTCCGATAGGCATAACGAATTGGAAAGAAACCTAGAGAGAATCACGCCTGGAATGTGGTTTTAACCACCAGCAATAATCATAGCTAAATCTCGGAGACGATCCCTCGACGGATAGACATATTTCAGTCAAGCGGCAAAAAGAGATATTGATGAGTTTGTTGTGCGTGAATTACATCTTAGGAGATGATACTCAAGGGTTGGTTCATGAAACGATTTAAAGATAGTTTCCAGGCCACCCAAAGAGCGAAGTTTTGGAAGTACACAGAATTTTATTTTATTCTGGACTGAAGGATGAAAGTTAGTGATAAAATTGTTGCTATTATGCATGAAGGGTTGTTTGCGTTTGTCTTTGTAGGTTGCGCATGAAGGGCTATTTGCAGGCTTTGTATGGAGGGATGAAACACTGTTTTAAGATTATTTTTGTAGGTTTCAAGTTTCAGCGTGGAAAAAAACATTTGTCTTATATTTTAGGTTTTGTTTTATTTTTAAAGTTTTTATTATATATATATATGTTTATTTGCTTTGCATTCTTTCAAAAAGGTTTTATTTTATTATTATGCATATATTAATGTTTAGAATTGCA
>LPNX010629086.1:590837-727475 GCA_001517045.1 Pseudotsuga menziesii
AATTTTTTTTTAATTTTTAAAGAATCCTTAGATGCAAAATAAATTTTTATTCCTAACAAAGTTAAAAAATAAGTATTGATCAAAGGGTAAATTTTTTTATTTTATTTTTTACATTTTAAATTTAAATTTATATTTAAAAAAAACCTATGATCAAAACAAACAAAAAACATTGTAAAACTAAAACAAAAACTATATGGAAAAACTAAAACTATTATTATTCATTTGTTTATTAATTCATTTATTTTATTTTCTAAACCTTAATTCCTAATAAAAAGAAATTAAGATTTCACAATTAAAAAAAATGAAAATTTTAGTAAACAAAACATTAAAGCAAGTTGAAGCATCCTACATGCTAATGTTAAATTAGAAATAGAACTAAAACCTACTTACTATATTCTAATTGAAATTTACAATCATCTAACTGTAATGAAATTGCCAATGCAGCCATCTATATAACAAAACTAAACATAAACTCAATATTAATTTTACAGATTGAAATCTAAGATGCATAAAAGTATGTGAAACTAAGTGTTGAAAATGTAGGTTAATGAACTAAAAGAAAAACAAAACTGATTTGTACTAGTACTTACTTGGATCCATTGTTCCGATGTAGCTTCTAATTGCATGATGATCACCCGATATCCCTTCTTCATCCTCTTCAATCTCCAGTTCGAATAGGTGTACTCCTTCTGATATGCATGATTCTTCAAATGTCAATTCTCCTTTGTTTGTATCAGGAGGAGTACTTACATCCTTGATTTCTATCAAGATCTCCTCTTCTTGAGAAGAGGAGATCCCGGCTTTTGCGAGGATCTGAGTGAGCTGATCTAGGCTTATGCTCAACATTTTACTGAAATCAAATCGAAAGGCTTAAAAATAAAAATGAAAATGAGTACATGACAAATGCAAAAGACAGTACGAAATGAGTTAACAAAAACAAGTGCAAAAACAGAAATAAAAAGTGTACAAAAATCTGTACAAAACAAAAATGAACATATACAAAGTTAGAAGTAGGTTAGTATGAAATAAAGGCTAGCCCAAAAAATGAAAGCAATCCAAAATTTTACACTACAAAACTTTAAAATAAAACTTGCATAAAAAAAACTCTCATTTGCAGAAAAAGAAAATAATTTGCAGAAAAAAAATAAACACACTTGCGAAAATAAAGGAACAACAAGGCTTTGGGGCACCCCACTATAGTGGACGCGTCTAGCTATTACACCACGGAAATTCCAGAAATTCCATAGTGAAGTCATCTGTGCGTCTTACCGTTTTCCCCTCCCCCTTGCTATGTAATATAAAAGTAATCTATCTATGTATCTAAACTCTGATCCTTTTTAGCACCTCCCCGACAACGACGCCAAAATGTTGGGAAAAATATTAAACAAATTATAACAGATATCTAATGATTTAATAGTCAACCCGAAGAGAGCGTAAACTTGTGAGGTATAGACAAAATATATGCAAGGGCAGAATATAGATAATTCAATCTAATATTCTAAGTGACTGAAATAAAAAATACATGTAATTAAAATTGAATTAAGCTTGCAAAAGTAGGAAATGACATGGAAATAAACCTAATCTAGAAAAGCATAATATTGCAGAAAATAAACTGATATAAAGCAATCAACATTAGCTTGTGAGCTCACATAAAATCAACACAACTAATTCATAAACAAGACATCAAAATATGAGGAAATCAAACTATTTATTTTAAAATATGAAATCTATTACAATAGGATCAAATCCATGACTATCTCAAAAGATGAACCGGTTCTCTACTACCAAACCACTAGAGAGGCATCTAACCAAAATGAGGAGAGAGCCCTCCTATTTATACATGAATTCAAGATAACTAATCATAATTAGAGATCCACTATTCTCTCAATTTATCCCTCAAAATCCTCAACAAATATACAACTAATCCCTTCAAATCCTCAACAAATCTACAAGTCATCCCTTCAAATTCTCCAACAAATATTGGATGAGATATTTTCTCCACATTTCCATGATCTTCTCCTTAAAATTATCCCACATCTTGAGGATGAAATTCGAATTTGAGGCTAGGTGGTCACTTTTGAGCTTGTTAACGTCTTCAAATACACCTGTAAGCATCATTAAACTTACCCAAATTTAAAGTATAATGAAAATATGTTATTTTTCTCAATAATTAACCACAACTTCATTCAAAATACTCAAAAATAAATGAGTTGGAAAATAACAAGGTAACCCATACTTATTCACAAAAATGGTGGATATTAATGGTTTTATGGAATGATAAGATAGGAATAAGGTGATAAATGGTATGTGAAAGGTGAATAAAATGTGGTCTTTTTGCGGCTCAACATGGAGCTAACTAGTTAGACTTCGATAGTAATTTAGACTTGTCTAGTTATCCATGTAGTTAGGTAGAGTCAATCAATTTGAATTCCTCTCTCATGCATTAGAATTCACTGGTTATTAATACCAATGTATTACATTGTAATCAATTATCCAATTACTTTTTATTAATGAAAACATTACACAGTTGCAAGCCATTTTTGCATTGTTTCATTCTTCAATCCTGAGTAAAATTGTCTAATCTATCTTTCGAGTTCTGTGTTGATCCACATATCTATGTGATCAATTTTATAAAAGAGCGTTTCCACCACTCTGTACCTGTTTGCAAGGAGCAGTGACAAGATTTCAATGCTTTGTATTAATCTATCAAAGCGTTGTGTGAGGTATGTTCATGTGCCCTCATTTTATTTTTGAAATTTGAATACAAGTTTGAGTTTCTGGGTTTGCTTTTTATAGATACTATCATTGATCGAAATATGGGAAGGTTTATAGTCTTGATTTTATTTTATTTATTTCAAGTAAAACTTTAGTATTCAACCATTCAAAAGAAAATATTACATCTCAATTAGAACCAGAGGAAATATTACATCTCAATTAGAACTAGATGGGTTAGATCTAGAATTTAGAACTTCCGCTAGATTGACTTCTTTCAAAATGAGGAAAGTCATAGCCTTTGAAGTCTTACATAATTTATATTAATATTATTTATAGTTTGTATTAAATGTTAAGTTGATTAAATTATTTTATGACATAATACCAACATTGTATTTGTTACTACAACAATTATAAACATTGTCATAGTAATTATTTTTGTCTTTGTTGAGTATGTTGTTTATTTTTGGAAGTTGGCACCACTTATAATCAAAACAAAAAAATAATTTATGACTTTAAAGTCTAAGTTTTACCCTTGTAATGATTAAAATAAATTATGAATTAAAATATCAACATAATTTATTATTGTTGTTGTTGGTAGTGGTAGTGTATTAAAAACTAGGTTGATGAATGTTTACTTTATGAATAATAGATTGACGTGAGAAATTTCTTACCTATAAATTTATTTAATGAAATTGATGTTAGTAAATCCTCCCTTATTTATTAATATTAATTATTTTAACAATCAAAATCAATTATGAACTAGAATAGCATTAGTGCAGTACAATTTGTTTTTTTTCAAATACAAGAGGAAGAGGGAAAACCAACTGAACTAATTATTGCAAGTGTTCATTATTTATTTGTGAAGTATTTGAACAATGTGTTTAATTGAAAAGAGCATATGTATATTGAAAATATAGATATCTTACAATATTTATATTATCATTAATATTTTATATCATCTGTTAATTTATGTTAGGGCATGGAGGAATCGAACCACCATCGTCCTGCTTGTAATGCAGGTGCTCTTCCATTGAGCTAGCACGCTTTACAACATGAGGGGAGATGGACTGTGTTAACACCTAGATTACACATTTCTAATCCTCTGTGACAAATCAAAATGAAGAAAGTCTTAGACTTTGATTCTTTCAAAATGATGAAATTCTTAGACTTTGATTCCTTACATAATTTCTATTAATCTTATCTATAGTTTGAATTAAATGATAAGTTGATTAAATTTATGTAATGACATTAATATTGTATATGTTACTATGATTAAGCAATTGAATTATAATTTGATAAAGGTAACTAGAACATTGTTGGTGTTGAGTTCCTATACTAGGAGAATGTTGGCACAATTTTAGAATGACAGATTTGAAAACTATTTAATGACATAATACAAATGTGTTTGTTACTATAACAATTTTAATTCTCAACATAACAAGTAATATTGTATGTGTTGAGTATCATGTTGTGATATATTAGAAGGTTGGCAACATTTTACAAGTGACAAGAAAAACTATTATATTAAGTGTTACTATGCTAAGTTGATTATTTTAACGATCAAAACCAATCATATGTTAGAATAGAAATATAATTTATTTATATTACTATTATTTATATTTTCTAATTTAAGTTAAGATCAATGAATATATCACTAAAAATAGATTGTAGAAGATTTTTTTACATATTATTATTAAAGTTATTTAATGACATTAATAATCAATGTGTGTTGCTATTATTATCTTGGAATTTCATTGAATTGAAATTATGTTAACTAATGTGTCTAGGTTGAGTTACCATACTAAGTCTAATTTTTTTTTGAGTATGATGTTTTATTTTTGGAAGTTGGTAGCACTTGATAGTAGACAAGAGAAAATATTTTATGACTTAGAGTAAAATGGGTTTTATCTTAGTAATGACTAAAATAAATTATGAATTAGAATACAGACATAATTTATTATTATTATTGATGTTGGTGGTGGTGTATTAAAAACTAAGTGGATGAATGTTGATTTTATGAATAACATATTTATGTGAGAAATTTTACCTATAAATGTATTTAATGATATACTTTTATTATCATTCATATTTATATTTACGTATTAAAACAAAAGTCATCAATATTTGACTAGTGAATTATTAATAATTTGTGTAAGAAATTTCTTACATGATATAAAGTTATTTAACAGCATATTAATATTGTGTTATGACTATTATTAACTTATGTAGTATTGACATTAAATGTTAATACTTGGATATTGATTTTCGGGATTAAGCTATGTGAAAGATTTTCAAACCATAATGAATTTTACATTGTTCCCCTGATGATCATGCATGGAGTTCCCACTTGAAATGTTGGTTGAAAAACTCACTAACAACTTAATCCAAAAAATCATTCACAATGATGACAAATTGTGAAAGCTTTCACTCTGAAAATGTTACTACTTTGTATTTGTTGGGTATAAGATATTGCATTAGTACAAAGTTCACACCACTTTAAACTCTACATAAGAAAATATAATATTAATTAGAATGCAACATAGTAGAACAATTAAATTTATATCAATTATAATAACAAATAATAGGGAAAAGTCACTTCAAACCTTATTGCAAGTGCCTAACATTTATTCGCAGAGGAAGTCTAGAAGATGTTTTAAGATTGATTATTGAATCACATTTGATCTAGTGACATGTTGAGTTTATGTAAAAAACAAATTGAAAAGTTAAAAATTGAATGGTGTTATCTAATTTACATAAAGTACTATCACATGAATTAACATAGAACTTGAACCAAAATTTTCATATTAGTAAATAATATAAAATTCCTCAAAAAAAGGCTTGAAGAGAATATTTGATATACAACAAACATTGAAAAGTGTTTCTTCTAGTATATTAATAACTCGTTCAAAGAGAAAATTACATTCATGAATCATCTCCACCTAATCTCCTTATATTCAGTCAAACAAATCAATTACAACTTGTACACCACATATATTTATCATAGTCTTCCTGTAATCTTATTTATTTTGCATCCATGCCCAAAATATGGTATTAACTAGAATAGATCCAAGTCATGTGTCATCAAGGTTTGGTACCCAATATTGTTCTAAAATTTTCCCTTGTATTTCACTGAACTAGGATTCCATTAATCAAAATTTACATGAAGAGTCTCACTTTCATCAATCTAGAAGATATATGAGGTGGTTTTTCCATCCAAATCATCTCTCCTTCATCCTCAGTTCATGATCTAACTAGCAACATCTTTCCTTTCTCAACTTAAATCATAGGATTGAACCTTGGCTTTAGCTTGTTGCACTTGGGTCCAACATATACCAGTTCATCCATCACATTATCAAAATCTCCATCCATAATACTTATATTACATGCAGTGCATTACGATCAGCATTAAATCTCACATGGATTAAATTGTATTTATGATGTAATGTATTTAACGATAATGTCTAACATGAATTAAAGCTAACATAATGTTACTACTTAATGATTGATTTTATGGATTAAGTTATGTGAAATCTTTTCGGTCCACAATGAGTTTTTCATGGTTCCTATAACAAGCATGGGTGGAGTGTCCACTCAAAACGTTGGTCTGAAAAACCTTTACATAGTTTAATCCAGAAAATCAATCACAATGATGACAAATTGATAAAACCTGCTCACTCAAAATGTTAGTACTGTATTTATTGAGTATAAGTTAATATACTAGTACAAAGTTGGCACCAGTTTAATGTCTACACGAGAAAATAGAATTATGAATTTGAATGCAACATAGTAGTGCAATTAAACTTATATCAACTATAACAATGAATAATAGGGAAAATTGACTTCAAACCTTATTGCAAGTGCCTTACGTTTATTCACAAAGCAAGTCTATAATATGTTTTAAGGTGCATTCACATAAAGTATCATCACATGAATTAACATTGAATTTGAACCAAAATTTTCATATATGTAGCAAATAATATAAAATTTCTCAAAAGGTAACTTGAAGAGAATATTTGATATACTGCAGACATTGACAACTTTTTCTTCATGTATATTAATTAGTCATTCAAAAAGAAAAATTACATTCATGAATCATCTCCACCTAATCTCCTTATATTTTCTCAAGCAGATCAAGTACAGCTTGAGGATGAAGATTTCCACAGTTAATCATAATGACAAAGAGAGTTTATGGAATTAAATTGTGTGTTGAAACGTCCCTACGTTTCGAGTGGACACTCCAGCAATCATCACTGGAACAAAATGAAAATCTCAAAGTGGTATTGAAGAGAGTGAACAAAAGATAATAATAAATAAGGTAAGGGTTTTGTACATGCATTAATAAATATAATTATGCACAATTGATATAGTGAGATGTTGTGTTGATCTAAAAGACAAATTGAAAAGTTAAAATTTGAATGGTGTTATCTAATTCGCATAAAGTATCATCACATGAATTAACAATGAACTTGAAGTGAAATTTTCATATATGCAATAAATAATATAAAATTCGTCAAAAAGTATCTTGAAGAGTATTTATTATACTACAAACATTGAAAAAGTTTCTTCATTTATACTAAAAGTCATTCAAAAAGAAAAATTGCATTCATGAATCATCTCCACCTAATCTCCTTATATCCGCTCAAGTAGATCAAGTACAGCTTGTACACCAAATTTATTTATCTTGGTCTTCCTACAATATTCTTTGTTTGGCATCCATGCCCAAACTATGGTATTAATTGGAATAGATCCAAGTTCTGTGTCATCAGGATTTGGTACCCAATATTGTTCTAAAAAATTTCCCTTGTATTTCCCTAAGCTAGGCTGCCACCAATCAATCTTTACGTGAAGGGTCTCGCTGTCATCATCCTGGAATATATCTGAGGGAGCTTTTGCCATCCAAATCATCTCTCCTTCATCCTCATTTCCTGATCTAAAAAGCAACATCTTTAATTTCTCAACATCAATTCTAGGATCGAATGTTGGATTTGGCTTGTTGCACTTGAGTCCAACATATATTGGTTCATTTGTCACATTATCAAAATCCCCATCCATAATACTTGATATTGCATGGAGTGTATTACCATCAACGTTAACATTTTGCCTCGTCTTGGGACAAAAATCATTAGAAGAAGAATCACTTTCATCCAAGAGTGTATGGTCATTGTAGTATCCATCTAATGCATCAAGAACACTTTTCCAATACTCTAGTTTTTTATTCCATTCCTCTGTAACAATTGGTGAATTCTCATTGCCAATAGTCTCTTTCCACATTTTTATGTATGATGTTAGTCATTCCTTTAGTTCTTTTAAATAAACATCATTGTCTTTGGGACGTAAGAAAGATGGCTTCCCTGTGGGAAATATAGGTCAACCTTCATCATCTATATTCCACAACTCAGCTGGTTCTGACCACTCAATGTCTTTGATGGATTCTTTATACCTCATAACTGGAACATCATTGAGTACAAGAAATTGGAAGTACTGGACATTAAGATGTCCAACTAGGGCATTTTTCCCCTCCTTGATGTACCCATTAAGAAAAATTTTGAAGTCATACACTTTGTCAATAAGTTTAGGTGGAAACACCCATTTTTCTTCTATTGTGTGATATGTATCCATCATCTAGAGTTAGCTTTCATTCTTAAAACATTGCACAAATGAAGAAAAACGGGTGTTTCCACCTAAACTAGGTAAATAATATATATCTATGTAAAGAACATATATCTTTACTTTTCAAGTTGGAAGACATTCTTCCATAGGTTCCATCTATGTCTTCATGGGTGTGCCCCACAAATAAGAACCCAAACTCAATAGTGATGAAGACATCAAGTGCAGTTAATAGTGATAGAAACACGAAAACATAACGATTCTTATTATCGCTAGCTGCATTGTCCAACTGTAACAACAAATGTGGAGGAAGAGGTTTAAAATCAAGATTTTGATTTTTTGAGCTTCCATTTAAAGATAGGAAAGCATCCTTGTACACTCTACATTTTGAGTAAATAGAGTTTTGAAATAATGCATTTGAAAGTGTGTTTCTTGAACTTCCACTCTCATAAAGCTAATCACCATACATATCAAGGTGTGGGTCTTCAAGGCCCCTCAAGCACTTTGCAAGAGATGTAATGGTAAAATGTGATCCCATGTGTATAGATGGTAGGGATAAATGACCAAAACCTCGTGTTCTATGTCCATGTGTTAGCATAACTATCAACGACAAACCCAAGTTTGTTCCTGCAATAGATTTTTATTTTACACGTAATTCCTTTTCACCTAACATTTCACCCTTAACCATGTCATACTCACGAACATTAACTATGATTCCTTTAGCAATGCACATGCTTGTTCCCATGCATTCATGTGTAAGAGAAACCTTTTTACATGTGAATGTAAGCCTATCTTGGGGAGTATTTACTAGATGATCATGACAATGAGTTTCCAAATTTTCTTCTGGCCAAATCTCATAAGATCCCAATGCACCCCCTAGTGTATTCTCAAATCATGTTGGATGTGGCACCTATACAACAAATTAAACAAACTTAGTATTTGCTCAAAAAAACAAGAAATGTACTATAAAAAACACTTAACATGTGCTTCAAGATTTTTATTTACCTTTGTTATGCCTCAAATCTATGATCTTCCATGGATGTAAGTCCCCTTCATCAACATCTTCCACAATCAAATGTGGTTCGATTCCATCAATTATCAAAACCATAACATATCCTACATTAAGCATTTCTCCACCATAATGAGTTGTAGTCTCTGTAGATTCAACCTTTCCTAGTCCAATAACTTGACCATTAATTAGGAGGTCAACATAGTCCCCTCTTGTCAAAATTATATTTTCCATTGTAACTCTTCCCAATTTATGTAACACATTTGAATTGTAGTTTGTAATTAAGGTTAAACCATACGAAGTGTATGTTCAAAAAAGTAATATAGTTGCAATAATTCAAATCTAGTTGAAGTTAGCTTTAGTCCTTAAATCATTGCACGATGAGTGAAATTTAATGTGTTAGCTTTCATAATGTAGTTTCCATCTAACACAACCACGTTGTCATCAATCACAATGCACCATGATGGAAATCTAGTCAGAGTTAGCTTTCATAAGATAGTTTTCTATCTAACACAACCACATTGTCATCAAATACATTACACCATGATGAAAATCTAGTTGGAGTTAGCGTTCCTCCTAACAAAATGGCACGATGAGTAAAATCTCATGTGTGTTAGGTCATTACACCATGATGAAAATATAGCTGGAATTAGTTTTCTATCTAACACAACCACATTGTCACATTGCACCGTGATGGAAATCTAGCTGAAGTTAGTTTTCGACCTTAAACCATTGCACGATGAGTGAAATATAATGTGTGTTAGCTTTCATAATGTACTTTTCCATTTAGCACAACCACATTGTCATCAATCAAAATGCACTATGTTGGAAATCTAGCTAGAGTTAGCTTTCGTTCTTAAAACGTTGCACAATGAGTAATAGCTAATGTGTGTTAGCTTTCGTAAGGTAGTTTTCCATATAACACAACCACATTGTCATCAAATACAATACACCATGATGCAAATCTAGCTGGAGTTAGATTTCCTTCTAAAAACATGGCATGATGAGTGAAAGCTAATGTGTGTTAGCTTTCATAAGGTAGTTTTCCATCTAACACAACCACATTGTCATCGATCACATTGCACCATGATGGAAATATAGTTGGAGTTAGCTTTTGTCCTTAAATCACTGCATGGTGAATGAAATCAAATGTGTGCTAGCTTTCATAATGTAGTTTTCCATTTAGCACAACCACATTGTCCTCAATTACAATTCACCAAATGGAAATCTAACTAGAGTTAGCTTTCATTCTTAAAACATTGCACAATGATTAAATGTAATGTATGTTAGCTTTCATAAGGTAGTTTTTCATCTAACACAATCACATTATTATCAAATACATTACACCATGATGGAAATCTAGCTGGAGTTAGTTTTCCTTCTAACAACATGGCACTATAAGGGAAATCTTATGTGTGTTACCTCATTACACCATGATGGAAATCTAGCTGGAGTTAGCTTTCCTTATAACAACATGGCATTATAAGGGAAAGCTTATGTGTGTTACTTCATTACACCATGATGGAAATCTAGCTAGAGTTAGATTTCATTTTAACAACATGGCATGATGAGTGAAAGCTAATGTGTGTTAGCTTTCATAAGGTAATTTTCCATGTAACACAAATCCATTGTCATCAATCACATTGCACTATATTAGAAATCTAGCTGGAGTTAGGTTTCATCCTTAAATCATTGCACGGTGAGTGAAATCTAATGTGTATAAGATTTCATAGTGTATTTTTCCATCTAGCACAACCACATTATCATCAATCACAATGCACCATGATGGAAATCTAGCTGGAATTAGCTTTCGTTCTTAAAACATTGCACGGTGAGTAAAGCTAAAGTTTGTTAGCCTTCATAAGATAGTTTTCTATCTAACACAGCCATAGTTTCATCAAATACATTACATCGTGATGGAATTCTAGCTGGAGTTAGTTTTTCTTCTAACAACATGGTACTATAAGGGAAAGCTTATGTGTGTTAGCTCATTACACCACGATGGAAATCTAACAGGAGTTAGATTTCCTTTTAACAGCATGGCACAATGAGTGAAAGCTAACATGTATTAACATTCATAAGGTATTTTTCCTTGTAACACAACCACATTGTCATCAATCACATTGTGTCGTGTTGGAAATCTAGATGAAGTTAGCTTTTATCCTTAAATCATTGCACGGTGAGTGAAATCTAATGTGTATAAGCTTTCATAGTGTAGTTTTACATATGGCACAACCACATTGTCATTAATCACAATGCACCATGATAGAAATCTAGCTGGAGTTAGTTTTCATTCTTAAAACATTACACGGTGAGTAAAACCTAATGTCTGTTAGCTTTCATAAAGTAGTTATCCATCTAACACAGCTACACTATCATCAAACACATGACACCATGATGAAAATCTAGCTAAAGTTAGCTTTCCTTCTAACATGGTACTATGAGTGAAAGCTTATGTGTGTTAGCTCATTACACCATTATGAAAATCTAGCTGGAATTAGTTTTCTTTTTAACAACATGGCAAGATGAGTGAAAGCTAATGTGTGTTAGCTTTCATAAGGTAGCTTTCTATATAAGACAACCAAATTGTCACATTGCACCGTGATGGAAATCTAGCTGGAATCAGCTTTCAATCTTAAATCGTTGCACGATGAGTGAAATATGATGTGTGTTAGCTTTCATAATGTAGTTTTTCATTTAGCACAACCACGTTGTCATTAATCAAAATGCACCATGTTGGAAATCTAGCTAGAGTTAGCTTTCATTCTTAAAACGTTGCACAATGAGTAATAGTTAATCTGTGTTAGCTTTCGTAAGGTAGTTTTCCATTTAACACAGCCACATTGTCATCAAATACATTACACCATGATGCAAATCTAGCTGGAGTTAGCTTTCCTTCTAACAACATGGCACGATGAGTGAAAGTTAACGTGTGTTAGCTTTCATAAGGTAGTTTCTATCTAACACAACCACATCGTCATTGATCACATTGCACCATGATGGAAATCTAGCTAGAGTTATCTTCCATCCTTAAATCATTGCACGTAGAGTGAAATTTAATGTGTGTTCGCTTTCATAATGTAGTTTTTCATCTAGCACAACCACATTGTCATCAATCATAATGCACCATGATGGAAATTTAGCTAGAGTTAGCTTTTGTTCTTAAAACATTGCACGGTCAGTAAAGCTAATGTCGGTTAGCTTTAAAAATATATTTTTTCATCTAACACAGCCAAATTGTTATTAAAATACATTATACCATGATGTAAATCTAGCTGGAGTTAGCTTTCCTTCTAACAACATGGCACTATAAGGGAAAGCCCTATGTGTGTTAGCTTATTACATCATGATGAAAATCTAGTTGGAGTTAGTTTTTCTTTTAATAATATGCCACAATGAATGAAATCTAATGTGTATTAGATTTCATAAGGTAGGTTTCCATGTAATACAACCACATTGTCATCAAGCACATTACACCCTGTTGGAAATCTAGATGGAGTTGGTTTTCATCCATAAACCATTGCATAATGAGTGAAATCTAATGTGTGTAAGCTTTCATGGTGTATTTTTCCATCTAGCACAACCACATTGTCATCAATCACAATGCACCATGATGGAAATCTAGCTGGAGTTAGCTTTCATTCTTAAAAAAATGCAGGGTGAGTAAAGATATTGTATGTTAGCCTTCATAAGGTAGTTTTCCATCTAACAGAGAAGCATTGTCATCAAATACATTACACCATGATGGAAATCTAGCTGGAGTTAGCTTTCATTGTAACATGGCACTATAAGGGAAAGCTTATGTGTGTCAGCTCATTGCACCATGATGAAAATCTAGCTGGAGTTAGCTTTCCTTTTAACAACATGGCACAATGAGTGAAAGATAATGTGTGTTAGCTTTGATAAGGTAGTTTTCCATGTAACACAAACACATTGTCATCAATCACATTGCGTTGTGTTGGAAATCTAGCTAAAGTTAGCTTTCATCCTTAAATCGTTGCATTGTGAGTGAAATCTAATGTGTGTAATATTTCATAGTATAGTTTTTCATCTAGCACAACCACATTGTCATCAATCACAATGCACCATGATGGCAATCTAGCTTTTGTTAGCTTTCGTTCTTAAAACCTTGCACGATGAGTAAAAGCTAATGCGTGTTAGCTTTCATAAGGTAGCTTTCCATCTAACACTGCCACATTGTCATCAAATACATTACACCATGATGAAAATCTAACTGGAGTTAGATTTCCTTCTAACATGGCACTATGAGTGAAAGCTTATGTATGTTAGCTCATTACACCATTATGAAAATATAGCTGAAGTTAGCTTTCTTTTTAACAACATGGCATGATGAGTGAAAGCTAATGTGTGTTAGCTTTCATAAGCTAGTTTTCCATCTAACACAACCACATTATCAACTTGCACCGTGATGGAAATCTAGCTAGAGTTAGATTTCAACCTTAAATCATTGCACGGTGAGTGGAATCTAATGTGTGTTAGCTTTCATAATGTAGTTTTCCATTTAGCACAACCACATTGTCATCAATAAAAATGCACCATGTTGGAAATCTATCTAGAGTTAGCTTTCGTTCTTAAAACATTGCACGGTGAGTAATAGCTAATGTGTGTTAGCTTTCGTAAGGTAGTTTTCTATCTAACACAACCACATTGTCATCAAATACATTACATCATGATGGAAATCTTATGTGTGTTAGCTCATTACACCATGATGAAAATCTAGTTGGAGTTAGCTTTCATTTTAACAACATGGCACGATGAGTGAAGTTAATGTGTTAGCTTTAATAAGGTATTTTTCCATCTAACACAACCACATCGTCATCGATCGCATTACACCGTGATGGAAATCTAACTGGAGTTATCTTTCATCCTTAAATCATTACATGATGAGTGAAATCTAATGTGTGTTAGCATTTATAATTTAGTTTTCCATCTAGCACAACCACATTGTCATGAATCACAATGCACCATGATGGAGATCTATCTAGAGTTATCTTTCTCTATTAATACATTGCATGGTGAGTAAAGCTAATGTTTGTTAGCCTTCATAAGGTAGTTTTTGATCTGACACAGTCACATTGTCATCAAATACATTACACCATGATGGAAATCTAGCTGGAGTTAGCTTTCCTTTTAACAACATGACACTATAAAGGAAAGATTATGTGTGTTAGCTCATTACACCATGATGGAAATCTAGCTGGAGTTAGCTTTCATTTTAACAACATGGCACGATGAGTGAAATCTAATGTGTGTTAGCTTTCATAAGGTAGTTTTTCATGTAAACAGCCACATTGTCATCAATCACATTGTGTTGTGTTGGCAATCTAGCTGAACTTAGCTTTCATCCTTAAATCGTTGCACGTGAGTGAAATCTAATGTGTGTAAGCTTTCATAGTGTAGTTTTCCATCTAGCACGACAACATTGTCATCAATCATAATACACCATGATAAAAATCTAGTTGGAGTTAGCTTTCGTTCTTACAACATTGCACGGTGAGTAAAAGCTAATGTGTGTTAGCTTTCATAAGGTAGCTTTCCATCTAACACTACCACATTGTTATCAAATACATTAAACCATGATGGAAATATAGCTAGAGTTAGCTTTCCTTCTAACATGACACTATGAATGAAAGCTTATGTGTGTTAGCTCATTACACTATTATGAAAAGCTTATGTGTGTTAGCTCTTTGAAATAGGGTGAAAAAAAAATCTCATTGAATTCATGGTTTTGTTTTGGTCTCACTACAATGGTAAATAAGGTAAGAAACCTCAACATAATACTCCGCAAGTCCAACCTAAACTCCTACCACCAGAATGAATGACCAAACCCATCACATTAAACTTTGACATCTTGGCAATTATACCCTTCACAGTGGATGTGTGTGGATCCATCCGTATCTCACCAATATTCATCATTGTTAGTATCATTGTTTTGATGATGATTATCATCGTCATCATCATGGTCATCATCATCATCATCATCATCCTTATCCTCGTCATTTTCATGGTAATGATAACGCTTGGAACTAAAATTGGTATAATTAAGCAGGCTTGGAGTCTAGCCAATTCTCATTCTAAATGATGATTGCAAGCCAAGACAGAGGAAAAAATGTTATAGAAACTAGATTCACTTACACAATATTCTATACTCACTCGAATTGTTTTAATATATAATTCTCCCTTTTTAAAAGAATCATTAAAATGTAGTTGAAGCCAATCCATTGTTATATTTTTCTTGAAGTAGATTTTCCAGGGTCAATATGTGTTGAAAATTGTTTGTGGTTGAAAATTGTTTGTCAATTAGTGAAGAATTTATAGAGTTTAAGAAAATATTGGATAGGATTTATGTTGATAAAGAGTAGTGATCCTTTCTCATAATAATGTACACTCTACAACCTACAACCTTCCATATTATCTAGTTTCATATCATCTCCCACCACTATCCACTATGACTATCAGGGATGAATCCCCCAACCGCTCTGTATTTTAGTTTAAGATAAAGTTTTGTATCTTAGTTGTGAGGATCAATCCTCGGTGATTAAAGAAATATTGGAACCTAGAGCCCTATATTCATGGTGAGGGTGGTTGAATAATATGGTGGGAAATCTCTAAATGCTCAACACAAATAAAACTCACTGTACTAAGAAAATAACAATAATGGGTCAGAGATCCAATTAAAAAAAAAATGTATTGTGGATAGGCTTTTGGACTTACATCATTCACATGCCATTTAAGGTTACAATGCAAAAGCACACCTAATCAAGCTCCTAATACCACAATACCTCTAGATATGGGACTTTTCTATGGGTACTTATATACTATTCCACTCTAGTCATTAGTGCCTCCAGTTGTTATATATATGGTTTCTTGTAAAAATAAATTGTAAAATATTAGGGCTTGGCTGAGCCCAATCTTTACATTTATTGTCTTTGCAAGTCCACCATATCCAACCACAACTCATAACCAAATCTAGTGTTGAAAGAGTTCATCTCATGGCCACTATGGTATATAATGTGCACAATGTGTTGATATAATAGAGAACACACATGTATGTAAATAAAAGTTTAGACATTCCCACAATCAATGTGGGATAAAGATATAAAGGGCATCAAAGGAAATATGAAGCCTAAAGATTAATGTGCATCCAAAAGTAAAAAATTGGGAGCTTGACGATAGGATCAACAACAATGTTTTAGAGATGCATCGAGAGAGGTGTCAAGGGCTTATCCTCCAGGTGCTCTAATCGTTGATATTGTGATGGAGCATCATTTGTTGATGACCACATTGATTCTATGAGGCCTATACACATTCGTTGGAAATTTCATAGCTCAATTATGTTGTTCAGTTTTAGATCTAGGTCTTGAGACCAATTCCCCACGTGTCCTTGAATGACTCTTTTATGCAAGTTAAAGCTCGCCATAAAATCCAATCCAAGGCTCAGATTTATCTTTATGTGAATTTAATCTTACATTTAGTTATATTTTTTTGTTATGAATGGGCATGCTTCCTTTCTGAGTGAATGAAGAGCTAGTTTGGTTTTGAGTGAGTTGTTCATTTGAAAGTTGGTTCCTTTGTATGGCCTTCCAATGGCTTGGGGACACCACTATAAATAAAATAAACAAAGGAAAAATGTCCCAAATGCACTTTGGGTTACTTCATTGGGGTCCATGGGCTCAAACCTTCCATAACCATTCATGATTTCTATATAGGTGATCTCTTTAGTCAACACTGGCCCCATGTTTCCTTTTATAGATTACTTATTTCAGAGAGAAAATTAAGCCATCACACTCAATTCCTTCTGCATGAGCTCAAAGCCTCAATGTTGTACCATGCAACATTGCAATGTGCATTGCCAAGTTAGGTGGTCACAAATAGATTAACTTGCTTTCACAGTTTTTTCAAAGCTAACTTTTGTCTCACATTGATATTGGAGTGAGGAGCATTCTATGTTGTGCGTCATATTTTACATTATTGTTGTATTATAAGAGGTTGTTCTATTTTATATTAGGAGGGCGAGCTGAAAGTCACCAGTCTAACTGTTGTTTGAAAATAGCACATAAGTATTTCCTTAGTTGTGCCTCCTTGCATGAATGATAGCTAAGATAACAACCAAGTGATGCATGCATCCTTATCCTATGTGACTGTTGTTTCCCTCATGCTTGCATGAGTCTAAAAATAACATTGAAGCCAACTTTTAGTTAACTATGTTTTGTTCTGGGTGTCACTTCTACTTTGTGCAATGAACTGTTAGTGCCACCTAGCTACACCCTCAACTCGTGCCTTTTAATCCTTTTTAGGGTGCCCTTTTCTACAAACTCACCATGATTGATATTTTATTCATAATGCTTTAATGCCTTTTCATCTTTGAGCTCTAACTATGCATATATTTCACCAGGGCATGGTTTTGACATGTTTGTAAATTCCTCTCCTGACAGCCCTGAATTGTATCCCTGTATTTGTTGATTAGGATAATGAATAATTACTTGTCGCTCTATTGTTTGTCCCTGATAAATTTGATAAAAAATTGCTCAAGGTAATGTGCTCCATCTCTAGTCCACTCACAAGATGAATTCTGCCCGTGCCCTCAACAAAGATGTCGTGTGGGTCAAGTTGTTTTATCCAAATTCAAAAGTGAGCTTATAATGGTGTTGGAGTATCAGTTTGAAAAGTGGGTTGTAGTTTATCTCATTGTTTAAAAAAAAAGCAATGCCATAATACATACAAGCCCAAACCAGCATGGGACATGGAAACAAGTCTACTAAGTTACTAACATCTCGAAGGTGGCCTAGAAATCTGGTTCAGACTAGAGAGAGTGATACATTAGTCATTTTGTTGACCTTGAAACCTGTCAACAGTCATCACCTTGCTCAAATATCTAATGAGAGGATTAGGCATGTCTTTGTTTGATCATATTGGGAATCAAGTGCCTTTTACCGTTGTAAGCAGTCAAGATTGATATTTTGCTGGCAGGGTAGCATAGTAATCACATTTACATATAAAAATTCACCACATATTCTGCTTCACCAAGTTTTTGATGCAAAACCCATGGAAAATAGCAAATTCGTCCATACCATGGTGATCAGGGACATCTACAAGCTAATATCCTTAGCAAAAACTTGAGTTGTAAGATGAAACATCTGCTCTTTTTCCACATATGATATATCACCTAATGCTTGTATCTCTAGTTATAGAGTTTTATTAAACTAGGTTTTGCTCTACCTTGTGTATTGAGTTATACATAGGGTATTGCTAAGCCAAAAAAACCTTGTGAACCAACTCTGGTTCATGTCGTTGTACTTCTAGAAATCCATGTTCTTAACTATTGGTTGTAACTGATGATTATCACCATTCAATATACAATTTTTGAGCATTGCATGTATGTCTTCTTTTCTTTGTAACAACATAGGTGTGAATGTTTCCTTAAATGATAGAACATGATAAATTGGCATTAATAATGGCCTTTGCAACATAGAACTATGTCTAAAACTAACTTCATTTAAATTTGTGACAAAAATCCTAAAAACTTGTGATATTGGCGTAGCTTCAACCATTTATGTGGAGAAATTATTGCCATCATTCCACGATAGGCATGTATGAAAAGGATTTGAAATTGACACATATTTTGACATATAAATGAGGATGGGGAGAAGGATATGCTTAGATATGTAAAATGACACATATTTAATTATTTATTGCTCAGTTCCACTTGAAGAATTTGTTTTTGTGTCTAGGCATTTAGTTGTTTTAGAATTCTCCTGTGAAAAAATTGTACAATTACACTGAAGCAATCTTAAACCTGTTGTGCTTATCCAAGTTAATTGGACCTGTCTTTAGCGAGATTATGCACTAACATTGCATTGTTTCCTAGTCCATTGCAATTAGGGATATGCATAATCCTTATTTGGAATCAAAAATTCAGAAGAGAGAATATTTAAAACAGGTTGTTGGCACAACACAGATTAGGGGGATCATTGGCTGACAACATGGTTCCCTCAATTGAAAATAAGAAACCTAAATACCATTATATTGCAGATTCCTAAGAATAATAAAACAGGTGAGTATCGTAAAGACAAGTAATTTTGTTTCCCTTTTCAAAATTTCAGGGGTTCATGCAAATGAGGAAATGGACCTACACATCAATGGTTGATTACCATAGCAATCTGCTGACATAGTCTGTGGGGACGAACATACAACCAAAGCCACAAGAAACAATCCCCACAATACTAAGTTGAGGTCTTCGGAAAAAAATACTGCCCTAAAGAAAACTCTGAATGGGCCTAACAAACCCTAAATAGTAGAACCCTTGCAGCTAAACAATTATAAGTCCACATTTAGAACATCTCGATGAAGCACCAGGATGAAAACCTACAAGGTCATGAGTTCCATACAAGAGCATTTCAACTAAAAACTTGCTTATATTGCAGATTGGCGTGCTCTCCTTAAAAGGGTGGTCAACTAAGCTACAAGCTCCAAACACAATGAGCTTAAGTAAGCAGGCACCTCAGATATTAGTGTTAATTGGTTGTATATGAAGTTATCCATAGCCACTCACCAATACAACAAAGAAAATTAGTTAATAACTAGTTCAATGAATGTAGCATGTCAACTTTCAAGATTTGATGGTTTTAGCGATCATGAATTCCTATCTCATTTTTAATTTTTAATCCCATAGATTTGATATTATATAATTTTAAGCTAGTATCTACTAGTTAATGACATAAAGGTGAATGCATGTCTCCTATATTTTATTACTCACGAGCTTTTTTGTTATAACTATGGATGTGGCAACATTCAGTGCTTCATCTTTTCTGTATACTCTCTATTTCTTGGATATGATGTGATAAGTATTATTAACAAGTTTCTCAAGTTGTGGGTCTGTGAAAGTGCAACTTGGTCAAATTCCATTGATTTTTTGTTTATATAAGAAGTGGTTTTTGTAATATTTAAACTAATTGAGTCCATTTGGAGCAGGATGTTGTTTCTGTTAACATTATTCAAAATAAGCAAACTGGACAACCAGAGAGTTATGGTTTTGTGGAACTTGATTCGCGTGCAACTATAGAGAGAATTTTGCAAAATTTCCATGGTACGCCCATGCCCAGTTCTCAACAACCTTTTAGGTTGAATTGGGATACTTTTGGAGCTGGTGACAGACAGACAGAACCAAGCATTGGGTATTCCATATTTGTTGGGGACTTGGGTCATGAGGTCACTGATATTATCTTGCAAGAGACTTTCCAAAGCCGATATTCATCTGTTAAAGGTGCTAAAGTTTTTATAGATGCAAATACAACTTGCACCAAAGGTTATGGTTTTGTAAGATTTGGTGATGAGAACAAGAAAAATCAAGCTATGATTGAAATGAATGGCATTTATTTCTCATCAAAACCTATGCGTATTAATGAAGCTACACCAAAGAAGTCCTTGGGATTTCAACAACCTTATTCCATGAAAGGTATGCTTTTCAAGGATGATAGATTATACTTGTATGTTTTTATCAGTAGTTTTATGTATATATTGATAGGTCACTTTACATATGTCTTGTAACTCAATTTTGGAAAGACAATTCAGCCAACCTAGTCTGTCTACACGATTACATGTATCCCCTTCAAATCTTCATAAGTTATTCTTCTCTCTTTCATGGCAGTTGATTGCCAAGTGGTTCTCTTTTGTTGTTGGCCAGTCAAAATTTTTATTTTAAACTTGTATGTAACCCTTTTAAGCACCATCTACAACTGATGTAGGAGCTATCGTATCCTATAGTTTTCATTGTATGTCAATTAACTGTAGAAGTATACATGGTGACAAGAGTTGACAGTTACTCCATAAAAGTTTTGAATTCTTAAAATTCTCAGAGATTGAGAATTGTCACATTGGGAAGTTTTCTGTTGAATACCTACTTGAAGAGAAGTTAAGAGTGGTTACATTTAGTTGATCTACATTTGCTTCTTACTATTTTCCTTTCCTCTTGAAAATCAGCAAGTTTTAATGGAGTTATGAGTTCTTGAACACTTATGAAAGTTATGTTGTCTCAAAGCAAGATGCCAAGAGACTTTCTCCACTCAGGGGCCTAGAACAAAACTCGACAGAAAAGAAACTTAATTAGTGGTGGCCTCAATTAGGTCAATTTTTATGATTATGTATTTAAAGTAAATTCTCCATTTGATAAATTTGTAGCATTTATCTGCTGCTACAAACAACTCATTATTTTATGTTGCATGCTTTAAGTCACAGCATTCCTTCTTGTTTTTTAAGCAACAGTTAAGCTAGATTTCTCTTTTTTGTGAACATAGGTAGCTTGTTCCATTAAAATAGTCCTTTTAGCAGAATATAAGCAAATTATATCACCTATCTTGTGACAGATCATTGTAGCATCCTTATCCATATTCCTTACTCAATTTCCTTTATTAAATGGCCCAAATTAATATCTCCCTTTAGATATGCCAGAAAGACTGGCATTGTATTGCGAAGTAAATTTGTAATTTTCTTGTCAAATAACTGTTTGAGTAGATATCTTTCTCTACACTAAAAGCTAGTTGTCCCTGTTATGCATCGAGAAGTAATGGACACACAAGTTGAGGATTCACAAGCTGCATAGGTGAAGTTTGACATGGCTTAAATTTAAGTACTCACTGGAGTGGTGGTTGTAGTGGAAGGGTAAGCAATGTTAACTTCTGGTTGTGGTCTTTATAACCATTTCTAACCAATGTTCTCTATTGGTCCAAACTTGGGCATGGTTTTCTCCTTGGACTATTAAATGGATCCTTTTGGTCTTTTAAGGACAAAGAGGCTTCTATGTGGTCTTCTGGACTGTTAAATGGCTCCTTTTGATTTGACTTCCATGCACTGCTACTTTGTTTATAAACTAATAGTGTTTGCACTAAATATGCTTGTTTTGTTGTGGGTAGCCCAGCCTAACTAAAGCCAAAACAAAATTGAGCCACATCAACCATGGAGCCTTCGTAAACCACACATACTATTGCATTACCTCATTCCTTATTCTGCTTGTAGACAACTTGTAATCAAGTGAAACCCTGGCCATATATAATATGCAATACATGCGATAACACATAATGACAATGAACCCACTTACAACATACCGTTGCATTACCTCATTCCTTATTCTGCATGTAGATAACTTGTAATCAAGTGAAACCCTGGCCATCTATAATATGCAATACATGCGATAACACATAATGACAATGAACCTACTTACAACATGTCATTATTTCCCATGATCTGTAGCTACCAAGAACCAAATCACAAAAATAAAAAGCATGTGGTACTTCCATAATAAAGACAAATACATCAGCAACATCATAGAATAAACCATAGAGTGATCACATGTCATCAGCATATGAAGCAGGAGTAATGGACTCTCAACCAACAACCTTTTCCAGTACTTTGACCATAATACTCACTACGAGAACACCCTAAAACTGCCTATTATTCTATTTTTGTGGAGGCAAAGCTTTTTAATTCTTGGATTTTAAATAAGGGGATATGTTTCGTTGTGACACTTCGCAATCGATCTAATGTTTACAAGATTTTGTGTAAACATCCGTGACTCCAAAGTTGAAGTTAACATCTAAAACTGGCAATGTCCTGGGAAAGAGATTCAATCAAGAAATTTCACAAAATTTTAGGACATATGCTAATGTTAAGAAATGGAAAATTGTAAGAAAATATCACTTCCATCACAAAATGATCTACAATTTCAAACTCTGCAAAAGATTTTTACTTCAAAACAAAAAACATAATTCATGTTAATAATATGTAAGAACAGATTCTATGATTTCAGCTTTCTATTCTTTAAATGTAGATGCAATTCCAGAATGAAACACGGCTCTAATGTTTGAACAAACTGAAACATCCATGTTCCCAACTCTGTGTGTAATAAATTTGAATAAGGAAACAATCAAGCATCCAAATTCAGGCAAAGCCAAACACTACAGAATACCAAATTTGAAATAACAAAGCCTGAAAACTGAAACCAGCCTAGCAATTGGAAGTCATTAGACATTAAATAGTGGATTAAGACGGAGCATTAATAAGCATTTTTAATGAAGACCAGAGATGATGATATACAGGAAAATCTGTTCTGGCAGCTTTCTAGACTCTAAATTAAATAAGATATATTAAATAATAAACTTAAATAACACAAATTTATTCATATTGCTCAGCCTCACCGTTTTGTGCAACATAAGCCTTGATAGGAGGTGTGATGATTGAATTGACGTGCCTTGAAGCTAAATTTTAAACATCTTGCTTCTTTGGAGAAGGCAGTACTGGTGCAGTCATGCTCTGTAGCTTTTGTTCTAGGGTGGATGTCATGCAGCATATCGATAACATGGGCTCAAGGAATACTAGGCCAAAGCTACTAGTGCCATTTTAGTATGTGGGACTTGTATCTTTGATATTTCACCCTTGTCTTGGATAATAACGAGATATTTTCATGTCTTGAAACTATAGCATTCGTTCTTGAGCATATGAATAACATTGGCTCGAGGAAGACTAGGCTAGAGCTGCCAGTACAATTTCAGTATGTGGGACTTGTATCTTTGATATTTTACACTTGTCTTGGATGATAACGAGTTATTTCATATCTCAAAAAATTATAGAGTTCTCTCTTGACCACCTATTTGTGGAAGTTGTTTATCAAATTGAAATATATTTCAAGCAATGCACATACTAGCCTTTGGAATCAAAATTAACTTGGATAATAGAAAACTTGTTGTTGGAACCAAATACAGCTTAGATGATAGAAAACTTACGGCTCTAGATGATGAAATCCCACAAATAAGCCGACGAATGGAAAATTTCATAGTCGGAGCACAATTTTTCAGACAAGCGTCTTTAGTAGCTTCTAGATTTAAATCTCCATCATCGTCTCCCTCAGTGCCGCTTTGCTCATAAACTGTCTGGACTTCCTGCAGCTCCTGAACTAAAGTTAATTTAGCGGCTGCCCTAATCTTGGCATCTGCAGAGGAGAGGTTTCTAAACACATCCATGTGTAACTTTGGTTGAACAGGGCCAACATCTTTCCCGTGTGGAGGGTTATTCCAGAAAGATCAGGTTTGTAAGCTTCATCAACACATTCATTTTGAGAATAACCCAAAATCACAGATGTCCAAGATACCAGATTCCTTTCAGTCATTTCATCAAAGAGTTTGGAAACCTCATCAACCAAGAAATTATGTGCATATCCCACAATCATTGATTTCCAGAAGACCACATTTTGTTCAGGCATTTTTTCAAACAGGTCGAGAGCCTCATTAACATACCCCTTCAGTGCATATCTTGCAATCATAGCATTCCATGTGACAACATCTCATCTAAGTAATTTTTCAAACACATAACATGCAGTGTTGATCTTCCCATATTTTGTATACATGTAAAGAAGGGCATTCCCCACAAAAACTTCAGAGTGAAACCCACTTCTGATTATTTCTTCATGAACCTCCGCCACTGCTTCCAAGTGAGTACATGTTGGGAGAAGGCTGGATAGAGTGAATTGATTGGGGAGAATACATGTTCCTTGAATTTGATTGAAAAGTGTCAATGCTTCTTTGCCATGGCTAGCCCTAGAGTAAGCTGCAATCATGATACTCCACGAGGCCACATTTCGCTTAGGCATTTGCTCCAAAAACCTGTGACCATCGATTAAATTCCTGCACTTGGCATACACGCTTAGGAGTTTATTGGGTAGAGCCTTGACAGTGCAACTAAATTTGAAAGAAATTTGGATGATGTGAGAATGGACCAGCTTGGCCTCCGGTAGAGCTTTGTTAATGAGGCATACCTGCAAGAGAGAATGATAAGCAGAGCAATCTACTTGTTCGTCCATCAAATGGAAAATGCACATGGTTTCTTTCAATCACCTTTGTTTACATGCCATCTCACATCGTTCTTCACTCAGGTTAGCATTCTTGGCCACCACAAGGGCTTTCAATTTCATCGGGTGACTGCCTACCTGGTAAAAGTTCAAAGGTTGAGTAACTAAAGGATGAATAAACTCTAGAAGACAACAAAGAAGGGAGATGATAGACCAGCGGGTCTCTTTTGACCACGAGGATTATGGGTTTTTTTTAAGTACTAAATAACAACTTTATATTATAAAACAAAGTTGTATCAACGAATTACATTTTTATTTTTTGGAAGATTAGAGTTCTTCTTATAATCAAAAATAAATTACCACCTTGATAAAACATGATATTTATATTTTCTTCTCCCAACACTATTTTGACATTTTTATAGGTTTGGTAGTAAACAACATATCATAACAACGATAACAAAACAAGAAAGATGCCACATAAAAAAAAGCTATTAGTAAACAAAGTTTACTAGATGAACAACTCCTAAATCAAAAAAACCTTAAACTGTCTGATTGTACAGGCATCTCTGAGCTCTTTAAAATAACATTTCCATCCAATTCACCGATGCCTTTCTTTGAAAGTCTATCTACTTCATCATTTAATTCTCTATAGATATGCTAAAAAGTAATGTGTGAGAACTCATATATCAACTTTCTAACATTTCCTATCCAGTTTTCCAATAACAAAGAGTGAAGTGCAGTTACCCCTCTAGCCCAATCTGTAATAGCTTTTGAATCGCCAACCATTATAATAGAAGTGAGTCTCATTCTCCTAACAAACCAAAGAAGTCCCCTTGAGGAAACCAGCTCCGCTCTTGTATTAGTTTCCTTTCAAACCCCAAAGATGTTCCTTCTATGGAGTTCTTCCATCGATCCCCAAGATAACCTATAACATTTTCATAAACCAATAAAAGGATCAAAACCAATAAATACTTGAGTACCTTGGTCGACGACCCAATAGATCGACTGGTTAATAATGGGGAAAGACTTCAAAAAACTAATCCAAATATATGAAATAAACTCATTATGATCCCCATTTATATCCTAGATAGAATTAGTTAATCTTTGTTGATTTGCAAAATGATGAAACACATCCCTTCACTTTTGTCTCCATGTTTCCTCCTTTTGTTTCAATTTTTTCTTCTTTATTTATTTCAAGCATAAGAAGCTTTTGTTTTCTCCTAGATGAAAAGTAATCTTCATCCACTTCCCCTATTATCATCTGAATTTCTTCATCAATCTTGAGCAGCTCCTTTTCATTTTCTATTTTAAGTAGCAAGCTTCTAATTAACGAAAGATAGTTTACAAGGAAACCATAAATAATTTATGGAGTGATTGGATTTTTTTTCACTTAGAAAAAAACAATTCCTGTTATTCACAAAGAATCAAGGAATCCTCAATTACATAACATGTCAAATAGTGAGACTTGAACTCCAGTAGGGAGTGATTGGATTATTATAAATATAGAGGTAGAGAGAGGTTTTTTATGAAAAATGGAAAATGTTTAATGTAGATGAAAAATAATATAGAAGGATAAATTACACATGACGAGGAGATAGGGTATAATGAGTGTGTGTATGTGTGTTGATTTCATCTATTTCATCATTATTGTCAATGTCATTAATTTATAGGGCATGCATAAACATGCATTTCATATTGTCTATCGGGCATATCGCCTTAGGGAACCTTTATGGCTACCATCAAACTTAAGCCAAATTGTATACATAATATGGTTGTTCATGGTAATCATAAGAACAATGGTTTTGTGAGGCTCCTTGGAATTTTGTTCCATAGGTCAAGTATGAGGGGATAAAATTCCTCTTGATGAGACACCCATTGATGTTATTGTTGAGTATGAAGATGTATGGGTATCATACATAACATATACATTACATGAGCACATTGTTGGTGGGATGTTTCCAAAGGCCATGAAAAGGACTTGAATTAAAGATGTATTGAAGCCATATGGGTGGCACAACCATAGCGTCTAAAGCCTAATTGCATTGTATCGACATTGTTTCTAATGGACCTTGGATTTGTGGGGACACCCTTATCTTGTTCTATTCATGAATTAAAGGTTTTTCTAATGACCATATAACTTAGTTATATTTCCCTATGTGTGTGGAGTTCTATGAGAATAGGAAGGGAAGAATACCAAAAGTAGATGAGGAAGGAGAAATGTAGAAAGGAAATAGCAGGCCAAGCTTAATTTGGAAATGATTTGCATTGTTGGGTTACCCTAAAGGAAGAAGGGAAGGAAGGGAAGGTTTTTTCTAATATTATATTATGGAAGAAGGAAGGATTAGAAAAATATTGAGGCTAAGAAGGAAGATAAAAACAAGGGTACATAGCAATATAGGAAACCTTTTATGGGGACATTCATGGTAAGAAAGATTGGAAAAATCAAAAGAGGACACCGTAGGGGTTGGATAAATGAAGAAGGTATGCTAAATAGATGTTAAGGGGGCACATAACATAGGATAAAAGGACACAATCATTCACTAATACTATAGGCACATTAGTCAACCCGAAAGGAACCACCACAAACCCACAATTCTCAAATCAAAATGTAAAAGCAGTTTTCATGATATTTTCATCCTTTATTTATAGATGATCATACCCCAATCATAGATCAATATTAAAAAACATTATGGCCCCTTTAATATAATAAAAAATCCATAGATATAAGGAAAGGGATATTTTTTATATTTGGTGGCCATAATATTCAACTCTATGTAATCTATACACAACATCTGGGATCCATCCTTCCTCCTCACAAAGATAATCGGTGTTCCCCAAGGTGACATGCTAGGTTGGATCAACTCTAAATCCAAAAAATTATTCATATGCATCTACAACTAATGAAATTCAAGCATGGGAATTGAATAAGGGAACTTATATGGTCTTTGGTTCAACAAATAACACCAAATCACAATTGGGAGGAAGCCCATGCAACTCTTCAAGAAAAACATCTGGAATTTCTTACAAGATGGGATACTGAGTCAAAACTATGCCACCACAATATGCATCTAGTAGCCCTTCTTGGGACTTATTTTCAACTACAATAATGATACAAATTGCAAGGATACAACCATGTTTGTCCCTCTCAAGACCTTTTCCTTCCCTTCATCATCTAAGAAATGAAGTAACTTTCTTATGTAATCTAGCACAAACGAATGCACCTCCAACCAATCCATTCCTATGATTACATAATAAGATCCCATTGTTTTCTAACACTGGGCTATTTGAGAGGGAAAGTAATTAGATTGAATTGGTCGAGTATAGGAAATTTGAATTTGCTTTCACTTGTGGAATGGCTTCGACAATTGGTATTATTTGGTGTTTTAAATTCAGTTGGAAGCATTGGGCATATTAAAAGTTTCAATCAGTTGGCACAACTGGGCATTCTTCCATTCTGTGGATTTTTGCTTGTGATCATCTGCCACTTTGGATTGAGGATGATCTGTGAATTTCACAATCTTCTTATGGCATTTTCTTTCTTCCAAATTATTCTCTTTCCCAAGTGAAGCTTTTCCGTAGCTTTCCATCTATTCTTCCACTTCCTTTCCCACCTACATAGTGACCTCAAGTGCATCTTCACTTGGAAACATGTACACGGACTCTCTTGCAATGTCACTATTCATTTAATCCCTTTCCTCTCCTCCTAGAACTAAAACTAATAGAATTAATCTAGCTTGGAGTCTAGCCAATTCTCATTCTAGATGAAGATTGCAAGCCAAGATAAAGGAAAAAAATGTTATAGAAACTAGATTCACTTACAATATTCTATACTCACTCGAGTTGTTGTAATATATAATTCTCCTCTTTTAAAAGAATCATTAAAATGTAGTTGAATCCATTTCATCATTATATTTTTCTTGAAGTAGATTTTCCAGGGTCGATATGTGTTGAAAATTGTTTGTGGTTGAATGTGTTACTTCACTTTGATATTTTATTGTTTATTTTTTTCACAATTAGATAAAAGTGCATTTACCAGATTATATATTAAACCATAATAAAATTATTCAAAGATCCATTGTCATGGATTGTTTAGTGAGATACCTAGTACTATATTTATGAATTAGAAATATTACCAATATTCTATCCCAATTAGAGGTAATCGTCTTTATTATGGAGGCTGATTCAATTAGTCAATTAGTGAAGAATTTATAGAGTTTAAGAAAATATTGGATAGGATTTATGTTGATAAAGAGTAGTGATCC
Organism: Pseudotsuga menziesii; assembly: GCA_001517045.1. NCBI lineage: Eukaryota > Viridiplantae > Streptophyta > Pinopsida > Pinales > Pinaceae > Pseudotsuga > Pseudotsuga menziesii. Next base: position 620,287 of record LPNX010629086.1, read on the forward strand.
TTTCTCATAATAATGCACACTCCGCAGCCTACAACCTTCCATATTATCTAGTTTCTTATCATCTCTCACCATTATCCACTATGACTATCAGGGATGAATCCCCCAACCGCTCTTTATTTTTATTTAAGATAAATTTTTGTATCTTAGTTGTGACGATCAATCCTCATTGATTAAAGAAAGTTTGGAACTTAGATCCCTAGATTCATGGTGAGGATGGTTGAATAATATGGTGGAAAAACTCTAAATGCTCAACACAAATCAAACTCATTCTACTAAGAAAATAACAATAATGGGCCAGAGATCCAATTAAAAACAATTGTATTGTGGATAGGATTTTGGAGCTACATTATTTACATGCCCTTTAAGGTTACACTGCAAAATGACACCTAATCAAGCTCCTAATACCACAATACCTCTAGATATGGGGCTTTTCTATGGGGACTATACTATTCCACTCTAGTCCTTAATTCCTCCAGTTGTTATTTATTTATATATATACATGGTTTCTTGTTAATATAAATTGTAAAAGATTAGGGCTTGGTTGATCCCAATCTTTACATTTATTGTCTTTTCAAGTCCACCATATCCAACCACAACTCATAACCAAATCTAGTGTTGAAAGAGTTCATCTCATGGCCACTATGGCATATAATGTGCATAATGTGTTGATATAATAAAGAACACACATGTATGTAAACAAAAGTTTAGACATTCCCACAATCAATGTGGGATAGAGATATAAAGGGCGTCAAAGGCAATATGAAGCCTAAAGATTAATGTGCATCAAAAAGTAAAACTTTTGGGAGCTTGATGATAGGATCAACAATGATGTTTTAGAGATGCAACGAGAGAGGCGTCAAGGGCTTATCCTCCAAGTGCTCTAATTGTTGATATTGTGATAGAGCATTGTTCGTCGGCGACCAAATCTAGTCTATGAGGCCGATACACATCTGTTGGAAATTTCATAGCTCAATTATGTTGCTCATTTTTAGATCTAGGTCTTGAGACCGATTCTCCATGTGTCCTTGAATGACTCTTTTATGCAAGTTAAAGCTCATCGTAAAATCCAATCCAAGGCTCAGATTGATCTTTATGTGAATTTAATCTTACATTTAGTTGTAATTTTTTTGTTACGAATGGGCATGCTTCCTTTATGAGTGAATGAAGAGCTAGTTTGGTTCTGGGTGAGTGGTTCGTTTGAAACGTGGTTCCTTTGTATGGCCTTCCAATGGCTAGGGGACACCACTATAAATTGAAAAACAAAGGAAAAATTTCCCAAATGCATTTTGGGTTACTTCATTGGGGTCCATGGGCTCAAACCTTCCATAACCATACATGATTTCTATATAGGTGATCTATTTAGTCAACACTAGCCCCATGTTTCCTTTTATAAATTACTTATTTCAAAGAGAAAATTAAGCCATCACACTCAATTCCTTTTATACTTTCATATTTTTAATATGACACGTGGACCATGCTTTACCCATTTGCATTCGTGTCAGAGACTGGATATGTAGGCTAGGTTATGCTATTGTATGCACTTGGGGGTTATTATTAAGACATGTAGATGGCCCTTTAGACTTTGATCCAATTATTCCCCTCAAGAAGAGTATGATCAATTTTCAATACCCATGTGAGCCTTCAAGTCCCTCAACTCACAAGATTTCTCAATGGACCACTTTCCAAGGGATCTACAACGTTCATTGTCTCCCCTTAAAATCTTGGGAAATGATTTTCAAACATGATCTCATACAAAACTGCTAAGAAATAGTCACACAAATGTACTACTATGCTTGGTTTTATATCAAAACTAGACATTTAACCATATTTTTCAATAACAAAAACCATATGATGTGGTATGTTCTAGAAATGATCACAGACAAAGACATGGCCATCTGCATTTATGAGACCTATACAAGATGCCATTAAGGCAATTCTTTTCATTGGAGCATGCCAAAATTTCTTTGTGTAGTAAAAAATCAAGGAACTAACATACATAGATGTTCATCACTTGCTAATTCATGGAAATAATCTTTGTAACCAAAAATTTTAGGACTCCCCTCCATGATGCATTTTTGGGGACAATATCTTTCATGAAAACATGTCTTTTTAATGTGTTTTCTCTACATTCTCTATGTCACCCTGCTCTATTCCCATATTCATTGCATAGAGCATCAAGTTGGACATCGAGGCCAACCTTGTATTATACTTCAAGCAGCCATGGTGTATAATTGTACAACATACAACAACTTTTTCTAGAACTTAACTCAATGGGGTCATTGAGCAACATGGTGGCTCTAAATTGATTCCCTTGGCCTCGAGCAGGTGGTTTAAAAATTTATGTCAAATAAGTGCATACCATATACCATCAAACAACTAAGGACCCACATTAGAGAGAGAGACGAGGTTGAGATGCATTGTGCACATTATACTTGGTTGTCAGCTCACACGACACATGATTAGGAGTTGGATTGGGTGTTGAGCCCAATGTGGTTTGTGTTTTGGAACTTAACTTGGATGGTATAACATGGGAGGTACTAAAGCATGTTTTTCTTGTGAAATAATATAGAGATTGGCTAAGAACTAGTTTAAGTAGGAAATATGTGGTGCCTAGTACCAATTGGGGGTTCCCATTGGAATGGAGGACATTGTTCATTCATGGTAGGAAAACAATAGTTTTTAAAATTTGTTCTTCGTTACTCAACCCTTATTGTTGATATTTCTGTGGATTTGTAGACTCAAAAAGATCAATACAAATGTAATTGTTCCTTGAGAAATATGGACTCATATATTGGTTGATTTATGGGTGGATCCGTTGCAATAAATTCAACTCTTTAATGCCGATCCCAAAAGTGTGGGTTTGTTAACCATGTCAAATAGGGCATCTTGATATATTTAGTTTTCCTCAAGGGTGGATATCCTTTTAAATTGAGACCTATATCATGAGCCCTATATTGAGGCTAAACATGCCCAAGGTTAGTTGCAATAATTTATAACTATTTAATAAGAGGATCCACCACATGAACTTCTTCATCAAAAGGAAGAAATGAAGAAGTCGAGCAACATTCCACATTGCTTGTAGAATCGGGACGTCGCATGGTAATCATCTTCATCACCATCCTTGTCATCATCACCATATTAAATAAAGTCACATACATAAAACATTATTTCCATCATCAATCGTATTAAATAAATTCACATATATAAAATATCATTACCATCATCATCATCACTCTAAAATTACAATTTATATACCTAAATTCTAGTAATGAAAAATAAAAAATATTTGGCCTTCTAATACATATATGTAAAAAGCACAATAAAAACACAAATACTAAAAATAACATTAAAATAAAAAATCATAAAAAAAAACACAAAATCATAAAAAAAACTCAAAATCAAAATGCACAACAAAGAACAAAACCTCTGCCCAGTATGCAAGCCCGACTGCCATCCCTCCCCAACTGATCTTCCTATGTTTATGAGTTTTGTGGTATAGCTAATAATACTCTGCCTTGATTTCTGCATGCCCGAAAGCTCCTCATACCTCCCTAATTAACAGTTCATGGCATAGCTAAGAATACTCCATGTAATTGAATCGTTGGGATGAATGGTGACTGAGAACATATTATTCCCTAGCACTGACATGTTGACACAACACATAGAACTCACAATGAAAAAGCATTGAGAACCCACGGTGATAGAGAGCTGAAGTGTTGAAGAGGACCAATTTATTCAAATCTGGATCAAGCCTAATCAGGTAATCTTTATTGAGAATGCATGCCATGTATTTGAAGTAATGTCTAAAAAAATTGAATACTGCCTAAATAGTTTTTAGAGTTAATGAAGATTGCAACTTTTCCTGATATAATTTCTCTCAGCACTATCCATGCAATTGAGTGAACAATACTCAAAGCTTGGTCAAAATTTATCCTGAATGCTATCAGTCATGAATCGTGAATGCTGTCAGTCCTCGATCGTGAATACTGTCAAGAATCATGATTTGTGAATCATGAATAATGTTTTCGAGCTCTCCCATACTATGAACATTACATGCATCATGAGATTACTACAGTCCCGAATCATGGATGTGATAATCAGATTGTAGCACTTGAAGGGATTCCTCTATGGAGGCTTATTACCAACTCTTCAGAGTCCAAAACATGTCGAGCCTGTAGGTGTTGTTGGTGCTATAAGTAAGAGCCTTTACAACAGAACGTTGGCTGCCATTTCTTCCATACTTGTCCTTCAATTAGAAAGTTTGCAAAGGCATAGATTTCAGGGAAGTAGCCATAAATCTCCACGATGCAACATCCAAACCTAGATTGCAGAACAGTTCAACAATCCTCGACACAGATTAATACTCAAGATGCAACGATCCCTCTCAAAGAAGAAGCTAACTGCTGAAACAATGGGTAAATGCGAAACCTTGTTGAGAAGCCTCCCAAGTTTATCAGCGGTACCCACAATATTGTTTATCAGCGATCAGTTTAGAAGCATGAATATAGTGGGATGTTTTTCCAAAATATTGTCTTAGCTGATCCATACTCCACAATACACACTGATTTGACCACCCTACAAGGTTATCCCAAGGCTGCAGTTCCTTTAGAAGGTGATCCAAGGGTGGCTCAAAGATTCAAAAGGCTAGGCACAACAAATAAAACTCTTCAATAGGCATGCAAACTCTTCAAATGCATCTCCAAGAGTATTCAAACAGACCATAAGAAGGAATGTTGATAAAGGTTTTGTTGGCTGCTACTAGATGAACCCTATAATTTCTGTTTAAAAGTGATGGCCTGCAGTTTGTTTATTCAATCACCCTCCAATAACAACCTTACTTCCCAATGAGGTTTCAATCCATGAACTTCTTTTTAGATCTAGACTACTGCAAATCATTTTCAAGTCACATGTTAGCTAATGCTTATACTACTGCACATGAAATGACGCCTAAAGGATGCCCAGAATTGAAAATAAGGCTGCCTCTACACAGAAACATGATCAGATTTTCCAATGGACACTAATAAATTTCACCCAGAACATAGCATAATTGCTTCTCAGCTCACAACATTAGCCCAGAATTGGCTTTCTGCTCATTATTTGCAGCTAAAACAAGCCGAGAACTACTATTTAATTGCATAAGTCATCCCACAATATGGATAGGATGCTGCTTTCTGTTGCTACACATGCCCAGAACTACTGGTACTACTGATTGAGGTCTATAATGCACCTAGAGGCTAGAACTACTCCCTAACTATTGTTTAGAGACTCAGAATAGTTCATATAATGTCCAGGTTTGGGATTTATGGCTGTTTTCATGCCCATATCTGTTACTCTCGTGCTGTCTTTGCCCACAATCAGCCCATAATTAGAACTAAATGTTGTTTTAGGGATATTTGAGGCAACAAACAGACCCAGAATTTCCCATAGTGCTGTAAAAATGATATAGAATTTGTCCCTCTACATACCCAGAAACCTTGAGAACAGCCCAGAACTCCTCATGAAAACTAAAGGTAAACACCCTACGGAAACAGGGGGCCAACACAACATAAATCTCGTCTTCTATTATTATTGTTGTTTGCTTCTATTTTTTATACTTTTCTAACATAACAATTGTCATCAACAAACTGTAACAGAAAACATCAACCATGAAATGAAACAGGGCATCATGACCAAGGAGTTGTAATATACAGTCAATAGTTCAAACTCAACTGTCATATAATGTTTACAAAATAGACCATATAAACAAATAATTCTAAATTTATAGAATCTATATTATAAACTAAAAAAGACAAATAATTCTACCATTTGTTAAGTGTTAAACTTTCGGGTTACTCTGAAACTGTTTACACCAAGTTTGGGATGCATCATGGAATTTGGCATACATGGCAGATTTTCAGCCCCTGGATAGTATGAGAGGGATTGTAGCATGAGATATGGTCCATGATGGATATGCACACTTGTAATAGCTTGCTCAAAGGATGCCAACCTTAGATGATCATTGGCTTAATGTTCTCCCCTAGGGAATTTGAGATCTCTTGCTTGGATGGTGGGCCTACTGCATGATGGCCACATGGAGGATTCTCTTAGCAGGAGAATGCCCTACAGGATATGAGGAACATTGTGCATTGTGGAATACTACAAGCCCTAGATAGCATGTGGCAGCTTGGTTTTTTGTTCAAAATATTTGAAATGGCTTAGGGACGTCTAGGGCTTCGACTGTGTTCTTACAACGGGTAGCTGCCCCAATGGAATACTTGGCTTTGGAGGATGAATGGAATCATAAAGGCTCAAGATGGAGTGGTGTGGCTTTCCTTGCATAGCTATATCACCTTGGGTGGTGCACGACATCATCATTGGAGCTTGACACTAGTACTTAGGAGTGGAGCACTTCGCTTGAGTGTGGCTTACTTATGTTTAGTAGGCTTGCTTGTAAGGCTTAAGCTAACCTATGCTATATTGTTGTCCTTCCTTGCCTCTCATATAAATAGAGAAAGGAGAGAGTATTTCCAAACATCACAACACATCACAAATTCATTTTTATCTCTTCTTTGGGGTGCTCTCTTAGTGATGTGCTAAGGTTCACGAGGAAACCCTAGTGGAGCATACAAGGAGAAGATGGACGATTCTTTCTTGAATTCTTATTTGTACATTTGATCTCTCTCTTGGGAATTGGGGCTTCTTGGTCTCTTGGAGCATCTTGGATTCTAGGATTAGGGTTTCATCCTTTTGAGGCTATAGATTAGGGTTTGATTTATTTGGGGAAGAAAAGGAGGAGGGTGTCTTTCCTTGGAGATGTTGATGTTTGTAGCTCAGACGGGTATTTTCATGATTTTATGTCTTACTTATGGAAATCATCATTAATACCTCTTTAGAACGTAGGAAATTCACTTATTTAAAGTCTATTAAAGTGAATGCCTTTTTAGATGATTGAGGCTAATTTAGAGAAATGCCCAAGTTTTTGGCATTAAAGATTTAAATTAATTAAATGAATATCAATCATTTATCTCAAATGAGTGAGATTTAATCTCAGCAATTGGAGTTAGGGTTTTGGTTCATCTCAATAGTATCAAAGGCAGCTGAGGAGAGAGATGAAGATACACCATCAGAAGAGTGAAACTCAAGCATTGAGTTGGAGAGAGAAAGACATTGTACTTCCAATTTTTCGCTAAGAGAAAAACAACATTTCGAAAGACATTTGTAGGGGGGGCGTACCAGTCAAGAAGAGCCATCTATTGTCTGTAGGGGTAGCCATATAGGATTCCGTACAATGGTACAAATCCATACTGCACAGTCCATACCATTGTACAGATCAACCGTACAGGGATTCAATGCAGTCATTTGGATCTGTACAAATCATCATCCGTATAGTCGTATAGATTGGCCACGTGCACAGTTTCGTACAATCGTATGGACCATACAATGGCTGCACAAGGCCATACAAGGAAATAGATTCAACAGCTTGTTTGTAGAGGGTTTTTCAGGGTGATTATATTTTTGTAAGTAATACGGGACCCTTCTATTACTAGATCAAAACTAAATATATTTACATATCCTTATCCTTAAAACATGGAGCCAAGCATCCATCTGGTATCTAAAAAAGAAAAGCAAAAACGATAGCCCATAAAGAAAGACAGAGGAGCATGAGAGTAGCCCAGCCCTTCAGCATGGGCACTCGATCCTAAAAACATACAAGTGAATCTTATCCATAACAAAACATAGACCTACTAAGCATAAGGAACCAAGCAAAGATATAACCCAAAACAAACGACAAAGAGCATCTAACCATCCCGCGATGAGGAAAGGATTAGCGTCTGCGGGAGGACTTGATTTCATCCGAGGAATTTATCATTTCATTTCCCACTCCCCTGGTTAGCATCTGCATGTCTTGATTCCTCCATGTCCTCATCTTCATCTCGCGGGATGCATTGAAAGGGTGGAGCTGAAAATCAAGCCATGTGTAATGTTCTGAAAATCATTGTTGGTTGGGCTTAGGGTTCTAATACCCCCTTTCTTCTCCTGTAGGTTGTGAATGAGGTTGAAGTCATCATCTATTATCTAGTTTCTTCGCTCGATAAGGTTACTCATATTCTACAGTGACCTGAGAAAGAGCTGCTTGGAAGCTAGTTTGAAGAGCCCATACACATTAGTAAGGAAGCCTTTGGATTTTGTTCCTAAAATATGGAACTCGACAGAGATTGAAAATTTTGTAGCCATGAAATTAGTAAGACTTAAGCCTGAAGGGTTCCATATGATTCCTATACCTCTTGTTGCGCTTGAGGCATCAATGGCGGAGGCTTCACAATTCTTCCAGATCTTGCTTGCTATGGATTTGAAACTCTCCTATGAGCATTTTGTTTCTTGAATAAAAATCACTAAGGGTTTCTCTTCCCTTATTTTCTTCTTCAATAATCTTTTCTTGCTAGGTGCGCTACACCCTCTAATGTTCCAATATAAAAGCTTCATTGGGAGGGTTTGCTGGATATGGAAAAGGTTTCCTTGATGGTCGAAAAATGCCCTGATGCCATAAGTTTTTCCCCAATGTACTTGATGCGTTGCTGGTTACTTATTCTTCCACGTTTTTCATTGCCTGTCTTCTTGATAGTCTCAAGGATTTTGGCTCTTGGGTTATCTGAGCAAACTACTAGGGATTTATCTTTTTTCCTGGTATTTATGATTGCTTCCTTGAGCAGAACAACCTGTTGTGCTGGTATGTTCCCTTTGATTGGATATTGGACAACTTTATCAAGTTTGTCTAGGTTTAGGTCTCCTAGATCCATTTCCTCTATGTCTTCTTCTTCTACCTGCATATTGGTTTGTTTCTCTATTGTCACATCCTGGAAGGTTTCCAGGATTTCCTTGCAATCCTTAGGGCCATATTTGGATGTTTCTGGGATTTCCCTATCTGGATTTTTCAGAGTGCTTTCTTTTTGTAGAATCTTGAATTGATTAGAGGTGTTATATTTTTTGTTTACCTATGGTCCTTGATGATTCTTGGCCGATCTATTCCTGCTTGCGTCCTTCGTGTACCCCTCCTCGTCCTTCTCGTCTTTTCTTTTCTACTGGGTAGTGGGCTTATTTTCAGGGAAATCTCTGAACAGATGCCCATGTTCATGGCACCTCCTGCATCGAAACAGGATGTGCTCATAATCAATGGATTGATACCAGTCTTCGTCCTCCCAACACAGGTTTATACCTTTCGGTAGCTCCTTCGCAATGTTCATGTAAATGCATATGGGAGCATACGAGGTGTACTGCATTATTTTTGTCTGATCTGCAATATTCACAAACTCTCCAATGGAATTCCCCAATGCCTCCAAGATGTTCTCATGCCAGTATTAAGATGGGAGCAAATAGAGCCTAATCCAGATCAAGAAAAAGTATAGGTCCTCACCTATCCGGGTTGAATTTTTCCTTCCATGGTCTTAGAAACAACCCTATGGAATTAAAAAAATATGGGCCTCCCTCAAATATTTTGTTCCTGTCTTCCAGGTTTAAAAAGATGACTGTAAAGAATCCCTTAACTCCTAAGTGTAGATCGAAGTGCTCCATAGGATTCCATGTTACATTAATCCACCAAAGCAAAGCTTTCTTCGATGGCCAAATACCCACAAACTTTTTAATAAGGGCATGGTCCCTCCTGTGCTGTAAATGCGATCTAAAGCCTTCCTCCTTCATCTGCAATGAGGGGATTTCTTTGTTTTGGCTATGCATTTTTTGGTGCTATGCATTGGCCCTTTTCCTTTTTCTAACTCTTTACCCATGGTTCCTGCTTTCCCCATACTTTGATGATATATTTCCATGTCCATGCTGGTTGAGGTCCCTCCCAGTGGGATCCCCCATGGTCATCACCCGACCCTAATGAGAGTGAGACTGATGAGCCCACATCAGATTGAGCAGAACAATAGATTGAGCCTGTGGCAGACTGAGTCTAGCCGGCGGCAGACCTGCAAGCCCACGTCAGAACAGAGTGCGGCTCGGAGCCTAAGGCTGCTGTCATAAACCCTATGCAGCTTCCAATTCCATCGAAGAAATCATCGACCTCTCAGCTCATGTGAAGGTTTTCTGAGGTGATTTGCAAGAGGAAGAAATTTGAAATTTCTTAGTGTGGCTGATTTGCCAATTTTGTTGTAGTGTATCTTCTTGGGACATTTTCCCAGTAAGGGAGCCCTTGTGAGCTTGGAAATTGTTGAATGAAAAGCTCATTTAAAGGGAAAAAATTATGTGCATGGTTTTTAAATTTTTATAGAGTAGATCTATTTTCCATTGAAATCTCTTCCGCTATTTATTTCTGTTAAAAATTCCAGCAGTATAATTTATTCAGTGAGCTGTAAAAGTAATTTTCAGCAAGGAAAATCACTATGAAATATTTTATCTAGGCCTGGAATAGGTAAAATTTTAACAAGAGATAGTGTTGGAGTGATTCTTGCATGTAAGATAGGGTTTATTGACTAACCTATCTAGGGTGTATTGGGCGGTTGGATTTAGTCCTAGCCTTGAGAGGAGGTTATGTTATGTAACTCTTTCATTGAGCATATGTATATGAGATTTCCAACTGTCCATATGTTGTGTTTATTGTAAATTTGATTGCAACATTTTATCTTCTTGGGATGGTTATTTCCAGTTCTTAATTGTCTTGCTGATTTGACACTTAAATTTTTTTTGTTAAAGGACTTGACACTAAGATTGAAAATAATAGTACATCAATAAATTGCTGTTGTGATTTCTATTATATTTGTTGTATGAGAAAAGTTTCCATATCTGGTTTATGCATGTGAAGTTTCCCTAGAGGGATGGAAAGTCGTAAACTGATTGGAATGATTGGTATCTTTTCTACTTGAATTGCTGTGAATTTTGGGGCTAATTGAATTGAATTATTTTCATTTTTCCACTGATATCTTACAACTTAATTTACAGCAGTCCTAAAGGAGGAACCTTCTTGAAAAAGGTGAGTTTCATACTTGCATTAATTGCTTGATGCAAATGAAATTTTCAACATTAAGGTTTTTAAGACTTTTTTTAATAAGGAAAACCTCATAGAGAAACCCAAAGGATACTTACGCATTTGTTGATTGCATTTCTAATAAACCCATCGGCATAGGCTAGTGCACTTGACCCCGTGGATTCAAACTGGCATCTAGTGGCACCCAACTAGCCAAATTCCCAACAACATTGGCAACAATCAGTTCAGCTAACCCTTGGGATAGCTTTCTTAAGCCTCTTGTCATGAGAATTTCTAATTTATTCTCCCATGGCCTAGTAGCAACAAGAATCACTCCAAGAGTATAGGGAAAAGTTACAAAAGCACACTCTCCTCCAAAGGGAGCTTCCAGAGTGGGAGCGTTGGGGGGGAAACACTTCCCCACATCTAGGCTTGCATGCATCGGTACCAACCTATTCATATTGGCACTGGCCATAATTGCAATGAGAGGAATGAACATGTTGCTTTTACAAGGACTGGATACTCAAAAAATTCTCAAATGCTAGCTGGAATAATACCCAACTGTAGGTTGTATTGGTCTTATTACTTGGGTGATTGGTAAATTTTGCAAGTTCCCAAATAGTGGGAAGCATTTAATCTATGAGAGCAACATCATTTCTACAATACTCTTTGGTATCTCTACTAATGCGTACTCCCACATTAAGATTACAAACAAGAATCTTCAACTTATGGTAGTTGAGTGAACTTTTAGTTAAGTCAAGCAATAACCAAGATAATAGGTGTTGAATGACCTTTGCTCCCAAACTTACTTATACTAAATATTTACAAGTGAAGTTGTTTTTTTTTTCTTCGTAAAATTCTAATAGTTGGTCTTTTCTTCCTCTAAAAGTTTATGCCATTATGATTTTTTATTTATATTTTGCTCAGCATCCCTTCCTTTGTAATTAGTTCTGGTTTTCCATATTCTAAGAAATAATTTTTTAACTTTCAATGCATTGACAAAACAATTTGCAGTCAATGATCCTATGTACCTTAGTGCACTAATAAGAATAATAGTCTGAAAATTAAAGCCAAATCAGAGATAGAGAAAGTCAATATATCCACATGCAAACAATTAAGCTAATTAAAAAAGATTATTCAACCCACAATTTATATGAACTCCACACCAAAGTCAACAAAACATGCATATATAAACTTATTAACTAGATGAGCCTTTCAAATGTTCAACAAACCAAATAGAATTGAAATGGTATCCCTATTATAAGTGAAAAATTAATATCAAAATTTATCTTTACTAGTATCTTATGACACCAGAGTTGATGAATCCATCCCCACACAAAGACAAGTGCACCATTCCACTACCACCATCCCAGTCTTAAAAGAGAATTTCCATTGTCTCCAAATTTCAACTCTCCGTCAGATATACGAGGTCTTTCTCTTAATACAGAGGGAACTGCTTGGGTGATAACATAAGAGGACATATCTGGGGCACACAAACTGCACATTGGTAGGGTGCTGCCACATAAAAACTGCAAAAACAAAGGTCCTGATAAAACTGTCATCATGTATGCCTTGAATTGAATAGTAATGCAGTATAAAGTTGTAAGCAATGAAACTTTGAGGAAAATCAAAGAACAACTATAAAAACATAATGATTCAATGAAAGCTTCAACAATTTGACAATAACGCAAAGACATGTAAAATTTATGTTTGACAATAAACATAAATAAGTCATCCAATATGTTCTAGATTGCTCCACACCAAACCTCAGAAGATGAATTAAAAGGAGAATATTTTGCACTATTTGTTTTCATGTCAGATAAAATAATATAATCATACTTCTAGGCAAATATGAAATGCTAAAAAAATCTATTATAATCTATCATACTACGATTAGGTAACTCACCATTTGGGACCACAGTTTTTTTTTTAACAACTAATTTTTCTTTTGCCATTTTCCTTTTTTAACAATCAATTTTTATTACTTTCCATGTTCTGGCATCCCTGTTTTCAGAAAATGACACCTGATTTCTAGAAAATGTTGTAGATCTGGAGGCGTCCCCAACAGTTGGAGATGTTTCCATCCCCCCTTTGGGGATGGGGAATATGTCCTTATGCTACATAGGACAACCGTAATATATCCTACAACCTCCAAATGAAGATTCTACAATATGATTTTGTAGGGAATGTTAAAGTGCAGACATGGCTGAGCAAGATCAAGCTAGCTTTCCAATTGCATGGTGTTCATAACCAAGAATTTAAGCTAAACATTGCACTTTAGCACCTTGAAGGGCTATCACAGACATGGGGAGAAAGACAGATCTCTATTCTAAACACCTGAAAGGAGATTTTGATGAGTTTGTAGATATAATAAACTATAGTCTCAATTGAAACTAGATATACACAGTGATTTGTTGAAGATAAAAAGGAGATATTTCAGTTACTGGAGTCCAAGGTAAGACTAGTCCAAGGTTAGAAATCAAAATAGAGGTAAGATTGTTTGAACCTGACCCTTAGGGAAATATAATGTGGTAGCTAGAAGAGTAGCAAGTCATGTTCCAATCTTTCAAAAGAACATTCTCTATTCGAGTAGGAGGGGTTTTGAAAAAAAGACCAAGGAAGAGGGGAGGTTGGAGACTTCACATTCTACAAACTTTAGCCAACTACAGCTCATAAACCCTCCAATTTGTCTCAGTCCTAATCTAAAGTCCTTGTGTGTGCCCCTCCAAAAAAATGTTATGGTTGAATATTGTTAAAACACAAGTTTATCCCATACCTATTTGTGAATGAAATGTGGAAAGAAGGATAGGAATCCAATGACGATAAACATAAAGGCCAAACAAAGAAAGAGATAACATGATCTATCAACTTGGACGCCAGATCAAGATTTTTCGATTACATTTATATCAATAACATGCTCACCATGGACAAAATTCAAAAAATATTCATTAGAATTAGAAATCTACAATCCTGGGAAGCAGTAATTGTTCTAAAATTTCCCCTGAATAATCATCAAAGATAAATAAAAAAAACCTGTGATAAATGATTAGTTCCAGAGATAAGTGGATCATGTACAAGAGTCACTGGAGTCTGGTAGGTTTAAACTTTGCGAATGTGTGGGTTGTTTTGATCTTCAACCTTTGATAGACCTCAGTCAACATTCAAGAAAGTGGCAGTGTCCTAAATGTCTGAATAATTTTTTATTAGAGGACATTGTAATAGACCAGTATTTCAGTCCCATTGCATCTGTAATAAAAACTATCTGGAGGATGTTTGCGAAGTTGAAGTGAAACCAGATGCTCCTTGGTGTCCAAAACTTGAAGGTAAAGCAAGGTATCATCAACAATGGCACTTTCTAGATGGGTCCTTGCCTATCCCCAATGGATATGTTCAAAATGAACCTCAAATTTCAAAGCAAGTGTAAACAGGATCACAATTGGAAAGGCTGAGGTTGTTGGTACTCTCTAGTAGGTCTTGGGAAGAATGACTTGTAAAAGTTATAATGCTGTGTTAAGGCATGTTTCATATATCTCGATTCCATATGGTGTCTTTGCTTGAGACTAAATGCAATCACCAGCAGGCTAGGACTACAACCAACAAGGGGAGTCCTTCTGTATCGCCCACCTTGCAAAGAGAAAAATACTTTAGCATCTGCTTGCACTTACAATGCTAGGGTTCACATGTTTTCAATCAATGGTCCTGAGATTGTTAGTGATTATTAATTTATTATGGAGAAACTGAGCAGGCACTCCATACACTTTTCAAATCAGCTAAGCTTTCTACTCCTTCAGTGGTGTTTATGGATGAATTGGATGCAATTGCCTAAACAAGCAAGGATGGAGGTGAAGAGCTCTCACAACAAATGGTCGTTGCATTATTGGCCTTGATAGATGGAGTAAATAAAAATCATCAAATTCTTGTGATTACAACAACAAATCGTCCTAAATCCATTGACCCTACTTTGAGATGACCTGGACAATTGGATCGTGAATTTGAAATTGATGTGCCATCTCCAAGTAAAATATTTGAAATACTGAAGGCTATTCTTCATCGAATAAATTGTTCCCTTACAAATCAAAACTTGCCGTCACTTGCATCAAATACAAATGAGTTTGTGGGAACTAATCTAACTTCCCTTTGTAGTGAGGTACCCATATTTGCTCTTCGGAGATATATAAGCATGAAGAACCCTTCAATCCTAGCGAAATTTATCGTTGCAAACAATAGGAGCCTCTTGAAAATGTGCAATCTTAGTATGAAGGATATAAGAAACACTTCTGGCTCACAAAATTCCATTGCTCCTTCATATTCTCTACAATAGGTATCTAGTCTTCTTTCAGACTTGAGTATGTGTTATGGTAATACCTAGCAGCAGTTAGGGGATTGCACTGCCATGTCCCATTACCAATGCATATGGAAATGGAAGGGATAAATCATCAAAATATATTTAAACCATATTAATAGTTTCCATTTCTAAAAGTGACAACAGATGACCGTGAAGTAGCATAGATGAAAGTGAGGCCAAGTGCCCTGCAGGAGGTTAGGTTGGAAATTCCCAAGGTATGCTGGAGTGATATTGGGGGACAAGATGAAGTGAAACAACAATTAAAGGAGGCCATAGAGTGGCCACAAAAGCATCAACACGCTTTTCTATGTATTGGAACTCATCCACCCACTGGTGTATTGATGTTTGGTCCACTAGGTTGTAATAAAACACTAATGGGTCGTGCTGTAGCTTTAGAAGCGGGTCTTAATTTCCTAGCTATGAAAATCCCAGACCTTTTAAGCAAATGGGTTGGTGAATCAGAAAAATCCAAATGGTCTTTATTTGCAACAAACAAGAGCAGCAGATTCCTCAATTTTTTTTTATGAGATATATGGTCTAGCTGTAGTACAAGAATATAGCAACAATGTTAACAGAACCCAACCCATTTTTGTTAAGTTTTATCATTAGAATGAATAATTAAAAAAATTGCAGATTAACTTTAAACAAATGACAAGTGTAGTAATATAACATTCATCACATCAACACAATGCACACAAGAGTTTTTCATTGGGGAAACCATCAAAGGACAAAAACCCTAAAAAGCATTAGTAGCTCATCTTGTAAATGAGATGACTTAAGAAATTCTTCAAAAATCTCCTCAAACCCTAATCGGGGTTATACCACACATTACAGAAGACTAATAAATTTTTCACAAAAAAAATCAAATAAGGGTTTCAAACCCTAGTAGTTTAGATCTGCCCAGATCTGATTAGGCCTACCCAAAGAGGCCTCCCCAAACTAAAAAGGTTTGCCCAGAATTTACGACATTCTGCCTGAACTAATCAGGCCTACCCCAAGTCCAAAAATGTCTTCCTAGAATCTAAAGGAGCCTACCCGAACAACAAAAAATATGCTAGGAGATGAAATAGGGCTTGCTCAAAAATTTATTAGACCTACCCGGAATTTTTTTTATCTTTTCCCGTCACTGTTCTTTTTCCCCAGATCTGCCTGAATGACAAGTTTTCTTGCTTGGAGGGCTATTAGTCTACTTGATATTAATTCTTTCCTGCCCTGCTCTGCCTATGTCTGCTGCTCACTTCCCGGATAGTAGATCTCCACTGCCGAGGGTTTATCAGACTGCCTGAAGTCTGTTTGAGCAACCCATACTTAGGGCCAAGCTCTCTATCTGCTGGCCGTAGCATATCTGGGCTTTCCCAAGACCTAAAAGGCTTAGTTAGGTTTCCTAAAGACCCTTAGTAGGCTGGAAGGGGCAACCCAAGCACAGCTAGGGCCTACCCGTGAGTCTGTTGAGCAATCTGAGCCCTGCCCAAGGAAGATAGAAGATAGCCGTGGAGGAAAGAGAGGTGTCGAGAGGACTATCAGCCAGCCCAAGATGAAGGATACAGTTTCCTGAGATATGGAAGTGTATGTGTCTACTGAAGATGAGGGTTTGGCAAACCTAAGACATAAAATGAAGAAACCCTAGCGTAGGGTTTTTCCGAGAGATCTTTAGAAGCAGTAGTAACTGTGAGAGCAAGTGAGTGTGTCATAATGAAATG
This sequence comes from Pseudotsuga menziesii, assembly GCA_001517045.1. Classification (NCBI taxonomy): domain Eukaryota; kingdom Viridiplantae; phylum Streptophyta; class Pinopsida; order Pinales; family Pinaceae; genus Pseudotsuga; species Pseudotsuga menziesii. The sequence goes on from LPNX010629086.1 coordinate 637,271, forward strand.
ACTTGATCTTCTTTTATATCCTTTAGTCATCTGTAAGTGGACCAAAATTAGGAAGAAAAAAATAATATTATTTTATTCGTTCCTAATTTCACTTTTACCATTTTACCTTTTAGTAGTCTAAAAGATCCTTTATGTATTTTTGACTTTTACCAAGAGTCTTTATGTAAATTTGACTTTATCCTGTAGTCCCTTTTCTTATGGCCAAAAAGCCTTATATATTTTTTGACTTTTGACTTTTCTTTTTTCAAAGTGCCCCTGTGGTATTTTGATTCCATTCAAAGTACATCATCATAAACCAAGAGATTTACTAATTCTTTTATCTCACACTCTGTGTGACACCAAGATTAGGTACTAGGGTAACTTAACCAAGGGTAGCTAATCCTTGGAGAAGTACACAAAGCCCATAGATCAAGGGTCAAAATGTCACACATGCCTAGACCAAGTCTAGGGCTTATAGTGCCTTCCTAGTAACATACTAGGTCCCTCCATTCTCCAAGAGAATAGCTACTAAGAACTAAGTTGAGCCTACCAGTACTAGACTGGTCCACATCATGGTCTTGGACTAGATGTTTACCATTCAATAGAATGGTCACTCAACACTAGGTTGAGTCTACCTAGGGTAGTGTTGGGTCCATATCATGGTTAAGGACCAGATATATACCATTCAACAGAATGGTCACTCAACACTGGGTTGAGTCTACATGGTGGTACTAGACCAGGTGTCCCCATTCTCCGAAGAGAATGGCTCTCGATGTTGCTAAGAAAAATTAGCACTCCCTCTCAGCGAGAGAGGCATTCTCTGACATACCAAGCTTGTCATGAAAGTACACGAACTTTGATGCCGGCGAACTTTGAAATGATAAGTAGGAGACTTTACAACAGAATGCCCCATTGAGGTTTTATAACTCTGTTTACGCACACACTTTCCCATAACAACTCATATTCAATCCAGAATTGGATTCAAGGCCATTTCTTGTTGTTCTCATCCATGGAACTAGCCCAGAATAATCTTTGAAAACCCTAGTGAATAGCCTTTGCAAATAGGGGGTAATAGGTTTCATCTTACATGATTCAGATATAGTAGTTATGTGATTTATTACCATTTTGGCAAGATACCATTTCCAGTACCAATAACCTATTTCAATCATCAATGTACATCAATATAATAATTTAGTTTTTGCATCACTGTCCAATGACTTATGAAGCTTTATTGTGTGAGACAATACAAGTCCAAAAACCCTGATCAACCTCTGAAGAACTAGAAAACTGGAGGGATGCTTTCAATTTCACTTGTAGGATTTCAGTGAGATTTTATCCTAGATAGATTCAAATCTAGATTACAAGTTACACCTACTATTATCACAAGTCAACCAGCTAACAAACATGATACCAGCCAACTTGTAGATGAAGATCAACCACTTGGGTGAAACAAAGGAGCTAAACAACATTAGGTGTTCATTACAAATATTAACAGAGAAAAATAAAGATCAATCACGCATCACAAAAGGTTACTCAGACAAACAACATATCAGATAGAAGTTAAGCCATTCAACCAACCAAGAAAATGTTCAACCAAACAAACATGTTTGTGATTTATTCAAACACACATGAGAAATGTCAAAGAAGGCTAGTCAGCTCCATGAAAGTGAGGTGTCATTGATGCACCTGCTAAGGTTTAAATCTCCCCAAAGACAATTGACCCTCATGGGCCACTTGTGATAGTGCTAGTGCTTATGCTTGTGTTTGCAGATGGGGCCAAGTGCAAGTCACAAGTGACTTTGGTAGAATAGATACCTCTCAACGGTATCTGCTTAGCCAAAGGATGCTCTTGTAGCCTGGGATACCCTTTTTTCCACATTGTACTATCTCACATCAAATAGTTACTACTTGTTGGTGTTCATTGAAAGCATATCAATCAAAAAACAAAAAACAAGAGAAAGGCCAACCAAGTACTAACTAGATCAATCAGAATGTCCAAAACTATTAATCGAATGTTCAAAGTCAATTATCTAGAACAATGTTTGATAAGAAAAGTCAATATCTAGAACGCTCTTTATAACAAAACTCACACCTTTTGAGAGGGGGGCAGAATTACAGGACATAAACATAAAATGTATGACTAGTTGAGACAGACTACAGTAAGTAGTGAGTTGCATCATGTAGGATCATTTGTACTCGTCATTATCATCAACAAATTTATGACATTATCTTCATCTCATGGGTATGTGATGTATGGTATGAATATGGAATGAATACAAGGTCACAATCTAATGGTGTTGCAATGCTATTATTTTTATGCTAATGCCTATTATGTATATGGAATGAACATGCATAGTAGTGTAATTATCCCATGTCTATATACTATAAACTAATTTAACCTTGGACTAATGTTTGTACAGCTTCATATAACCACCTATTCAGAACATTATAGATGCCCACTTTATAGTTTTGATTTCCATCATGCAAACAACACACTGCATCCAAATCATGGGTATAAGATGCAAGCATCTCTCAAAGTACCAGAGGGAATGTTTTGAAATACACTTTCCAGGCATCTTATTGTGGATGCAGCTCTCTAATGCTAGGAAATTTAGGGATAAAGGATTGATTGAGAACAATTAGAAAACATTAAAAGCAGTATTAAACAAAATTACATGAATAAGTGCTCTTTAACAAACCACAAACTATAAGCTAACTTTACGTGCTATTTATATAAACTTTATGCCAAAGCTTGAAGCTCTCAAATTCTAGAACATTTTCAAGCCTCAGATAATCAAAACAAAAGTTTAATACCTTGTAGCTCTTTCCTTCTCTTAGAGACAAGACAACTAGACTAGTTACAAACTTACAAGCATTGTACTTTTCCAATAGATGTAGATTTCTAAAACCACGGGTCTTTGACTCTTTATAGATTGTTAATTTTTATTCAATGCCCCTAAACTCCAAATCAATGAGAATATTATAGAGGCCATTTAAGGGACACACTCAAGAATCTCATTGAATCGTTAATCTCCAAGAACCTATGCCAATCAATGTTATCAGAACCCAATCGGTTTTGAAAAAAACCCTCCGATTGGACTGGTTTACAAGCTTCACCAAGTCAAATCACACACTCAAGCCGTTTTTGGTCGGTTCCATAAAAAATTAGCCGATTTCAATGCTCAATCAATCAGTTCCATACAAAACCGCCCGGTTTTCTCCAAACGGACCGGTTCAGGACAAAACTGACTAGTTCTGTACAAAAACACCAAGGACCCCTAAAAAAAACTAATTTCAAATTCTTTCAATAAAATAAAAAATAAGGTCCACGCGTGAGTTGTTTAACTGACCCATGACCCTTGTAATGTTATAGAAGGAGGCTCCCAACCTCCATATCAATCACATTTAGTTGTGGATGGACTTTGGTCCTCTTCCACAACAAGAGGATGTGGACACTGATGTTGCAGTTAGACAATTGCCTTCGGGCCTAGGGGAGTCAAGACATGCTCATGTTGAGGATGTAGATGATGACTCTAAGTCTAAGCATGAGGACTTAGATAATTTTGATATATGATTAGAATCATTAGATTGTAGATTCTAGATTCTAGACTGTAGTCATATGCTTATATTTTTACTTTAGAGGCCATTTAGAACCTCTTTGTTGATGCACTTTTCTTTAGATATGTATATACAGTCGATGCTATTTTGGTTTTATACACTCTTACTTGCTATATACATGAGAAACTTTGCATATTTGTGTATAATGGTTTGAATTCACAAGGATTCCCATGGATATATATGTATTTTTTGAAAATATGATTGTCTTATGTATATTTGCTCAACCGGTTTATTGATCTAGTTGTTTCCCAGTTTTTGTCCGGTTTCGGTCCGATTCCAGTTCCCGGGGTCAGGAGGTTCGACCATCGGTTCGGTTCTGATAACATTGATGCCAATAACAATTTCAATATTGAATTGTTAATGAAAGGATCTCTTTTGTAATCAATGGGGCTAGTTTTTGGCTTTTTCTCAAAAACTTCTAATTCTGACTAGCTGGGAATGGGTTTCTTAAGGATATCTTTTTATTTTAATGGGAAAAATCGTAATTTCATTTCTTGCAAAACAAAATTACATATATCAGATACACTTGGCATTCAAAATGCAACCTTTCTCAAGTTCTATGAAGGGGCACTAAGATGCGATCTCTTAAAAATGTAGTTTAACTTAGGTCTTCATTTTCATGACCATAGTTTCTAAAAGATATATTTTAAGGCAGAGTGTTTATTTTTCTTATAATTTGAAAGCATTTAACAAATATTCATGTTTCTGATTTTGTGTTTTTTAGTCACATCTTGTTGTTTGAGTTTGTTTATTTGGTTTTTACTTATCCTTACATGTAATTACTTAATACTAGTCCAATTATGTGGTTATTTTTTGACCTAAAGTTTAAACAGTGCATATTTTAAACATAAATTGTTCCCATTTCTAGCATGCCAGATAACTATTTTTCCAAATTCTTTTTATAGATATTGCATTCTAAGTACGAATTGGATCCTTCAGCAAACAGTTTGTTATATGATATTGTGCATAAGGAGATTGAAGAGAAAATAGCCAATGGCTCTTCTAGTTGCACAAATGTTCTACTGTGGCTGACAAGGTGAAATATGCTTTCGAAGCACATATTCATTTCCTCTTTATGTATTGTAAGCCACATGCAACAAATATGATGAATTTATCTTAGTAAGCTTCGTGCTTTTTCTTTATGTGTTGTCGAACATGAATTTAGCATGCTAACTCTTGCAATGAAATCTAAGCTGATTTTACCATTGGACAAGCTTTCTCGAGAATTTTTAAAATTTTGATCTATCAAAAATATGTTTCTTTGCATGAACCTGTTAATATATTCAGCTGGATTGCATTGTCATTTCACCTTGGCTTAATAAATCCCCTGTACGATTCAACTTTATAATGGTATCCATGATTACAACAGAGTTGGAACTTGTGAGGACTTGGAAACTGTAATTGGCACAAGGTCAGATACCTAGGATGTTTACAAAGAACACATGACTAATGAAAGCATGATTATGTGGTAGTTTAATTCATTGGATTTCAGTTACAGTTGACCAGGGCCAACCCATATTTTTAACAAAACGTGCTACTTAAAACATGTAAACACAAAGTTCACCATTTAGGTTTTGAAATTGCAGTATATGATTTGAGTTGTCTGCTTTGAATGAGGCCAACCTTTAAGTTTTTGGAAGTTAAAAACTTAAATGCCCTTTCGAACAAGACCCTTGCAAGCCATAAATATTTTTCTTAGAGTTCATTTTTGATGGGTTTCTATTATGCCAAAATCACCTAGGACTTTCATTTGATCCTTTTCCTTCCTAGGACAGACCACCACAGCTCAAGTAACTACAAGATATCACAATATAACACAACAACATGTTCCCCACGGGATTGAGCTGAGGTGGTTCTTTAAGGGTTGTAGATAACAAGCTACTGAGGGGATTATCAGTTCTTTTGTCATCATCCTGTTATCTTCCATGTTTGTAGTTTGTTATAATTTTCAATGTTTTCTTCATTTGCCAATATGTAGCTTGAAATTCCATGCCACCACAGGTTAAACAATTGTTGCTATTGTCAATGTTGATTGCTACGCATTCAACATTTGATGTTGTCAAAACTTGATCCTATGATCTAAAGGAAACTTAGATGTAGCTGGAACAATGATCTAAAAAAGAATGAAACTTAAGAAATTTGGATTGGCAACTCCCTGAAGTATCTCTTTTGCAAAAGGTGCTGCAAAAGGTTCTACCTATCATTCTATTTGACATGTGGAAACCCATGTAGATATGCAAATTTTCATTTTTCTACTTTACCACTACAATGGGTGACACACATTTGCTTTTGTCTACTTGAATAATAACTCATGTCACTTGTAGATTCTCTAATTCTTCTTTTATTGCCTTCTTTTTCTTGGGGTTCATTTGAACAGCCTTTGTCAAATTGATTTAACATATGGTTGTAGCTGAATTTTTAAGATCACGAAAAAATCATGGTAGCTAAAGGGGGACTTGTCTAAAAAATTCTTTGAATAGTGAGTGTGCTCAATTTTTCTTGGTCTAGACTCCAGACTCCATCCCCTCCATCTCCTAGTTTCATCTTTTTGTGAGTGTTACTGTGTAGTCTCATTAGAAGTCTCAATCTTTTGTAAATCTTTCTTGCATGAGCTCAACATTTGCTTTGTGTCGCTGACTCGGTCCCTTTCTGTAGTAGTGTTGAATATGCCAACGATATGCTTCCCTCCCATCATCCTAGCATCATTGACTCCCAACGCAAGGTCATTTGGCCATCATTTGGATGCTTTGGTCACCTACAGGACAGTCTTGATATTTACTGTCATAACACTCTTCTTGCAGCCCTATCATTTTCACAACCTACCATTTAATCCTCCCAAAACCACCCTAACTTATCCTCTGATATTTCCCTCTACAACCATCCCATTTTCCCCTTAGAAAATCACCAACAGAAGCACTAAGGACTGTCATAAGAACATCTTAACTTGACATAAAATTAAATTGCTTAACAGTCCACTTAGCTTCACAAATTGCCATTTGGAGTTATTGATTATCATTTGCATCTTTATTCAAAATTTCACTCTAGAATTGGCAACCTAGGAACAAAACATGGGACTGTCTATTCAGAAGCAACCTTCAGCCATACTCTGAATTAACTTGACAGTGGCATACAATTAAGACCAAAACTTGTTTTGATTTCAAAGAATACACCTTGGTGATTTCACACTCCTTCTCTTACCACTTGTCTTTGATTTGAAACATTTGTTTGAGCTATGATATGTTACATTCCTCTTGACTGAAAATACTTATGATTTTGACAGTAGCATGATAACATTCACAATCTTGGAAATTACACAAAGACAATTTAGATTTCCCTTTAAAAATTTGGTTAGATACACTTGTTTGGGTTGTTGATATCATTGGTTGACTGAAATTTCAATTTAGATATGTCATCATATATTTTAATTAGGATGGAAGTAACACACCTGCTCCATCATTTGTTGGCCATTGGCATTTACATTTCTTATCATTTGGTGAGGAAGGAAATTTGTGTTTCAATATTGAAAATTGTAACTTGTACTTGAGTTTGCGAGGGAAAAATATGATTTCCAGCTTCACAAGTACACAGTAAGAATATGAAGTTTCTAGTCAACTAAATGGACTAAATGGCTGTCCCAAAACAAATTTCAGCTTGCAAAAGGACAAGACACTTTAGTATTTATGGACAAGTATCAACCAATTTCTTTGAAGCTCAATATTATCACAACAAATGGACTGTCAAAGTCAAGGTACGTTCCAGCAAATGTAAAATCTCTATGACTGTCCATGCAATTTCCAGCCAAATAGAAAATGTCACTCAATCATGCCCAAAATGTAGATTCCATCTCTTGAAAAACTATTTATAATTAAGCTAAGTGCAAGAGCTTATTTAGATGGGTATGATTAAATGAATAAGTGATAGAGCCCAACTATATAGGGCTGGAAATTTTTGAAAGATAAACAGTCCTCTTGGACTGTGTATGTTCACTTAGGGTATGACGTTGAGGGGGTTCTAGGTCCTGCGTTAGGGAGTCATATTGTGAAGGGAATAGGGTAGTGTTGTAGGTTTGAGATAGAATAATAAAATGACATAAAATGGCTTCCCCTCTATAAAATTACAGTCACTTTCTATGACAGGTCAAGAGGATCAGATGACTTGGGAAAGGGGTTTATAGGACTTGTGTTTGAGTTTTAGTCTTCTAGGTTTGTAGAGGAGTCTTCCTAGTCTAGGATAGGTCAAGTTGTAAGTGTTTAGGGTTGTCCTTTTATATGTTTACAGTCTGTTATAAGGGCAGCATTTTTTCATTTGAAATAAATGGTGTGAGTTATACTATATAAAGCACCAATGTCTTTAAATTCTTAATAAACATCAATGCTTGTAAAGAAAATGTACACACCTACAGATGTTTTAAGGATATGATTACTTGATAAATGGAATTTCTTTAGAAGGCTGCACCTAAAGCAGTACTCAACTAGCTTATCTTGAGCACTTGAAATGGATGGAAGTTTGGAACCATTCATTACAATGAGAGTGTTTTGACACTTGCAATTATGTTTCCCTACAATGGTTATGTTGTTGCCAGTACTATTCATGGTATTGGTAAAATCAGTTTTTTATATTGTTAAGCTAAGATAATACTTTGATCTGCCTTATCAATTATAAATGATATTTTGATTGATCATATGACCTACATCATCAATAGATGAAAGAATGAGCCAGTTAGTAATTTGGATTCTATTAGTGAGAAGCCCTGGATCATTCCAGAAATGAAAAATGTTGATAACTATACACAAGATGAGTATTGTACAAAATACTAATCAAACATATGTAACACGTCAGCATTATGAGTTTATCAGGGCCAGTTAAACAACTATTAGTACAAGTATGATAAGAACTAAATGGAAGAAAACTGTTATCAAAACATTTCCAGTCATTATGGAAAATATGAGTAGCAGACACTTAGGAAACTTTTTCCAACAAATAGTCACCCAATCCTGCAACAAGTGGCAATCTATGGTTGATACAACTCCTAAAAAAAATTTAGAATTCCTTTGCTGGTGATTGTCATAGGACAAATATTTCTAATCCATTTACCAATTACAAGCAATCTTTGTCATAGGGAAAATATTTCTAGAATGCCTTTGCTTGTAATTGGTAATAACCCCATTAAGTTGGGATCACTTAGAATACTAGGCAATATCGGGACACAATATACTACAAAAGATGGACGAGAAAATGGCTCAAATGAAGACTAGACTAAAGGAAGATAAAAATTGTTAGAATAACTATAACAATACAAAAGGGGACTTACTTCCCTATAGTTAATTTATTGGTGTCTCAAGCCCATCTTGATGAAGAAATGGTTTCCTAGAAGATCAAGTTTAAACTCTTCCTAGATGACCAGTTTAAAAAAAAAAACTATAAAGATAACCAGAGGGTTTTTTGTTCTTCTCATAGAGATGAATATTTTATTTTGGAAATGTATGTGACCTATATGCTTAGCGGGGATGAGTACTGAAACCAATAAATGTATTTTTGTTGTTGCAAAAGGCTTATCCTTGTAAGTTAATATACATTACAAAGAATAGGCCTTTACATCACTAAATTTCCTCTTTCCACCACAGTGGGGAAGGAAAGCATATCCAACTGGGTTGTAATAGTAGAGGACATAGTGTACTCTCCTAGAAATGCACTTAACATAAATTTTAGTTTCTTAACCTTCCCAAAAACTTTTGAAATCCATTCAATTGAAGCCCTTTTTAGGATCCTCAAAGTTGCTTTATATCTTTCTTCCATGAAAGAATTTGTATAAAATAATAGGTTTCATAATTCCACATGTCTCCATCTGATTTTGTATATGGAAGGCCTTACATAACCCCTCTAAGTTGGAATCACTTAAAATACCAAGCAATTTTGGGACTCAAGATACTACAAGAGACAGAATAGCAAATGGCTAAGACAATGATTATTTAAAGAACTATGAGAATACAAAAGAGGAATGATTGCTATGTAGCTTATTTAATGGTGTCTCCAACCCATCTTGAAGAAGAAATGGTTTCCTAGAATATCAAGTTGCAATTCTTCCTAGATAACCAAATTTAGGAAATAAAATTATAAAGATAACCAGAACGTTTTCCAGTTCTTCTCATAGAGATGAATATTTCAATTTGGAAATGTCTATGTACTATATGCTAAGAGGGTAGGTGTGATGAAACTAGTAAATACTTTTTTGTTGTTGTTTCAAAAGGCTTAGCTTTATAAGTCAATATAATGTACAAAGAGTAATTCTTTACATCACTAAATTTGCTCTTAACACCACAATGAGGAAGGCAATCATATTTAATTGGGCTGTAATAGTAGAGGACACAATGTACTCTCCTAGAAAGGAACTTGGCATAAATTTGAGCTTCCTAGCATTCCAAAAACCTTTGGAAATCCATTCAATTGAAACCCTTTTTAGGATCCTAAAAGTTGCTTTATATCTCTTTTTCCATGAATAGGACAGAGTAGTGATCTAGAGGACATGTCAAATCCAACACATCTATCTTCTTATCACCATAAGGTATGCTCTCTAAGGTGTGTATATTTTCTTTACACACCGATACTCGACCCTCATTGATCTTGCTCTCCTTAACATAGTAATCGATGAAGATATTGTAGGTAAATGACATAGGTTTGCATTCATGGGCAACCTGCTATTCTTTGTGTTACTCCAATTGCCTCGTGAATTTGTGTACATAATAGAAAACCCATATTGTTCATGTGAAATTGAAGCTACAAAAATCTTGTTAACCCTTAGAGTGATGATCTTTGTAATAATTTTACAAGTACACTTACATAATGAGATAAAGTTGGATTTAATCAAAGGAAATTGTGATATCAGGATTTGGGAACAAGGGAATGAATGCTGAACTGAAGGCTATTAGTATCTTTGTTGATATCCTTGATTCATTGGAGATCCTTATAATATATTCTTCAAGCAACCCATTGAACCCTAAGAAAAATTTGACAACCCATCCTTCCAGACCTAGACTCTTGTATTTCTGCCTTCTAAAAATTGGGCATGGCCATTTGACCTTCCTCCTTTATATATTCCTCCAAGAATGGCTAATTGTCTTCTTTAGAAAAAACACTTTGAAAAATAGTAGTCATTTTTACTACCTCAGCAATGGTTAGTCAAGTTTCCTATTTATGGATATTTTTTTAAACAAATACACCCAATTTAGCACTATCTTTGAAACTATGAGCCATGGAACCATTTGTATTTTGCATCTGCCAAATTGTACTGGAATTGTTCTAGTGGTTTGCAAAATTATGGATAAATATAGTATTGTCGTCACCTTTACTCACAATCATTGGAAAATTGAATGTTAACCGCATTCTCCTCACAATAAACATAATCAATGGTCATTAAAATTAAAACATAGCAAACCAATGATGAATTGATGATTTAAAATATATGCAAACATACATTCATTATTCATTCCTTTATAATTTATCAAGTTTAAATACAAATAATATTCACCATTCAATAAATAGAGACTCATCATTTTATCATTAAGGTAAATTAAAATGACAAAAAAATTCCTTTTAATTTATTTATACGTATTTATGTGCTCCCATCCTTTTCATGGTTGCTTAAAACAAGGCAATGGACTGTGAATTAGTAGTAGTACTGAAAGTGTTAATTTTACAAATTGCCAATCAGAAGAAGAATATGTAATTAGGTAGTATAAAAGAAAAATTTCCATTGAGAATGTTCAGGAAATGAAAGAAGCATAATGAGGATAAAGTACCTCCTTTAGATATTTCAATTGAGTTGTGTAAATCTTTTGTACCAGTAGTTAGAAGCTTCCCCAATGTATCAATGCTAGGGTTTTTAGGAATTTTAAGGCTAACCATCCAATCATCCATAATATCAATTGAAAGAAGTTCTAGTTGTACATGAGCTTCTCTACCATTTACTATGAATATGAAAATTCTCTGCAAAGTGCAAACCAAGCTTGAATCTATTGTTAAAGCTCACTGATAGGCGTGTGGACAAAAAGAGCAGCAAGAGATTTATTACCTATAATATACTTACTAATTCTCTTAGTAATTTCCAGGGATTTCCTACAGTATTTGTGTACATTTTTTCTTTTTTAGGTTGGTTCTCTTGTTTGGAGGTGTTTATTGGTAGAGGAAATGAAAAAGTAGAAATTGGATTTGTAATAATCAATTACATATCAGACTTTGACCTCATTTATGATAATAAAGATTTCATTATAAGTTATTTTTGGTTTCTTTATATGCTCAATTTATGTGATAGGAAACACTACCCAATCTGTTTTGGGCCTTCTAATCAACTGGGTGAGTATACAGAGCTCAAACATACACCTAGTTAGCAAACACCCCAAATGGGAAGGTTTTGGGTGTGGATCCCTACAATCATGCACTTGATATGTACTCAGTATGGGTTCCCCTTAGCCAAATTTGGTAACTCTGGTTAAATCCATAGACTATCCAGTAATGACCTTATTATTGAATATTGTAACTTCAAAGGACATTCTAAATGTATTTTACTGATGTAACCCAAGGGAGATGTTATTATCCCTCTGGTGGGGTGTTACTATCGTAATTTGTCATCATAGAGTCATGAGGTAAAGACTCCATTGTAAGTTGGGTCAATAGTACCCTAATGAATATAATATAATATTGTACTGACTCTTCCTAAGTGAATTCGGCCCACTTAGTTGAGTGGGGCCGACTTGTTAGGTTAAAAGTCAAGTGAAGAAAAGAGTATAAATAGAGGAGATGTGTTCCTCATTTGAACACACACTCAGTTGTGTATAATGCATAGGATAGAGATATATATATATATATCTACTGGAGGGAGGCACACCTATTTGGGGTCTTGTTTTGTACTTTTTTATACATCTTATACAAAGGAAGTTTTGTTGGGTTTTCTTACCCTTGCGGGTTTTCCAGGATAAATCTTTGTGTTCTTTTGTGTGGCTGCACTTGTCTATCTTTCAGCGATCCTTTTTCTTATGGTTATGCTATTATGATGCTAAATGTTATAAGATCTGATATAACCATTAAAAACTTAACATGGTATCATAACTACCCTGAAATAAGTCTTTGTGTAGCCAAAATAGTGCTACAACTACAACTATTGAAGATTAGGGTTTCATGCTTGAAAACCCTAAAAGACTAAAAACTAGTAATTTTGCGACTTTCGTTATATCTAGATATTGGAGAAGGATAAAGAGCCTACACTTTTACAAGCCGAATATAAATTTTTGATGTACCCTGTGTAAAGGTTTCAGCCTAAGATTCACTATAATCTAGGATATATGATTCCTCCAAATGGGTTCTAGCCTCTCTCAAGATTCAACTTTTAGCATGTTACATAAGGAGAATTGCTATATCTCTGGCTACGAAAGTCTAAATGCAATTTTGCAAGATGTTCTAGATATGGAATGTACTGTACTTTCTGTGGTAAAATTTTAAGGCCTCGAAGGTGAAACAGTGAAACGTCACAATTCGTACAAGTTTGCTACGATGAATAGTCTTGAAATAAGTCACCTTGGGAAACTTTGCATAAGTCCCAATTGGTGAAACCCATTTTGCTCTAACCTGAGGGGTTGGAAATAGGACAAATGGGGCTACCTCCATGAGAAATTTCAGACACAGAGGCATCAATTTTGGAGCTACCGATCAGAAAATTCTGTAGAAGAAATTGAAGAAAACTAGGGCATTAGATATTTTGCAGTTCTGGTCACAGTTTTGGGAAAATGAGTATGTTTCTCATCTTGCCTTAAGGAGGCACATATATGAAATATACCTAATTTGAAAAAAATTAGGGTTCCTATGTCAAACCCCAGGTCCACCGGAAGCAACATTCCAGAAACGCTTTCAAGCAAGCATCAAATTGAAGTAATCTCATTGGTCAAAGGAGGAGTTGCAGATCCTGAAGGAGATTAAGACGAAGCACAATAATAAGCCTTCCAAACAAACAAAGATAAGTATTTGAATTTTCTTTTCTGTATATGTTGTGTATTATGCATGATAGAATGTTTGCATTAATGACTATATACTACTAATATGCATGCTATGTGCAAGTAGCCCATGGTGCTATACAACTCTCCATTGCTACTTATCTAAAATGAAACCTCTTTGCTAACATATTGGATTAGTGTACAATCTCAATGATGTTATGGTAGAGATGGAAGGCATTTGAAAAGTTTCTTTGAGATATGGATGAATGTTGTATTGGCTAAAATAGTTACATGATGCATAAGAATTTGTCTTTATGCATATGTCCTATGAAATGGTTCTAACCATGCCACTGATGCATTTGACTTGTAGGAAAGGTCGTGTACAACTTCCTACAAGAAAATGATGATGGGATTTTTTTTGAAGAACAAGTGACGATAATTCAAAATTCACTCCAATAAAACATGAACCTGAAGCTCCCAGGGTCATAGACACCACGACAGAAGAAATATCTCTAGAAGAATATAAGAGAGTGGTAGATCCACCTCGAGAGATGAAGAAAAGTACAGCGAGACTTCCAAACCAAATATATGCTTTCGAGACTTGAAAGGATGTCTGTATTGTCTTCCATATGTATCTACAAGAACAAGTATAAAAAATCGAGGTTCATGGTTTTTCTCAGAAAGAATAGACTATGGCATGGCATACTCTATTGACCAGACACACTTCTCCAGTAGAAGTATATATCGAGCAAAGAACCATCTGTACAGAATAGGCTTTGTACGAGCTCAGAAAACACCCATAAATAAGCACATACATGATCTTGAAAGATCACCTAGAGTGATGAATATCTTAACCTTTGCTACAAGGTTGAAGATGGAAACCTATAGAAGATAACAAGCTCACAGATGGGTGCAAGATGAACTTTTCGACAAAGTTCAAGATAAAGGGATCTTGGTATCCAGTAACCTGAGATGGATACATAGTAGCAGAATTCTACCTGCCACTCCAGTACAAAATACAGAAGGATGATGCTTCGCTTCAAGGGGAGTGACTACAGAAGATATTTGAGTTGGACATGGTACGACAGGATGGACAAATTTCATATGGACTAAGGCTTTACCAAGAGTAAAGTGGGTTACAACCTTCAAGGTTGAATGCGGAAGACTGGGATATGTCAATGACCTGACATTGTGAATTCATGGTAGAAGCAATGATGGAATAGTACCAGTCAGGATTGGGATACAGTACCCGAACCAGGAAACATGAGTGTCATATCTTCCAAGTAGATCTACAAGATAAAACATGTTACTGATGGAAGAGAAGATTTGTGGCCAAAGAATTCTCTTAGAGAAAAATAGTTGATTATGCTAAATGAAAAACTACATTATGAAAGCTAACAAACATTAGATTTCACTGACCTTGCAACAATTTAAGGTTGAAAGCTAACTCCAGCTAGATTTCCATCACGGTGCAATTTGACAATGTGGTTGTGTTAGATGAAAAAATACTTTATGAAAGCTAACACACATTACCTTTCACTCATCGTGCCATGTTGTTAAAAAGAAAGCTAACTCCAGTTAGATTTTCATAATGGTGTAATGAGCTAACACACAACCTTTCGCTCATAGTGCCATGTTATAAGGAAAGCTAACTCCAGTTAGATTTCCATCATGGTGTAATGTATTTGACAACAATGTGGCAGTGTTAGATAGAAAACTACATTATCAAAAGATAACACACATTAAATTTTACGCACCATGCAATGTTTTAAGAATGAAAGCTAACTCTAGCTAGATTTCCATCATGTTGCATTGTGATTGATAACAATGTGGCCATGCTAGTTGAAAAACTACACTATGAAAACTTACACACATTAGATTTCACTCACCATGTCACGGTTTAAGGATCAAAGCTAACTTCAGCTAGATTTCCAACACAACGCAATATGATTGATGACAATGTGGTTGTGTTACATGGAAAACTACCTTATGAAAGTTAACACACATTGGCTTTCACTCATCGTGATATGTTGGTAAAATGAAAGCTAACTCCAGTTAGATTTTCATCATGGTGTAATGAGTTAACAAACATAAGATTTCCTTTATAGTGCCATGTTGTTAGAAGGAAAGCTATCTCTAGCTAGATTTCCACCATGATGTAATGTATTTGATGACAATGTGGTTGTGTTAGATGGAAAACTACCTTATGAAAGCTTAACAGACATAAAACTTGACAAACATTAGCTTTACTCACCATGCAATATTTTAAGAACGAAATCTAACTCCAGCTAGATTTCCATCATGATTCATTGTGATTGATGAAAATGTGGTTGTGCTAGATGGAAAAATACATTATGAAATATTATACACATTAGATTTCACTCACCATTCAAGGATTTATGGATGAAATATAACTCTAGCTAGATTTTCAACACCTTGCAATGTGCTTGATGACAATGTGGTTGTGTTACATGGAAAAATATCTTATGAAAACTAACACACATTAACTTTCACTCATCGTGCCATGTTGTTAAAAGGAAAGCTGACTCCAGATAGATTTCCATCATGGTGTAATGGGCTAACACACATAAGCTTTCCCTTATAGTGCCATGTTGTTAGAAGAAAAACTAACTTTAGCTAAATTTCCATTATGGTGTAATGTATCTGATAACAATGTGGCTATGTTAAATGGAAAGCTACTTTATGAAAGCTAACAAACATTAGCTTTATTGACCGTGCAATTTTTTAAGAACAAAAGCTAACTTTAGCTAGATTTCCATCATGGTGCATTGTGATTGATTACAATGTGGTTGTGCTAGATGGAAAACTACATTATGAAAATAACACATTAGATTTCACTCATCGTGCAATGATTTAATGACGAAAGCTAACTCCAGCTAGATTTCCATCACGGTGCAATGCGATCAATGATGATGTGGTTGTGTTAGATAGAAAACTACCTTATGAAAGCTAACACACATTATCTTTCACTCATCGTGCCATGTTGTTAGAAGGAAAACTAACTCTAGATAGATTGCATCATGGTATAATGTATTTGATGACAATGTGACTGTGTTAGATGAAAAACTACCTTACAAAAGCTAACACACATTAGCTATTACTCACCGTGCAATGTTTTAAGAATGAAAGCTAACTCTTGCTATATTTCCAACATGGTGCATTTTTTTTGATGGCAATGTGTTTGTGCTAAATGAAAAACTACATTATGAAAGCTAACACACATTATATTTCACTCACCATGCAATAGTTTAAGGTTGAAATATAACTCCAACTAGATTTCCATCTTGGTGCAATGTGATAATGTGGATGTGTTAGATGGAAAACTACCTTATTAAAGCTAACACACATTAGATTTCACTCATCATGCCATGTTGTTAAATAGAAAGCTAGCTCCAACTAGATTTTCATAATGGTGTAATAAGCTAACACACACAAGCTTTCACTCATAGTGTCATGTTAGAATGAAAGCTAACTCCAGCTAGATTTCCATCATGGTGTAATGTATTTGATGACAATGTTGCAATGTTATATAGAAGTTTACCTTATGAAAGCTAACACGCATTAGCTTTTACTTACCGTGCAATGTTTTAAAAATGAAAGCTAACTCTAGCTAGATTGCCATCATGGTGCATTGTGATTGATGACAACTTCGTTGTGCTAGATGGAAAACTACACTATAAAAGCTTACACACATTATATTTCACTCACTGTGCAATAATTTAAGGATGAAAGCTAACTTCTGCTAGATCTCCATCACAACGTTATGTAATTTATGACAATGTGGTTGTTTACAAGGAAAACTACCTTATGAAAGCTAACACATATTAGATTTCACTCATCGTGCCATGTTGTTGAAAGGAAAGCTAACTCCAGCTAGATTTCCATCATGGTGTAATGTGCTAACACACATAAGCTTTCCCTTGTAGTGCCATGTTGTTAGAAAGAAAACTAACTCCAGCTAGATTTCCATCATGGTGTAATATATTTGATGACAATGTCGCTATGTTAGATGGAAAACTACCTTATGAAGGCTAATGTACATTAGCTCTACTCACCATGCAATGTTTTAAGAACAAAAGCTAACTTCAGATAGATTTTCATCATGATGCATTGTGATTGATGATAATGCAGTTGTGTTAGATTAAAAAATACACTATGAAAGCTTACACATTAGATTTCACTCATCGTGCAACGCTTTAAAGATCCAACATGGTGTAATGTGTTTGTGTTACATGGAAAACTACCTTGTGAAATCTAACACACATTAGCTTTCACTCATCGTGCCATGTTGTTGAAAGGAAAGCTAACTCCAACTAGATTTTCATCATGGTGTAATGAACAAACACACATAAGCTTTCTTTTATAGTGCCATGTTGTTAGAAGAAAAGCTAACTCTAGCTAGATTACCATCATGGTGTAATGTATTTGATGACAATGTGGCTATGTTAGATGGAAAACTACCTTATGAAAGCTAAAAGACATTAGCTTTGCTGACCGTGCAATGTTTTAAGAATGAAATCTAACTCTAGCTAGATTTCCATCATGATGCATTGTGATTGATGACAATGTGTTTGTGCTAAATGAAAAGCTACATTATGAAAGCTAACACACATTAGATTTCACTCACCTTGCAATGATTTATGATTGAAAGCTAACTCCAGCTAGATTTCCATCACTGTGCAATTTGACAGTGTAGTTGTGTTAGATGGAAAATGACCTTATGAAAGCTAGCACACATTATCTTTTACTCATCGTGCCATATTGTTAAAAAGAAAGCTAACTCCAGCTAGATTTCCATAATGGTGTAATGAGCTAACACACATAAGCTTTCACTCATAGTCCCATGTTAAAAGGAAAACTAACTCCAGCTAGATTTCTATCATGGTGTAATGTATTTGATGACAATGTGGTTGTGTTAGATGAAAAATTACCTTATAAAAGCTAACACACATTAGCTTTTACTCACTATGCAATGTTTTCAGAATGAAAGCTAATTCCAGCTAGATTACCATCATCGTGCATTGTGATTGATGACAATGTGGTTGTGCTAGATGTAAAACTACACTATGAAAGATTACACACATTAGATTTCACTCACAGTGCAACAGTTTAAGGATGAAAGCTAAGTTCATGTAGATTTCGAACACAACGCAATATGATTGATGACAATGTGGTTGTGTTACATGGAAAAACTACATTATGAAAGCTAACACATATTAGCTTTCACTTATCATACCATGTAGTTAAAAGAAAAGCTAACTCTAGCTATATTTTCATCATGATGTAATGAGCTAACACACATAAGATTTCACTCATCGTGCATGTTGTTAGAAGGAAATATAACTCCATCTAGATTTGCATCATGGTGTAATTTTTTTTATGACAATGTGGCTATGTTAGATGAAAAACTACTTTACAGATGCTCACACACATTAGCTATTACTCACCATGTAACATTTTAATAACAAACTCTAACTCTAGCTATATTTTCAACATGGTGCATTTTGATTGATGACAATATGGTTGTGCCAAATGGAAAATTACAATATGAAAACTAGCACACATTAGATTTCATTCATCGTGCAATGATTTAAGGTTGAAAGCTGACTCCAACTAGATTTCCATCACAGTGCAACGTGACAATGTGGTTGTGATAGATTCAAAACTACCCTATGAAAGCTTACACACATTAGATTTTACTCATCGTGTAACAATTTAAAGATGAAAGCTAACTCCAACTAGATTTCCAACATGGTGTGATGTGCTTGATGACAATGCCGTTGTGTTATATGAAAAACTACTTTATGCAAGCCAACACACATTATATTTCACTCATTGTGCCATGTTGTTAAAAGGAAAGCTAACTCTAACTAGATTTTGATAATGGTGTAATGAACTAACACACATAAGCTTTCCCTTATAGTGTCATGTTAAAAGGAAAGCTAACTCCAACCAGATTGTCATCATGGTGTAATGTATTTGATAACAATGTGGTCGTGTTAGATGAAAAAATACCTTATGAAAGATAACAGTCATTAGCTTTACTCACCGTGCAATGTTTTAAGAACGAAAGCTAACTCTAACGAGATTTCCATCATGGTGCATTATGATTGATGACAATATGGTTATGCCAGATGGAAAAACTACATTATGAATGCTAACAGACATTAAATTTCACTCACCAGGCAATGATTTAAGGACGAAATCTAACTCCAACTAGATTTCCATCACGATACAATGTGATCAATAACGATGTCATTGTGTTAGATCGAAAACTACCTTATGAAAGCTAACACACATTAGTTTTCACTCATTGTGCCATGTAGCTAGAAGAAAAACTAACTCCAGCTAGATTTTCATCATGGTGTAATGAACTAACACACATAATATTTCACTCATCGTACGATGTTGTTAGAAGTAAAGCTAAATCCAATTATATTTGCATCATGGTGTAATGAATTTGATGAGAATGTGGTTGTGTTAGATGAAAAACTACCTTACGAAACCTAACACACATTAGCTATTACTCACCGTGCAACATTTTAAGAACGAAAGCTAACTCTAGATAGATTTCCAACATGGTGCATTTTTATTGATGACAATGTGGTTGTGCTAAATGAAAAACTACATTATGAAAGCTAACACACATTAGATTTCACTCACCGTGCATCGATTTAAGGTTGAAAGCTAGCTCTAGCTAGATTTGAATCACGATCCAATGCGACAATCTTGTTGTGTTAGATGGAAAACTACATTATGAAAAATAACACACATTAGCTTTCACTCATCATTCCATGTTGTTAAAAAGAAAGCTAACTCCAGCTATATTTTCATAATGGTGTAATGAGCTAACACACATATGCTTTCACTCATAGTGCCAAGTTGTTGGAAGGAAAGCTAACTCCATCTAGATTTGCATCATGGTGCATTGTGATTGATGATAATGTGGTTGTGCTAGATGAAAAACTGCACTGTGAAAGCTTACACACATTAGATTTCTTTCACTGTGCAACGATTTAAAGATGAAAGCTAACTCAAGCTAGATTTCTAACACGGTGCAATGTGCTTGATGACAATGTGGTTGTGTTACATGGAAAACTACCTTATGAAAACTAACACACATTAGCTTTCACTCATCATGCCATGTTGTTAAAAGTAAAGCTAACTCCAACTAGATTTCCATCATGGTGTTATGAGCTAACACACATAAGCTTTCCCTTATAGTTTCTTGATGTTAGAATGAAAGCTTACTCCAGCCAGATTTCCATCATGGTGTAATGTATTTGATAACAATGTGGGTGTGTTAGATGGAAAACTACCTTATGAAATATAATAGACATTAGCTTTACTCACTGTGTAGTGTTTTAAGAACGAAAGCTAACTCTAACTAGATTTTCATCATGGTGCATTGTGATTGATGACAATGTGGTTGTGGTAGATAAAAAAAATACATTATGAAAGCTAACAAACATTAGATTTCATTCATCATGCAATGATTTAAGGACAAAACTAACTCCAACTATATTTCCATCGCAGTGCAATGTGATCGATGACAATGTGGTTGTGTTAGATGGAAAACTACCTTATAAAAGCTAACTCAAATTAGTTTTCACTCACAGTGCCATGCTGTCAAAAGAAAAAGTTACTCCAACTAGATTTGCATCATGGTGTAATGTGTTTTATGACTATGTGACTATGTTATATAAAAAACTACCTTACGAAAGCTAACACACATTAGCTATTACTCATCGTGCAATGTTTTAAGAACAAAATCTAACTCGAGCTAGATTTTCAACATGGTACATTTTGATTGATGACAATGTGGTTGTGCTAAATGAAAAGTTACATTATGAAAACTAACACAAATTAGTTTCACTCATCGTGCAATGATTTAAGGTTGAAAGTTAACTCCAACTAGATTTCTATCATGGTGCAATTTGACAATGTGGTTGTGTTAGATAGAAAACTACCTTATGAAAGCTAACATGCATTAGCTTTCACTCATTGTGCCATGTTATTAAAAAGAAATCTAACTCCAGCTATATTTTCATCTTGGTGCAATGAGCTAACACATATTATCTTTCACTCACCGTACAACGCTTTAAGAACGAAAGCTAACATGTTCTTAAAATGAAAACTAATTATAGCTATATTTTCATCATTGTGTTATGTATTTGATGACAATGTGACTGTTTTAAATAGAAAACTACCTTACAAAAATTAACACGTATTAACTTTCACTCAACGTGCACTGTTTTAAGAACAAAAGCTAACTCTAGTTAGCTTTCCATCATGGTACAATGAACTAACACACATTACCTTTCACTCATCATGCCATGTTGTTAGAAGGAAAGCTAACTCCAACTAGATTTCATCATGGTGTAATGTATTTGAAGATAATATGATGGAAGACTTACTTATGATAGCTAACATACATTAGATTTTACTCACCGTGCAATGTCTTAAGAACGAAAGCTAACTTCAACTAGATTTTTATCACGGTGAGTTGTGATTGATGACATTATGGTTGTGCTAGATGGAAAAACTACATTATGAAAGCTAACCCACACTAGATTTCATTCATCATGCAATGATTTAAGGGTGAAAGCTAACTCCAATTAGATCTTCATTGTAGTACAATGTGATTGATGACAATGTGGTTGTGGTAGATGAAAAACTATATTTTGAAAGCTAACACACATTAGATTTCTCTCATCGTACCATGTTGTTAAAAATAAAACTAACTCCAGCTAGATTTCCATCATGGTGTATATATTTGATGACAATGTGGTTGTTTTAGATAGAAAGATACCTTATGAAAACTAAGATACATTAACTTTCACTCACCATGCAATGTTTTAAGAACTAAAACCAACTCCAGCTAGATTTCCATCGTGGTGCAATGTGATTGTGTTAGATTTAAAACTGCATTATGAAAACTAACACACATTACCTTTCACTCACGGTGCAATGTTTTAAGAACGAAACCTAACTGTAACTAGATTTTCATCATGATGCAATGTAATTGATGACAATGTGGTTTTGTCAGATGAAAAACTACCTTATGAAAAGTAACACACTTTAGCTTTCACTAACTGTGCAATGTTTTAAGAAAGAAAACTAACTCTAGCTAGATTTCCATCGTGGTGCAATGTGATTGATGACAATGTAGTTGTGTTAGATGGAACACTTCCTTATGAAAGCCATCACACATTAGGTTTCACTCACCATGCCATGTTGTTAGAAGGAAGCTAACTCCACTAGATTTCCATTATGGTGTAATGTATTTGATAGCAATGTAGTTGTGTTAGATGGAAAACTACCTTATGAAATCTAACACATTAGATTTTAGTCACCATGCAATGTTTATGAATGAAAGCTAACTCCACCTAGATTTCTATCATGGTGTAATGTGATTGATGATAATGTGGTTCTGTTAGATGGAAAACTACATTGTGAAAACTAATACACATTAAATTTCATTCATCATGCAACGTTTTAAGAATGAAAACTAACTCTAGCTAGATTTATAACACATTCATACACATACATCAATAATATAAGTGCCATGACCAAATTCAAATAGAAATTTGGTGGTTTTATTTGAGTTGATATCTGTCATTATCTAATAATTCTTGGAACTTTTATTGTTATCTCTTCATATATATTTTATGTAATTTATATGTAAAATCCCTTTTGCTAGCACACACAAGATGTAGGAGAATAATGTTTCGTGGCATACAAAAGGGCTACCCTATTCTTTTGAATTATTGGAACTATATTACTTTTTTGAACATACACTTCATATGGTTTAACCTTAATTACAAACTACAATTCAAATGTGTTACATAAATTGGGAGGAGTTACGATGGAAAATATAATTTTGACAAGATGGGACTATGTTGACCTCCTAATTAATGGTCAAGTTATTGGACTAGGAAGGGTTGAATCTATAGAGACTACAATTCATTATGGTGGAGAAAGGCTTGATGTAGGATATGTTATGGTTTTGATAATTGATGTCATTGAACCACATTTGATTGTGGAAGATGTTGATGAAGGGGACTTACATCCATGGAAGATCATAGATTTGAGGCATAACAAAGGTAAATTAAAATCTTGAAGCACATGTTAAGTGTTTTTGATAGTACATTGCTTGGTTTTTTTAGAAAATACTAAGATTAGTTTAATTTGCTATATAGGTGCAAATGTCTCTTCTGCATTTTCTATTGGAGACAAGGTAGATCTTTTGAAATGTGGAGTGAAGGTGGGTGAAGGCTCCATATTCAATACAAAGATTGGTCATAAGGTGCATGAAAGGATGGTAAATAAAGGATCCATAGTGGTTAACATTGAGAAGGTGTTAAAACATGATGCTTTTTTTCCACATCAAACAAGATTTGAGAATACACTAGGGGGTGCATTGAGATCTTATGAGATTTGGATAGAATCATATTTGGAACCTCATTGTCATGATCATCCAGTAAATACTCCCCAATATAGGCTTACATTCACATGTAAAAAGGTTTCTCTTACACATGAATGCATGGGAACAAGCACATGCATTGCCAAAGGGATCATAGTTAATGTCGGTGAGGATGACATGTTTGAGGGTGAAATGTTAGGTGAAAAGGAATTCGGTGTTTTTGTGGAAGACATAGATAGAAATTATAAAAGATGTAGGATTGAGGATAATTCTATACATTTTTTGGTTAGATGGCCAATAAATATGTTGGTGGACAATGAAGGTGAGATTTTAAGGGTGAATGAAAATTTCAAGGAGGCACCCAAGGAAAGGACATGAGGTTTAATGGAGATACTATTTGTAAGAAAGCATGATACAAGATACATAATATTCCTCAAATCACCTTCTATACTTACCAACATAATTTCCAACAAGGACATGTCAAAGTAATTCATGGTAACACCAACAAATACAAAGCACGTGCACACACTGTGACAGCCATAGAAATATTACACAAAATTGTAATCGATAATTTATATTTTTCACTAAACCAAACACGACAAGTTGAAGAAGATGGAATGCTTGCTCCTTTAAGATTGCTTCCATCAACGTACACCCAAAGTTCTTTGTTAAAAGAGATCAATGAGGCTCTTCAAGAGCTCAATTTTCCATCAATATCACAACCAACAATGAGCAAGATTTGGAATACTCATTTTCCATATGTGGCATTCTCAAAGAACACTAACTTTACTAAATGTAGTGAATGTATTGTGTTGAAAGCACAGATGAAGACAATGACTAGAAAAGAGATGGAAGAAAAGCCACGATCTAGACTGAAGAAACATAACAATATTGTTATGTGTGGAAGATATTACTACTATGCCCACAAAATTATGTTAGAGTGGTATCCAAAGGAATACTTGAGCGTTATCCATGATAAAATGGACAAAACAAAGACTTCAATCCCAAGATTACGTGTCAAATCAAAATCTGTTGCAGGAACAAACTTTGGTTTGTCCTTGACATGTATGCTAACACATGGGCATAACAGAGGAGGGTTTGGTCATTTCTCCCTACCATTTGTACACATGGGATCACACTTTACCATTACATCTCTTGCAAAGCGCTTGAGGGACCTTGAAGACCCACACCTTGATATGTAAGTGATTTGCTTTATGAGAGTGGAAGTTCAAGAAACCCACTTTCAAATGAATTACTTCAAAACTCTATTTACTCAAAATGTAGAGTGTACAAGAATTCTTTCCTATCTTTAAATGGAAGCTCAAAAAATCAAAATATTTATTTTAAATCTCTTCCTCCACATTTGTTGTTACAATTGGACAATGCAGCTAGTGATAATAAGAATCGTTATGTTTTCATGTTTCTATCACTTTTAACTGCGTTTGGTGTCTTCATCACTATTGAGGTTGGGTTCTTGCTTGTGGGGCACACCCATGAAGACATAGATGGAACCTATGGAAGAATGTCTTCCAACTTGAGAAGAAAAGATATGTTATCTTTACTTGAGGTGATGGATACATATCACACAATAGAATAAAAACGAGTGTTCCCACCTAAACTTATTAACAAAGTGTATGACTTCAAAAGTTTTCTTAATGGGTACATCAAGGAGGGGGAAAATACACTAGTTGGACATCCTAATGTCCGGTACTTCCAATTTCTTGTACTCAATGATGTTCTAGTTATGAGGTATAACGAATCCATCAGAGACATTGAGTGGTCAGAACCAATTGAGTTGTGGAATATAGATGATGAAGCTCATCCTATATTTCCCATAGGGAAGCCATCTTTCTTGCGTCCCAAAGACAATGATGCTTATTTAAAATAACTAAAGGAAGGAATAATATCATACATAAAAATGTGGAAAGAGACTATTGGCAATGAGAATTCACCAATTGTTACAGAGGAATGGAATAAAAAACTAGATTATTGGAAAAGAGTTCTTGATGCATTTGATGGAATCTACAATGACCATGCACCCTTGGATGAAAGTGATTCTTCTTCTGATGATTTTTTGCCCAAGACGAGGCAAAATGTTAATGCTGATGGTAATGCACTCCATGCAATATCAAGTATTATGGATGGGTATTTTGAGAATGTGATAGATGAATCGGTATATGTTGGACCCAAGTGCAACAAGCCAAATCCAACATTCGATCCTAGAATTGATGTTGAGAAAGGAAAAATGTTTCTTATTATATTAGGAAATGAGGATGAAGGAGATATGATTTGGATGGAAAAATCCACCTTAGATATCTTCCAGGATGATGACAGTGAGACCCTTCATGTAAAGATTGATTGGTGGCAGCCTAGCTTAGGGAAATACAAGGGAAAAGTTTCAAAACAATATTGGGTACCAAATCTTGACGACACAGAACTTAGATCTATTCCAATTAATACCATAGTTTGGGCATGGATTCCAAAGAAAGAAGATTCCAGCAAGACCAAGATAAATAAATGTCGCGTACAAGCTGTACTTGATCTGCTTGAGCAGATATAAAGAGATTAGGTGGAGATGATACATAAATGTAATTTTGCTTTTTGAATGACTTACATGAAGAAACATTTTTCAATGTTTGTAATATAATAAATACTCTTCAATCTACTTTTTGAGGAATTTTATATTATTTACTGCATATATGAAAATTTCACTTCAAGTTCAATGTTACTTCATGTGACGATACTTTATACGAATTAGATAACACCATTAAAATTTTAACTTTTCAATTTGTCTTTTAGATCAACACAACATCTCACTATATCAAATGTGCATAATTATATTCATTAATGCATGTACAAAACCCGTACCTTATTTATTATTAGCTTTTGCTCACACTCTTCAATACCACTTTGAGCTTTTCATTTTGTTCCCCTAATGATTGGTGGAGTGTCCACTCGAAACGTAGGGACGTTTCAATACACACAATTTAATTCCACAAACTCTCTTTGTCATAATGATTAACTGTGGAAATATTCATCGTGAAGCTGTACTTGATCTGCTTGAGAAAATATAAGGAGATTAGGTGGAGATGATTCATGAATGTAATTTTGCTTTTTGAATGACTAATTAATGTACATGAAGAAAAAGTTGCCAACATTTTTAGTATATCAAATATTCTCTTGAAGCTACCGTTTGAGAAATTTTATATTATTTGCTACATATATGAAAATTTTGGTTCAACTTCAATGTTAATTCATGTGATGATACTTTATGCGAATGCACCTTAAAACATCTTATAGAATTGCTTTGTGAATAAATGTAGGGCACTTGAAATAAGGTTTGAAGTGAGTTTTCCCTATTATTCGTTATTATAGTTGATATAAATTTAATTGTACTACTATGTTGCATTCAAATTCATAATTATATTTTCTTGTGTAGACTTTAAAGTGGTGCCAATTTTGTACTAGTATATTAACTTATACTCAATAAATAAAATACTACATTTTGAGGGTGAAGGTTTTATTAGTTTGTCATCATTGTGATTGATTTTCTGGATTAAACTATGTGAACGTTTTTCAGACCAACATTTTGAGTGGACAGTCCACCCATGCTTGTTACAGGAACCATGAAAAACTCATTGTGGACTGAAAAGATTTCACATAACTTAATCCAGAAAATCATTCATTAAGTAGTAACATCATGTTAGCTTTAATTAATGTTAGACATTATCATCAAATACATTGCATCATAAAGACAATTTAATCCACGTGAGATTTAATGCTCAGCGTAATGTACTGCATGCAATATAAGTATTATGGATGGAAATTTTGATAATGTGATGGATGAACTGGTATATGTTGGACCCAAGTGCAACAAGCTAAAGCCAATATTCAATCCTATGATTGAAGTTCATAAATGAAATATGTTGCTAGTTATATCATGAACTAAGGATGAAGGAGAGATTATTTGGATGGCATAAACCACCTCATATATATTCTAGAATGATAAAAGTGAGACTCTTCATGTAAAGGTTGATTGATGCAAGCCTAGTTCAGGTAAATACAAGGGAAAGTTTTAGAACAATATTGGGTACCAAACCTTGATGGCACATGACATGGATCTATTCCATTTAATACCATAGTTTGGGCATGGATGAAAAAGAAATAAGATTGCAGGAAGACCATGATAAATAAATGTGGTGTACAAGTTGTAATTGATTTGCTTCACTGAATATAAGGAGATTAGATGGATATGATATATGAATGCAATTTTCTCTTTGAACAAGTTATTAATATACAAGAATAAACACTTTCCAATGTTTGTTGTATATCAAATATTCTCTTCAATCCTTTTTTGAGGAATTTTATATTATTTACTAATATGAAAATTTTGGTTCAACTTCTATGCTAATTCATGCGATGGTACTTTATGTGAATTAGATAACACCATTCAATTTTTAACTTTTCAATTTGTTTTTTACATAAACTCAACATGTCACTATATCAAATGTGCATGATCATATTCAATAATGAACCTTAAAACATCTTCTAGACTTCCTATGTGAATAAATGTAAGGCACTTGCAATAAGGTTTGAAGTGACTTTCCCTTATTATTTGTTATTATAATTGTTATAAATTGTTCTATTCTGTTGCATTCTAATTAATATTATATTTTCTTATATTGACTTTAAAGTGGTGTGAACTTTGTATTAGTGCAATATCTTATACTCAACAAAGACAAAGTAGTAACATTTCCAGAGTAGGGGCTTTCATAGTTTGTCATCATTGTGAATGATTTTTTGGATTAAGTTGGCAGTGAGTTTTTCAAGCCAATATTTCAAGTGGGCACTCCACGCATGATCGTCAGGGGAAGAATGTAAAATTCAGTATGGTTTGAAAAGCTTTCACATAGCTTAGTCCCAAAAATCAATAGCCAAGTATTAACATTTAATGTCAATACTACAAAAGTTAATAATAGTCACAACACAATATTAATATATTGTTAAATAAGTTTATATTATGTAAGAAATTTCTTACACAAATTATTAATAATTCACTAGTAAAATATTGGTGACTTTTTTTTAATACATAAATATAAATATTAATGATAATCAAAGTATACCATTAAATACATTTATAGGTAAAATTTCTCACACAATTCTGTTATTTATAAAATCAATATTTATTAACTTAGTTTTTAATACACTACCACCACCAACAATAATAATAAAAAATTATATATCTATTTTAATTTGTAATTTATTTTAATCATTACTAACATAAAACCTATTTTACTCTTAAGTCATAAAATATTTTTTCTTGTACACTATCAAGTGGTGCCAACTTCCAAAAATAAAACATCATACTCAAAAAGGCTTAGACTTACTATGGTAACTCAACCTAGACACATTAGTTAACATAATTTCAATTAAATGAAATTCCAAGATAATAATAGCAACAAACATTGATTATTAATGTCATTAAATAACTTTAATAATAATATGTAAAAAAATATTCTACCATCTATTTTTGGTGATATAATCATTGATCAACTTAACTTTTATTAGAAAATATAAATAATAGTAATATGGATAGATTATTTTTCTATTTTAATGTATAATTGATTTTGATTGTTAAAATAATAAACTTAGCATAGTAACACTTAATATATAATAGTTTTTCTTGTCACTTGTAAAATGTTGCCAACATTTTAATATATTACAACATGATACTCAACACATACATTATTACTTGCAATGTTGGGAATTAAAATTGTTATAGTAACAAAAAAATTTGTATTATGTCATTAAATAGTTTTTAAATGGGTCATTCTAAAATTGTGCCAACCTTCTACTAGTATAGGAACTCAACACCAACAATGTACTAGTTACCGTATCAAATTATAATTCAATTACTTAATCATAGTAACATATACAATATTAATGTCATTACATAAACTTAATCAACTTACCATTTAATACAAACTATAGATAATATTAATAAAAATAATGTAATGAATCAAATTCTAAGACTTTCATCATTTTGATTTGTCCCAGAGGATTAGAAAGGTGTAATCTAGGTGTTAACACAGTCCCTCTCCCCTCATGTTGTAAAGGGTGCTAGCTCAATTGAATAGCACCTGCATTACACGCAGGACGATGGTGGTTTGATTCCTCCATGCCGTAACATAAATTAATAGATGATATAAAATCTTAATGATAATGTAAATATTGTAAGATATCTATATTTTCAATATAAATATGCCCTTTTCAATTAAAACATTGTTGAAATACTTCATAAATAAATAATGAACACTTGCAATAATTAGTTAAGTTGGTTTTCCCCTTTCCTCTTGAATATGAAACCCTTTCCTCTTGTATATGAAAAAAATGAAACTATACTGCACTAATGCTAATCTAGTTCATAATTGATTTTGATTGTTAAAATAACTAATATTAATAAATAAAAGAGGCTTTACTAACATCAATATCATTAAATAAATTTATAGGTAAGAAATTTCTCATGTTAATATATTATTCATAAAGTAAACATTCACCAACTTAGTTTTTTATACACTACCACTACCAACAACAACAATAATAAATTATGTTGCCATATTAATTCCTAATTTATTTTAATCATTACAAGGGTAAAACTTAGACTTTAAAGTCATAAAATATTTTCTAGTTTTGATTATAAGTGGTGCCTACTTCCAAAAATAAAACAACATACTCAACAAAGACAAAAATAATTACTATGGAAATATTTATAATTGTTGTAGTAACAAATACAATGTTGGTATTATGTCATAAAATAATTTAATCAACTTAACATTAAATACAAAATACAAATAGTATTAATAGAAATTATGTAAGGATTCAAAGGCTATGACTTTCCTCATTTTGAAAGAACTCAATCTAGCGGAAGTTCTAAATTCTAGATCCACTAAATAATTACAAATTTAATGAAATATGTGTTTTTTGTTTTTTAAAGTAGTCTTTCCTTTTGTTGAAGAATTGAATTTTTTTATGTGAAAAAGTAGTAACTTCTTTTCTTTTGAAGAGATCTCATTCTTGTTTTCAAAATTTCATTAGAAATCTTTGTTTGTTTGGATTAGGAACAAAAGAATTAGTTCAATATAATTTGATTGGGATTTGTTTATGTTTTGAAAGGAAAAGAATTGAACCTTTACCCTTCTTTTAAGTAGGAAATAATAAAAAAGTTAAAGTGAAAAACTTGCACTTGCATAATTGCATGGTTTTATATTTCAATTTTCCACTTGATCATGCATCCACTTAAACGTACAAGATACAATTAAGTGCTAGTCTAAGTTAAAATACTTAGAAAGGTGTGATAGGTTAGAGACATGTTACGTCTTATTTAAACGTAGGAGCTGTAATTTATCGACTTCATTGCATCCCGAGGATCGTGTGGTTCTTCCATGCACTTATTGGTATATCAAATGACCTTTCATGTACCTTTGAGGTATATCGAAAGGTACTTCACATACTCAACAGTATATAAGAAGGCCCCTTTCAAATGGTTGTGCATTAGACAACACTACTACAGAGTTGAGCTTATTAAAATTGAGCTCACAGAAATCTATGGACCAAGGAAAAACTTACAGAATATTCCACAAACAATTTACTCATAAAATGATATGAAACAATTCAATAAGGAGTTCCAGGTGTATAATTTATTTCATTAATCAAAAGTAAATGGATACGATATGGATACGTGTTACAATGAAATACATTGGCGTTAATATCCATACAATTTGAATCCATGAGAGGTAATTCGAATTGATTAACTGAATCTGACTGCATGACTAACTAGAAATGTCTAAATCACTATCGGAGCTTAACTAGCTATCTTCACTTGTCTAATTTAGTCTCTCAATCATTTATAATCAATTAAACTAGTCTAACTGACGTGGTAGGTGAGAAAGGGAGCCTTCCCACATGCAACCATGCAAATACTAGCGCTGAATAAACTAGAGGACATCTAGTTGAATGTAACTGACTCATAACTAGGCTTGACTAGTCACCAATTGCTAACAACTGAAGGAGGTTGGTGTTGGCACTCCCAATGGCTCCTAAATTATAGGTATTGGTCTCATAGGTGCCTAAATTGATGCATGCAAGTGCAATAAGTGGCATTTAACCTCAATATGTGTCCCCCACACTCTAGTGACTGGTAAATGTGGCCTTATTATTCCAAGTGGACCCAAAGGTACTAGTGGACCAAATAATGACTAAATGACTCCTAAGTTAGGCAGAATTGACCAGTTTGGATAAGGGAGGATTATAATCCTAACAACCCCCTTGGATTATAACTTGGACAACTGTGGGCCCTGGTAAGTAAGACCAATGGTCACCCATTAAAACTAAAATGAAAAAAGTAACTGCTTAATACAACCAAAGAAATGGGAAAAAACCTCATCGGAAAACTACCCCCCCTCAAGCTAAACAGGTAGAGCCAGGATCAAGATTGTTCTTCTGTGCACAGGTACCCTGAGGCCTGGAATGTGAACTGCTCCATCCAAACTAAATCATTATGTTTGGATGAATCTTCCTCTTTGGAAGAATAATAATATGCTCAAGTAAATAAGAAATATAGACAACTACTAGATGAAAACTAGATCCATGTAGAGCAACTGAAATCAACTGATAAGAGAGCAAAAGTGCTTGAGAATTCGAACCATATGAGGAACACCCAATAAAATGATATATTTAACACTTGAACAACAAACCATGTGAGTTAATATCAACTCCAATTGTTAGAAGAAAGTGTCCATGCGAATGCAAAATATCTCCATCTTCACTAGTTCTGTGAGGAGATGAGCATGTGATCAAATACAAAGGTAGAGAATCCCTAGGACTGTGGAGAGTGAATTCTTGGGATCCATAATTTGATATATCTTCAAAAATAACCAATGATTCAAAAAATACAATATCATTAACCTCATAAGAGGAAACTAACATCAAATTTGAAGAATAGTTTCGGTACTTGATTTGACACACCAAAATTGATCACACCAACTACAAGCATGCTTGAAATCTCTTGGAACTTAAAATTTAAACCAAAAAATATAATATAATATGCAAATAAGATAATATCATATTAAAATAATTTCATATCATATCCAAAAGTGTGGTCACCAAGATGGTAGATGCACAACTTTCTCCTTCTTCAAAATTCTGAGTATTTGTGCATGCAATCCTATAGGAATTTGATGGAAGATATAGATCAATAATATTTGATGAATAAATCCTAAAATATGATATTATTTCTAAAATATCTAAATTATTACTTATTTGCACACTAGTAGCAACATTAGAGGGAGAAAAATCAAATTCCTTTTCACTTTTTGAAGCAATCACTAGAAAATTTTGCACAAATTTTAAAGGAGAATCATTGGAGAATGTTTGCATAGAAGTGCAGCATATTTTTTATTCAATATCATCGATTAGAATTTATTCTTTTGGATCAGCCATATGATAAGATGATATATCATACATCTCATAAAATTATGGAGCAGTAGGAGAAGGAGTCACTGCAAGGAGACTTTCTTCAATTCGAAATGACTATGTGGAATATTCTGCTTCTTCTTCATCTTGAACAACTTCATCAAAGAGAGTAGAGGCTGATAATTTTGAATAAAGAGCTATTTTGGTGCTGGGTTTGATCTCAAAATTTCTACTATGATCCTCATTTTTCTTTCTGAGGGTTCTATCCAATTTTGTCCATATATCCTTTGGCTATTCAATAGAAGCAATAAGGTAGCACAAGCTTGGAGAAAGGGCCAGACATATTATTCAAAAAGATCTATCATCATCATTTATCCATTCATTCTCATCTTCATAAGACTCTTTACCAAGTCCAATAGATACCTCATATATACCCTGTCTCTTTAGAGATGCAATCATCTTCAAGTAAGAAGAGGAACTAATAATTTTGAATCCATATGAAGTTGCACCAGCAATTATATAAAAAAAAAAGGTTGAACAACTGGCACTTTTGGAATTTTCTCTACAACTGGCTTAGTCAATCAAGGAATCTTGATCAACAAGGTTGGGCTTCTAGGAATTATGTGGTAAAATCTTCCCTTCTTGTGCAGAGCTCTAATGTTTTTGAGTTTTTTTGCTCAAATCGCTTCATAGATCCAACAAGAAACCTACAGAAGAATTGCCTTGTATTTCCATAGCTCTGATACCATATTAAAATTGATCTCATAGGAATCTATGGACCAAGAAAAAACTTACAGAATATTCCACAAATAATTTACTCAGAAAATGATATGAAATAGTGCAATATAGAGTTGCAGCTGTATAATTTCTTTCATTAATCAAAAGTAAATGGATACCATTTGGATAATTGTTACAATGTAATACACTAATATTAATAGCTAGAAAATTTGAATCCATGATAGGTAATCTGAATTGATTAACTCAATATGTCTGCATGACTAACTGGAAGTGTCTAAATAACTCTTAGAGCTTAACTAGCTATCTTCAGTTGTCTAATTCAGTCTCTCAATCAGTTATAATCAGTTAAAATAGTATAATTAATGTGGTAGGTGAGGAAGGGAACATTCCCACATGAAACCATGCAAATATTGGTGCTAACAGAACTGGAGGACATCTAACTAAATGTAACTGACTCATAACTAGGCTTGACTAGTCACCAACTGCTAACAACTGAAGGAGGTTGGTGCCAACACTCCTAGTGGCTCCCAAATTGTAGAGATTGGTATAGGAGTATCCTAAGATGATGCATGCAAGTGTAGTCATTGGAATTTATCCTCAATATGTGTTCCCCACACTCTAGTGACTGGTACATGCATGCAATTGCATTCAGTGGAAGTTAGCCTCAATATGTGTTCCCCACACTCTAGTGACTAATACATGTGGCCCCATTAGGACAAGTGGAACCAAAGGTACTAGTGGACCAAATAATGACTAAATGACTCCTAAGTTAGGAAGAATTGACCAATTTGGACAAGGGAATAAATAATCCTAATAGATCTCCCATGTACCTTGTGTATATTGAGAGACGCTTATATGGATTCTTCGACCAATTGATAAAATCCGTTTGATTGTCTTATCATCGCAATACACCAAGAAAAACACTTGGGGAGATTACTACACATGTACCATCCAGCTAGCCGGGTATTCAGGAAAGGGTACAGTCCCAATCCTCCTTGTCGCATTTTAATGTTGGACCCTGCGGTATATAGCAAGTTGTGATGATCTGACAATCCTATGAGGATCCATACCTTCAATCCACTCCTGTCACAACTTTTGCTTGTTTCTTTAGTTTGAGTAGTGCTTGTTTTTCTTAATTAGATAGAGTTTTGTTTTTGAGATTAGTTTGACCTGTCAAACTCACTAATTTCCCTTGGATACGGTCCCATCGTATACAAGGATTATCACTTGAGTATCTTTTCAATTCTATGACTCAGTATCCTATGGAATGAGATATGGAGATTAATTCTGAAACAGGGAGTGCATCTATTCCTGAATTAGAAGGGGTTCTAGTTACAGAATAGGGGGTTGAGTTCTATCCTCCTGGTAATGTTAATATTATTGATTATTCAGTACCACGTATCATGGAACATCCCTCATCTCAATATCCATCCTTTTCCATACAAGCCCCTACAGGGGCTATGTTCAACCAGTTCCACTATGTTTTGTCCAATTGCTTCATTTTGGGGAACCACCTTAGGAAAATATATCTCCGAATTCGGTTCTACTAGTGCCACTAATGTCTCCTCGATGGAGCTGACCCCTAACCCTATAAGAGTTGTCCCCTATCTTGTGCCAAGTGAAATTCTTTCTTTGTCTTTAAACATCCTTTCTAGTTCAATTTTGGCTAATGTTCCTCCTACTCCAATAGTCACTAGACTTACCACTATGTTGGGAATTTCACAATATGCTCCAAATCCAACACTAAATTCTTCATTTATAAGTCCACCTATGCCTTCCATGAGTTTTCCAAATGTTCAAATTCATCCTTTTCCCTCCACATCATACACAACTGGAGGACCTTACGTACCTATTTTGTATAAAATTTCAACACCCACACCTCCAGTTATAGGATATAGTGGACTTGCTGGTTATTGTATTGTTTCACAACCACATACATCTGCTTGGGTTCAACAACAATAGCCCAATTTTGGTAACCCATAATATAGTGGGGCACAATATAATAACCCTTTATACATTCCTTACCCATTAGGTGTCACCAATCAATGGACACAAACTGCTTATGGACCTCAAGACGGGCCTAACCTGGGTCAATCATTTGTAGGGAAAAAATACACCCAATAATCAACAATTTGTGGGTTACTACGGTCAACTTCAGCTGACCTATGGTCCTACTGGGGTGTCCATGCCTTATAAATATTATAATTCCCCTAATCCCAATAGGAAACTCCCTTTTTTGACAACATTGGATTTTCTAGATTTGTCTAAATTGATCAATGATCCCATTCTACACCACCCTTTTTGGCCAAATATTCCCGTAAAGTTACCATCATAGATTCTGAAATTTGATAAAAAAACAAGGGGAAGATCCAAAAAACCATGTCATGACTTCTAATACTTTGTGTTCTTCAAACTCCTTGAATGATGATTCTATCCGTTTGTGGCTCTTCCAAAGAACTTTGACCAGTACGACCATTAAATTGTACATCAAACTTGCACAACATTTGTTTGTGGATTTTAATGCGTTAGGAACAACATTCCTTACCCATTTCCAGCTACCGATCTGTTATGAGACCGGTACATATCTCTTGACTTCCCTTCGGTAAACTACCTCCACCAAGTATCTAATCACATAAATTTATGGAGGAGACATCGAAGGTTGATCAAGGCTTCTATTCCAGATCAATTGCTAGTTGACTGGTTTACAAAGTCATTGGTTCCCCCTATTGCCAAAGATGTGGCTATGGGAGGTGATGTTACTGAGGAATAAGCTATTAGCCATGCACAATATTTTCATTTGGTTTATTTCCGGTTTGAAACATTATATGAATTGGTCCCTCATGCTCCTCATCCCGGCAAAGATCCTACTAAGCCACTTGCTGAACCTCATGTGGATGGTGTCATAGGTACAATCCAACCCCCATCCACAGTGAAACCTACCAAGAATCATATTTCTTCTCCTGCTACATCATCAACTACTACTTTTCCTGCCAAAGAGAATATAGTACAATCCTCGCAATCACCTGGTATTAAAAAGAAATGTAAAGGTAATTCCAAAAAATCCGTAAACCAACAGGAGACTCCAAAGGCTACGAATCCAAAGAATGAGTCAAAACAAAAAGTTAAAGCTAGGTATCCATGATTGTTTTCTGGAGATGACCACTTTACTAAGGAATGTCCTAGAGGTGAAGAGATTAACAAGTTCTTGAAAAATAATCTTACACTAATAGTCCTAGCCGACCCTTTCCCATCTCAACAACAATTGATAGATCATAATGTTAAGTTTTCAATGGTTATACAAGATATAATAAAATTTAACATCACAACATCACAACCATATACAAAAGGATCACTAAAAGAAAAAAAAGCACAACCACACAAAATAATACAATATCTATTCTCGGAAACCCTCATTGGGTAGAAAACCTAGCAAAAATTCCTCAATATATACTTCAACCAAGTACAGTGTAACACCCAAATAATAACACTTATAAGAACCCAAGAATAATCATTGTATGCTTCCTCTATCCAATATGGACTGCTATTTCTCTCTCCAGTGCAACTGCTTGAGTTGTTTTCTTTTCCAAATGAGGGAGGCGCCTCTCCTATTTATATTGATTAGCTGAGAGGCCTAATAACCCAACTAGGCCGACTTCTCTTTCCTTATAGGGCCGAATTTCCTTGGGATACTAAGAAATACATTTTAATAATACTTTTGTGGGTACTACTGACCCGAATTACAACAGAGGTTTTACCTCAAAACTTTACATGACCAATTACATCAATGACATTCCTAATCAGAGGAACAACATCTCCAGAAGAGGTAATAACAATGATAATAAAAAACATAATATTTTTTGCAGTTACATTTCTTTAACACTCCCTCTTAACAAGTAAGGTATGCTACAACAATACATATGTATAACTGACTGGTGAATCTGTATTTCATAGCAAGTTTTCATAATTACATCAACATCATCCATGAAACATCATCATCATGGACATGTTTATCATATGGTATTGTCTTGAGCATCATCATCATATTAGACATCATCTCTGGTATCATCTCAAGAATCATCATCTCTAGCATCATCTCAAGCCTCATCATCTCTGGCATCATCTTGAGCATCATCTCTTCGAGCATGAACATCATCTCGAGCATCATCTCTGGTGTCATCTCAAGCCTCATCATCTCTGGTACTGAATGCACGAACTTGTTCATAAGTGAATGCTGGACCACTCTCCATAAGAGAGTATTATCGTTCGTAAGACCATCCTTAGCCAGTGCGTGCTACGATCACTCTCATCAAGAGAGTGTTCTTGTCCATAGAACCATCCTCGGAGAGGATACTATCATCTATAACTGAATTTAGATCTCATCTCTAATTAAATGCAGGACCACTCAACATATGAGAGTACTATCATCTATAAGACCATCCTCATCCTGTCATTTCTAGGAACACTCTCAACAAGAGAATGTTATTGTCCACGAGACCATCCTCAGAGAGGATACCATTTTCTACAACTGACTGCATATCTCATCTGCAACTAAATGTAGGACCACTCAACATATGAGAGTACTATTGTCTGCAAGACCATCCTCAGCTGGTAAGTGCTAGGACCACCCTCAACAATAGAGTGTTCTTGTCCGCAATACCATCCCACAAGTGAATGCAGGATCACTCTCCAGAAGAGAGTACTATCGTTTGCAGGACCATCCTCAGCTAGTAAGAGCTAGGACCACTCTCATCAAGAGAGTGTTCTTGTCTGCAAGACCATCCTCAAGGAGGATACTATCGTCTGCAACTGAACATAGATCTTGTTTGTAAATGAATGTCGGACCACTCTCCATATGAGATTACTGTCATTGATAGGGCCATATCTTGTTGGGATCTTCCTATTTGAAGATACGACCAACCTTCATGGGATTTTCCTTATGAGGATACCACCAATCATGTTGGGATCTACCCTTAGTGATATGACTACTCATACTAGGATCCAACCTTGTGATTTCACCAACCATATTAGGATTTACCCATGAATATACGACCACGCTCTCTATATAGTGACTAGAACACTGGCGCTCATCATTCTTTTCTTGTACATCCATCATACTAGAAAACTCGACTTCCCTTCTCTATACTAGAATACCATTACCATCTCATTCTCTTATCATCACTCCCTCTTTCCAGGGAGGTCCTTTCAAACTACACCAAGATTGTCTCGAAAGTGTTCAAACTTTACATGAGACATAGGCTTAGTCAGCACATCAACAACCTATTCCTTTGTACGAACATACTAGAGCTTTATGGATCCTCTTGGCACCATATCTCAGACTTTATCAAACACTAGGTTCTCTATTATCTTGATGCAACTCTAGTTGTCACAATAAATATCCATTGCATCTATCTCGACAATCCCGCTGATAGTTTGTGAATCCATATTGCTTCGCTATAGGTTGGACATGCTGCAATCTACTCAATCTATTTCTGCTAAACCATGAGATCACAGTCGATCCCAAACATCCTGAAGTGCTATTTCAATCTTCAACATTTCCTCTTTGTATCTATAATTAGTTCATCCTATCAGGTCATTAACATATCTTAGTCTTCCACATTCAACCTTAAGGTAAAGGTTGGAACCCACTTTACTCTCGGTAAAGACTTAATCCATCAGGAAGTTTTCCATACTATCGTACCATGTCGAACTTGGAGATCTTCTTTAGTCATTCCCTCTCCTCCCTCTGCATTTGTACTCTATGTATTGAAACATTATGAACTAGAGTTACATGTATCGTCCTCTGCTACTAATATTCTATGTATCCATCTCAGTTCATTGGATACCAATATACTTTATCTTGAACTTTGTTGAAATGTTCCTATTTCACCCATTTGTGATCTTGTCA
This sequence comes from Pseudotsuga menziesii, assembly GCA_001517045.1. Taxonomy (NCBI): domain Eukaryota; kingdom Viridiplantae; phylum Streptophyta; class Pinopsida; order Pinales; family Pinaceae; genus Pseudotsuga; species Pseudotsuga menziesii. The sequence goes on from LPNX010629086.1 coordinate 677,409, forward strand.
TACTCTATAGGATTCCATATTCAACCTTGTCGAAAAGGTTAATATCTTCATCACTCTAGGTGATCTTCAATCTCCTCATGTAACTGGATGTGATTATCCATGGGTGTCTTCATACAAAGCCTTTTGTGTACATGTGGTTCTCTACTCGATATACACTTATACTTTACTAGAGAAGTGTGTCTTGGTCAATGGAGTATGTCACTCCATATTCTACTCCCTCTTTCTAAGAGAAATCTTGAACCTTTCTTTGTATCCCTCGATGTTGTCATCTGTTTCATACTTGATCTTGTAGATCCACATGGAAGACACTACCAACTTCCCTTCAGGTCTCAAAGTCGCATCCTATACATCATTCCACATGATCAACTGGTACCCTTTGATCATAGATTCTTCCATTTCTCCTTGGCTACTTCCTCATAGCTGGAAGGGTCTACATCGATGATGTCACTCAATTGTGCCACATAACTAGAGTCTATTTGAGGCCTCTTACTCTAGTTGGAAGTCCTGTCATAGTTTTCTTCATCTTGAATTATATCTCATGTCCAAGGTGGTCTTCATCTTTCGAGGTGGATATACTGCTCTATTTAGGTCATATCATGATTCTTATATTATTTTGAAGCTCTTTCTTCCCCCATAGTGTCTCTAACCATGGGAGTTTCAGATTCATCTTCATGTATATTTATTAGATTGTATCTTCTAACTGAATTTTCGTCACTTTCTCTTTGGAACAAGTCTCATCATTATTTTCTTGTAGGTGATTGTACATGAGTTTTCCTACAAGAAAAATACATCAATTGCATGGTTAGAAACATTTCATAAGACATATTCATAATGACAAATTCTTATGCATAAAGATATAATCATGCAACTATTTTAGTTAGTGCAACATTCATCCATATCCTTTATACACATGGAAACATTCTAGATTCCTTCCATCTCTACCATAACATTATTGAGATACTAATCTCAATATGTTAGCAAAGAGGTTTCATTCTAGATAAGTAGCAATGGAATGTTGTATAGCACCATAGGCCACTTACCCATCGCATGCATATTAGTAGTATATTTTTCATTAATGCAAACATTTCATCATGCATAATAAATTTCCTTGGAAATAGATATGTACATAACTAAACAATGTCATTCAAGAAAATATATATATAGGAAACTACAATTCAAATACCTATTTTTGTTTGTTTGGTGGGTGGACTCCTTCTTGATAATAATAAATAGATCCTTCTACTTCATCATCTGATTCTATGAACCTGTCTTTGTTTGTTTGGTGGGTGGACTCCTTCTTGATCCTTATGTCCTGGAGTCTTCTACTTCATCATCTAATTCTGGGAACCTGGCTTTGTTTGTTTGGTGGGTGGACTTCTTCTTGATCCTTATGTCCTTGCAAGAATAACTAGATCCTTCTACTTCCTCATATGATTATAGGAACCTATGTACTGGTTATGAGTGTCACTAACTGCATTCCTTCTTATCCAAATACTGAGACGGATAAGAGTATGGTATTTTTCTTCATTAGTAGAATTCATGTTCCTCATCACTTGAGGCATCTTCTTTTTCTTATCTGAATTATTTGGTTCATTATCTTCAACGGTGTGAGCATGATGTCTTTTATTTTTTGACTTCTTCTTGAAGGAGCCTCTATTTCTGGGACAATCTCTAGAGTAGTGTCCCTTATCATAAAAAATGTAGCATCAAATGTTTGGAAGGATCTCGTCTATTGCATCATCGTAGTTATTCCTTCTGTAACCTTACTTTTTATTTCATTAAAGTGAGAAGCGATATCATTTAACCATTGGGTCATTTCATTCTCGCACTTTAACCTTCCGTAACCTTACTTTTCCTTGCTCTCCTTCTTCTTTCTCTTCATAATTTTGGTCTTCCGAATTGCTGTAGAAAGTAAACACTAATGCAGGACAAACTTCTGATACTACTGTAACAAAAAATTTATTGGGACCCAAGCACCAAGGTATATCCATTATTTCCTTTTGTCTTCTATTGTGATGACGGTCCTCCTTATTTTCAATGATTTACTCTAGAGTGAACTGTGAGAGCTTGATCTACAATTGCTCCCATATTCTCCTTTCTTTGTTATGAGTCGAGCTTCTTCTTGTATGAATTATTTCCATAGTCTGTTGAAAGAGATCAACTTACTTCTTGCACATATTCCTTGAATGAATGAATCCCATGATCTTGGGAGGCCATTCAAGGTGGTCATAACAATCTCTCTTTATTCCACATTCTCTTTGACTGCTTCAAGTTGTTCCTTGATTTGAGAAACCCTTGTGAAGTGAGACTGCATGGCATCTGAGTTCTGTATCTTCACATTCTTCAAATGGTTCCTCAATGTCATATTTTGTTGATATTATTTCCTTCATACAAGTTTTTCATTGCATCGAACATCTCCTTGGGAGTATACAAGGATGATACGTTGTCTTCATCTCCCTCTAGATCTGCAACTTCTTCCTTGACATAGTTCTCTAGTTCATGATTATTTAGGTATGAGAAGCACTCTATAATTCCATGGTCAATATTTTTTCAGCTCCTTCAATTTTCCCCAAGCTTGGTACTATTTTTTATCATAATAAAATTGAGAACCTCAAATGGAAATAGAGAGGATAGAACTTACCAATGAGATTGTTTTAACTTGATGCTTGCCTGAGAGATTTTCTCAAAGAATGCTTCTGGTGGATCTACTTTTTGTCAGAGAAACCATAATGTTTCAAATTAGGTATGATTTATATCTGATTGGATATAAAGATGTGCCTCTTCAAGGCGAGCTGAGAAACATACTCATTTTTCCAAAACTATGGACAGAACTACAAATTATCTGATTCTGTAGTTTTCCCTGGTAGTAGTGTTAGGTCAAAAATTAAATATCCACAGAATGAGAAAATTATTCCATAAACATATGCTCCCTCCTAAGCCTAGTTCTATAGTCCTCCTTTTTCAATTGATCGGTGGAGGGAATTTCCTCGAATAGAAAGCCCTAGTTTTCTCCAATTTCTTCTACAAAATTTCATGATCATGTTTCTATTGTATCGCCAAAGTTCCTGCTCTTCAAGGTATAAAAATTCTTCCTGAGGTATCCTGACTTGTATTCTTTCCAAACCCATAGTTTAGAGTATAGTTGGATTTACCAAGTGGGACTTATGCGAAGTTTCCCAAGGTGACCTGTTTGAGGACTTTTTAGCACAGAGAACTTGTACGGACTTCCATGTGTCATTGGTTCACCTTTAGCATATGAAACTATGACCACAAAAACTAAATTCTATGAACTATCTAAAAAATCTTGATAAATTTTCTTTGGACCTTCCTAGCCCGATATATATAACAATTATCCCTAGGTCACTCGTTGTCTCTATATTCTGGAGGAGGATGGAACCCCGATTTGGAGGAATCACATATCCCGAGGTATAGCGAATATGACACTGCAAATTGAACATAGGGTAAAAAAGGATTTCATATTCATCCTATAAAATTTTCAACTCCTGATCCTTCTCCAATATAGATTTAGGGAGAAAGTACCAATATGACTAGTTTTTGTCTTCTAGGGTTTTCAAGCATGAAACCCTAATATTCAATAGCTACAATTGCAACAATGTTTCACCTACACAAAGACTTATTTCATGGTAGCTCTAATACCATGTTAATTTTTCACTGGTTATACAGTATCTATTAAAATTTAGCATCATAACATCATAACCATATGTAAAGGGATCATTGAAAGAAGGACAACACAACCACACAAAAAACACAAAGATTTATCTTGGGAAACCCTCACGAGGGAGAAAACCAAACAAAACTTCCTCAATATACAATTCAACCAAGTATGGTGTAATACCCAAATAATAACAATTATAAGACCCCAAGAATAATCCTGGAATGCTTCCTCTCTCCCAAATGGACTTCTCCTTCTCTCTCTAGTGCATCTGCTTGTCCAAATGAGGGAGGCATCTCTCCAATTTATACTGATCAGATGAGAGGACTATGTTGGGCTATAGGGAAGACCTGGGTTTTATACCTTTAACTTCACACCAACAAAAGACCCACAGTGTTGGCCCTTTTGGCAACAACCTGCGAACATGCTGCAGTCTCACCCGAAACAGCTATGGGTGCTGCAGAACCAGATTTCTGCAAGCATAAGAGGGATATTACTGTACCTTTAGCTTTTAAACAGATTATAATTTTAAATCATAGAACTTAACATTCACTTATTGAGCTTCGCGGTTAGATAAACAAACAGTGCCTTGCACAACCCTTTACTGGGAATTCACAGTGAAGTTATTATCTAGCAGAGATCTTTACTTATCAGATATATAGATATTAATGCATGAAAGAACACAACAGAAACAACACACAGAACCACGACACAAGATATAACGTGGTTCACCCCCAGTGTAGGGGTTACGTCCATAGAACTGTGTTTTATTCAACTTTCTACAAAAACCACAGTTCTGATCTGTGCACTCAGCTGCAGATCCCTTCAATTCCTCAAAGTCGCGCACACAACTGCAGGCCTCTACGCACACAGCTGTAGATTTCCTTAATCACCCAAAACCCTCTGTGCACACAGTTGCAGAGGTCATCCATGCACACAGCTGGGACTTAACCTTTTCTTACAAAATAGCCTTAGCTTCGCATCAATTCATCCTACACAAAATATCCTAACCTCACTTATTTACAAGAGTGCCTATTTATACAGCGCACTATTACAAAATCATGGAATTAAACCATGGGCACCCCGAACCCTAAACCCTGGATTTAAACCATGATTTTATTACAAAATAAGGTTTTTACTCAACCCCGACACCCCTAAGATTGTTTTGAGCCATAACTCCGCTTACAATCTCCCGTAACTCTGTGGAGTTACCCATCCTAAGGACCGTTAGGGTGCGCGCCCCAACAGGCCCCTAAGACTCACCAGTGGCCCGTCTCGGGACACTCAGCTGCTTTTCTGGTGGTAGAATCTTGTTGGTAAAGCCTAGTGCACTGCTTGCTGAAGCCATACATGCAGTTGCTGGCTGTTTGTTCCTTTCCTTCATGAAATGCTGGTTAAGGCCTTCTGGATGTATCAGTGACCCCATCCTTCGATCTACTTATTGAACATTTGACCATCCAGAACTTAGGGTCCCCAGAGTTGTGTGTCAAGGTGCATAAGACAAACAGCCACCGTGGTTCTGTCAAACCATGAGGATACATATTGGGATGTTTCATATTTTTTTTGGAGTGGTTCTTTGTGCGGCATAGAGCGCACTTCTGCCTTTCTTCCGACCCCTTAGAGCGAACTTCTGCCTTTCTTTGTGCCTTGGTCGATCATGGCTGGCCAGGTGGATTACTCAAAAGGTTCAGCGAACCTCTCTCCCTGACCACTCGTAATAAATTCTGGACTTCACGGTCATTTGACATAGTGCTAACTGAAGAAACTCAAAGATATGCACAATGCATGAGTCGCAGGCCGATGTAGCTTCTTATAGAATCCCGAAATAGAATCTGTCATCATGGTGTATTAATGACGCCGAATCTGATGAAGTGTCGAAAATCCTATCCACACGATGCCATATTTTCCCAAGATCTCATTATTGCAGGCAGTGAGGGAAGTTCGCGTGCCGACGCCGCCAAGTCTAGTTTGTCTCATCTGTCACATTTTAAGCTACGACACACTTTTAATCTCCGACATAACTACTAACTTCAGCTTCACCTTGACAAGAACCTTCGACACAAGATATAACGTGGTTCACCCCTAGTGTAGGGGTTACGTCCACAGAACTTTGTTTTATTCAAATTTCTACAAAAACCACAGTTCTGATCTGTGCACTCAGTTGCAGATCCCTTCAATTCCTCAAAGCCGCGCAAACAACTGCAGGCCTCTGCGCACACAGCTGCATATTTCCTTAATCACCCAAAACCCTCTACGCACACAGCTATAGAAATCGTCCACGCACACAGCTGGGACTTAACCTTTTCTTTCAAAATAGCCTTAGCTTTGCATCAATTCATCCTACACAAAAAAGCCTAACCTCACTTATTTACAAGAGTGCCTATTTATACAGCGCACTATTACAAAACCATGGACTTAAACCATGGGCACCCTGAACCCTAAACCCTGGATTTAAACCATGATTTTATTACAAAATAAGGTTTTTACTCAACCCCGACACCCCTAAGACTGTTTTGAGCCATAACTCCGCTTACAATCTCCCGTAACTCTGTGGAGTTACCCATCCTAAGGACCGTTAGGGTGCGCGCCCCAACAGACTAATAACCCAAATTGAATGACCTATCCTTTATACCGAGGATAAATTTCCTTGGGATACTCAAAAATACATTTTAATAATATTTTTGTAGGTATTACTAACCTGACTTACAACAAATGTTTTACCTTAATACTTTACATGACCAATTACATCAATGACATCCCTAATTGGAGGAACAACATCTCCAGAATGGGTGATAAAAATAATAATACAAAATATAATATCTTATGTAGTTACATTTCTTTAACACATACATCTTTGGATTGTGTCTCTTCCTCCATGGAGGAAATCAAAATGATATCCGTCGAAACCTTTGGACTGACCACACAAACTCATACATATGATAAACCTCTAGAGAAAAAGGATGAAGGTACTTCTTTCGAGAAGAATCCTTCTACTAATAATTTCTTCTCCGCCTCCTTCTAATGGCCCTCTTACCATTGAAAAACTATCTTTGATGTAATTTTACATCCTCCTAAGCGTACGATCAACAAAAGAGTATATAATTCTAGTGCTCAAGCTGCTCAACTCTACAATATCGTCGAAGATTTAGCTCAGGCACCTTATGCTATGTACACCCTGGAAGTGCTCCAAACTTTCCCTATGAAACATAAATATTTGTTGTCAGGTATGGGGGCTCTAGATCTATAGAATTATAATATGATTACCTTTAATGTGGAAAATTTTAAACCTAGACACTCTCACCAATTTTCATTTCAAATTGCAGCTAAGGTTATGGGTAGGAAGGTTCATCGTATCATACTGGATGAAGGGGCCTCCACCTAGCTGTTTTCTATGTCTTGTTGGAGAGCCATTGGTTCTACTAAGGTCAATCGGTCACCAAATACATTGAAATATTTTGATGGACGAGGTTTCTATCCCTATGGATTGTCACCAGAATTATCTATTGAACTTGGGGGAAAGACCGTTTCTATTTAGGTAGAAGTGGTCGAAGCTTCCTTAGATTACAACCTTTTGTTAGGAATAAATTATTTTTACACCATCATGGTCGTCTCCTCATCACTGTTTCACATTCTCTAGTTTTTCTCACCAAGGAAATATTTTCACTATCGATCAGCTTGATTATTGCTCCCTAGATATCACTTCCACCGCATCAAATAATGTTTCGTTGTTGGGGAAGTCACGTTATCACTCTGAAGGAGTCAGAATTTTGAAAGACTTGACCATTATGGGAGTCTTTCCATCTACTTCTTCTCCTCCCAACACTCAAATTTTTATGTTAAACATGCTATCCTCCACTTCGAGTGAGATGTCAAAAGGAAAAGCAATTGCTGAGACACTCTCTTTGAGTCCACTCGAAGCCCTATATCATGACATTCAATCTCCTTATGATGAATACGTCGATTACCAACATTTAGTAGCATCAGATCCTTACCATATTCCTTATTAGATAGATTCCCCTCTCCTTACTAGTGACTATCTCTTAAATTATTTCCAGTCAGATGAGTCCACATTGAATATTATGAGTTTGGATGAATTTTTATGAGAAGATCATCATCACAGATCCTCTTTCCTTCTAATGCCAGTTCGGTAGAATCCGATTTTGTATCTCCCATTAATTCCTATATTGTCGAATATCCTCAGTCACCCGTACTATTGCAAGGTACTAATTCTGAATGGAATCCATGTAACAATACTAAGACCATCTCCATCAATATATCAGTGAAATACAAAACTGTTGAACATGTTCATGTAGGCTAGAATTGTTTAGCAGCATAAATTGAAAGTTATCAAGCTCTTTTCAAAGAATTTTGAGATTTTTTTTCCTAGAATTACGAGGAAATGTCTGGGATTAATCCACCAATCATTGTCCATGAAATCAAAACTCACCCAACTGCGAAACTTGTTAGGAAGAAACTTCTTCAATTCCACCCTAGGAAAGCTGCAGCGATTAAAGATGAAGTCGAAAATATTTTGAAGGTTGGTTTTATTTATCCTGTGCTATTGACATAATGGGATATAATATTGTTCACGTCACTAATAAATAGGGAAATATTAGGGTTTTTATCAACTTTCAGAATTTAAATAAGGATTTTCCAAAAGAAAACTACCCTACTCCCTACATCGATCAAATCATCAACAACTGTGTTGGAAGTGTCATTTTCTCTTTTATAGATGGATTTTTCGGCTATAATCAGATCGAGATATTACCCGCTGATCAACATAAGATGAAATTCATTTTCCCATGGGGAACCTTTGCTTATCAAAAACTTCCTTTTGTCTTGAAAAATTATGGAGCTATGTTCCAACGAGCCATGTCCTATGCCTTCCATGATATGAAGCATATAGTGGAACCCTACCTAGATGACCTACTTTCCCATTCATAATGACAAGATGATCATTCCAAGAATATTAGGGCCATTTTCCTTAGATGTCGTCATTATCATATTTGTCTCAATCCACATACATGCATGTTTTCATGTAGAGACTAGACGTCTACTTGGATTTGTTGTTTCCAGGGATGGTATCCGAATTGATCTTTTGAAAATTGCTGCCAACATGGCCTTACCCCCTCCAACCAATATTACTGAACTTCAAAGTTTGCAAGGGAGGGAAAATGTTTCACACCGTTTTTTGTGCAATTTCATAGAAAAGACATCTGGTTACATGAGTTTGTTGAAAAAGAACACTCCATTCATATGGAATGCTCTGTCTCAACAACATTTTGATAGTTTGAAACATGTTATTACACACTCACCTATGTTTCACCCCCCAATTACTCAAAATAATTTTAGTTGTATCTCGTCAAATCCACTACTACCATTAGTATGGTTTTAGTGCAAGAAGATTCAAATGTTCAGGAGGATGTGATTTATTATCTCAGTAAGAGTCTATTGGAATATGAAAATCGATACCCAGATGTGGAGAAGTTGGATTTGGATATGGTCATCGTCATGCAACATTTTTGTCACTACATCCTACTTTGTACCACTACTGTTCTCACGAACCAAAACCCCATGTATTACATCCTGACTCGTCAGGTATTGGGGGGGAAATAATCTAGCTACATTGTTATCCTACAAGAATTTGACCTTAAGTTCGCCAAAACTACTTGCAAGAATTCCTTAGTTTTTGTGAAGCTGATGTGTGATATTCCCCGTGCTACAATGGAAAATGAGCCCAATGAATCATTCCTTGATGAGTTTTTGTTCCTCATTAGCACTACTGACCTATGGTATGGATATCTAATCATATATATCAAGAATCAATGATTTCATCCCGATCTATCTTGTAGTGATCGTCACTGCATCCGACACCATGCCAAATATTATTTAATCATCAATGATAAATTATATCGACATGGTATTGATTCTATTTTGAAATGATGTTTAAACCCTGAATAGGCTGAATAAGTATTAAATGATTGACACTCTGGAGCATGTGGCATTCATCTTTCTGGGATAACTACAACCTCGAAAATCTTTCGCGCTAGTTATTTTTATCCCTCGATATTTAAATATTTCCATGAAGCACTTAAAAAATTCCCACCCTCTCAGCTCTTTTATTGAAATAAGTGCACCCACTCTGCTGCATTCTACCGATCATTGTCGTTGGACCATTTGCCAAATGGGGGATCGATTTTATGCATTGTAAGCCTACCTCAGCTGGGGGGCATGGTTACATCATTGTAGTTGTGGATTATTTTTTGAAATGGGATAATGAAATGCCTGTATATGAATAGGATGATAAAATTTCTTCCCTCTTTATTTTTAATCACGTCATATCCAGGTTTGGTGTTCCTCAAGCCATAATTACCGATCACAAATGACATTTTTGTAATTAGATGATGACTAAACTGAGCCCTAAGTTGGGTTTTCATCATGACAACTCAAATCCCTAATATCCACAAGATAATTATGATAATTGATTCATAATAGGATCTAGGATCCAAGTATATTCTTAGAGTTCAATATTACACAAAAATTATGCATAAAAATGAAAAAGAGTGAAAATAGCATACACAAATGTAGTCAATAACTGATATTGTTTTGACTGCCCAACATGTAACTCTCTCTATATGAGATATATATTATAATATGAAAAACCCATGAGGCATTGGAGTCCATATGGATGCATACAAGTGTAAGACTATAATTTGACCCTCAACCCCCCTAGGTGGACCAATCAACTTTCTAATCATCCCAAATGGCCATGAATTCGAGTGTGAACAAGGGTGAGACATGTTGTAACATGAATGGAGGCATTATAGGTGTACTGGGTGAGCACATGGGTAGTGGGATTGGTTCTAGGAGGCAATAAATTTCTAAGGAATGCCAAAAACCACCACAAACATGCACTAGCTCCTAGGGTCAAACATATTCCCTGAATATAGGGATGGGGGAATGCACCAAGGCTAATCTATCATCAATGAGGTTTTTTATAATGATCAAATAGGAGCACCTCAACTGTCAGAATGATCAACCAAGAGCACCTCAACTATCAGTAAATGACCAATATGCCTAAGTCTAGACCATAGAGCAGAGCATAGAAGAAAATGAAATGTGTCTAAGGTATATGATCATGGTACTAAGGTGTATTATTTCTCTAATGCTAATGGTGAATTTGAATCCATTAAAAAAGTTCTAAAAACTATGCTTCGCAGGATGATGGGGGAACATAAATTGAATTGGAACTTTACTTCATTCTTAGCACTATGGGCCTACAGAACCTCTATAAAAGAAAAAACCGATTTCACTCCTTTTCAATTAGTATATGGGATGGAAGTTGTTTTACCTATTAAATGCGAAATTATTTCATTGAAGATAGATGTCAATATTTTTTCTAATACCTCGGCCAAGGAATAATGTTTCCTTTATCTCACAAATCTTCATGAAACATGACGAGATACTAATTTGGACAATGAGTCGCATAGAAAATGTATCAAAGCTCAGTATGATAAGTTGGTTAAATCTCTTGTCTTTAACAAAGGATGTCTTGTTCTAACATATGATTAGAAACATGACAAATTAGGGAAATGGAAATTGGAATCTATCTGTTATGGTCCCTATGTCATAAGTAAAGTCTTAGAGAAAGGGGCCTATGAACCAGGGAAAATTTTAGGGGAAAATTATAGCCCATGGGCGAAATTAGAGGGGTCACCTAAAAGTTGTGGGTAATTTTTCAGAATAGATTTTTTTTTTTAATTTTAATATATTATCCCATTTTTTATAAAATCCCTAACTATATTAAATATATTAGCCAATAATGATAAAAGCCCAAAATCAAATTTCTCCGTGTAGAAGAAACCCAAAATCACACACTCGCCCAAATTTTAGGGTAATGGAGAAGAGGCACTCCTGGTTCGCCCTGATATTCGGTGATGGAGAAAACTTTCTGTTGGTTCTCCTTGATTTTCTGTGTGATGGAAAAAAAAACTAGTAGTTCGCCATTGATTTTGGGTGATGGACGAAAAAATTGCAGGTTTGCCATCAATTTATGGATCTTAGGAGCAATTGTTTCAGAATATTGGTTTTGTTTTCCTAAAATACACTTAACGGGGTGATTTTGACCGTTTCATCCCCAAATTTGGGAAAAAATCCCTATATAATGCAGGTCTGGACTCTGCCACTCTGCTTCAAACTTCTGATTCTAGACTCTGCATACATAGTGCACACTGCGACTCTGCTTCAAGCTTCTAATTCTGGACTCTATGAATCTGCTTCAAGCTTTTGAATTCCAGTCTGGAATCTGCACAGTGCATTACAGAGGTTAGTAACAAGTACAACCCTTCTAGCTCTTCATTTTCAGATTTTATGTGCAATCTTTCTAGCTCTTCCTTTTCATATTTTAATGGAACCCACATCAAATCCACGAACAAGCCAACCATTATCTCCAAATATATTTCGTTTAACTAAACAATGGTCTCCCTTGTATCTCTATGATATGCACGCCATCGAATGTGTTGGATGGATTGGTTGAGGCCTCAGAAGTATCATAGCTCAATTAGTTAGCAAAAAATAGGTACATCATCATTTTCAATTGTCTAACTCCCAATCCTGCATATGAAGAATCAGATGGTCTGCCAAGAAGGTAGTTCATATATATTTCAACACATAATACATTTATATAATAGATTGGGCTTAACTTGCAGTTTATCTTGGATGGATTGGTGAGGCCTCAGAACTATCATAGCTCAATTAGTTAGCAAAAAATAGGTACATCATCATTTTCAATTGTCTAACTCCCAATCCTACATATGAAGAATCAGATGGCCTTCCATGAAGGTAGTTCATATATTTTTCAACACATAATAAAGTTATATAATAGATTGGGTTTAGCTTGCAGTTTAGCTTGGATTTGGGATTTGACTTGTATCTTAGCTTGGGGTTCATGATGGCTTGTAGTTTGTTATAACAAAGCAAAGGTTAAGTCTTAGTTGTAAGCACTGGAATGTGAAAACATATGTATAAATGATTTTTGTGAGAGGGAGGTGATATTTGCATTCAAATTTGGATATGGAGAATGGCTATCTGAAGAGTCGCATTGCAAATAGTTTGTGCAAAAGAGGTACTTAACTGTGAGAAGTTAAGGCCCAAGGGCCCTTTTTAGTTACTATGCAGTCTATTTTTATGTATATAGTCCATGAAGGAAAACCAAGGGAATCCATGGGAGGGTAGGGATTCAAGCATTGATCTCACAAGAGTGTAAATGGTTAAGATAAGGGGAAAAATTCATTGGCAAGGACAACGATCAAAGTATGAGGAAATAGAGGCTATGAGAGGTAAGGTTGAGCATTCGACCAATAACGTCCATAAAACCATCATATTTGGTTCTAAGCTTCTTGGGCCAAGGAGATGAAGGTTCATTATCTCAAACATTACTATGCCTTGTCTGTGCTAGTTAATTACCTTGAAAATTACTATTCCCTATCCTTATTGGCACAACATTCTATTTTTTAAGCTCATCATTTTGTTTTACAGGCTCCACATTCTATATTTTATGGGCAACACTATGTTTTTCAGGATCAACATTTTTTTTCTTATGCTCAATATTATGTTTCTTATGTTTCTTATTACTCATCCTCCTAGTAATTATTCTATTGGTCATATGAGAAGCATGTCCATGTCTCTCCTTTACAAGTTTAAATCTAGAAATCTCTCCATATATAGTGAAGTCTTTGAATTCTTGGAGGCAGGGTTCATCACTATTATTTCCATCATCATGCTAAGGAACAACGTTCACTCCCTGGGATATCTCATCATGTGAAATAACACTATGGAGAAGGGTCCATGAAATCGTCATGTATTGCATTGAAGTTATTTTTGAAATTTGAAGCCCACAATTCACTACAATACACATGTACAAGGAGCATACTAGGGTTCTAGTCCCAACCCATTAGAGGAAATAAATTCATAGAACAAACTTAATAAAAAAACGCAAGCATGTAAAAGCCTTGTTTTTCACTCCTCGGTAATCTTTTATCACTCTCACAGTGTTTGGGATATTGAACTATAGGATATGCACCCAATTGAATACCTGCCATATTTTACTTGAGTGGTGAGATAATGGCATCTAAAAATTATTGTAGCTAACAATTGATGCATAAATTTGAAGTATTGCACTAGGTATATCTGATTTTACTTTTCTGTGAAAGTATTCTCTTCATCTTGCCCTTATTTGGTGACTTCAACCAAGTTAGGGTTTATTTCTCTAAAGGTTTACATGAACTGTTTACATAGTATACCTTCAAGATTTCATAGTTTATACATCTGACCAATAACATCCATCTCACATCATCATTATAGGGTAAGGTTGCTGGCCTAGAGGCGATAAATAAGAACATCACTCTTTTTGATGTTATGAAACAATGAAAGGTATTTATCATCTTTTGGGAAACAATAATTTCAAAAATAGAATTTTATGCCCAGAGTTCAGCAGATTCTTCCAAAAAACCTTTAGCCTTATACGCCCATAGTGCATACAAAATTTTTAGAAAGTTCACACAGCTATACTGCTTAACAAATTTCCCTAGTAATAATATGCATCTAAAAAAGATATAATCATTACATATTTATGAGAAAACATGGCCATTATGGTTTTCATCCATGTATTGGTCATTTTGAGCCTGAGGCTGAACCTGGGAGCTTGGGCCTTCAAATATTCCCATAGTAGTCTGTTGGACTATCTGTTCTATGATTGTGGAATGCAACATAAGACTGGTTTCCATGGGTGAAACTCGAGATCATATTGAAATGCATTTATATTTCATTGAAAAGCTGCTCTATATTTCCCCCCTATGCCCTAACTTTGGTTTCAATCCCATCACACTTCTTGTTCTGCTACTCCATATGGTTGATCATATGGTCAATGGACTGTTTCATTCCTTCCATGTGGGAATTCATCCTCTTCAACATCTTATTAATGTTCATAATTTCACTGAGGTATTCTCCCCTGTCCATTCTCAGTTCATAGAATGAACCATCTCTTTCTCAGTCTGCTTGAATGAGAAAGCTTAGCATTTCCCACGCTTAAAAAATACAGAGCAGTTTACAAAAAGGAGGGAGGGTGAGTAGTGTACACTGCGCTCCTACAATTTGAACTAAACCAACGATCTAAAAATTCCAATAGGAATTCTCCATGGGTTTGAAAGTAGAGAGCCAACCACTATAAACTTACCAATTTAGCCCACCTGATTTGAAATCCGGGGTCGGGTTTTTAACTCTCAGTCTCTCACAACAGCTGCATCAACACCCCAGTCCATAGCATTGAACACAATCCCACTTGCATTACCAAAACTAGAGCAAAGATACATAATGCACAACTTGAATGCAAAAGAGGATAAGGTGAGGCCGAGTTACTTAATTTTTAGGGCTTTTGTGGCTTCTATTGCTCTCATGCACAGGTTTGGAATTTTTTTTAAGACTATTCTTTAACTGCTGCTATGTGAAAACTAGCCAAAAATGTTCAGAATCTGGTCAATAATGAATATCTTCCCTCTTTTGTGGTTGTTGATTAATTTTATAGGGATGCAATGTGCCCATAATTTCTTAGAATTGGCTCAGCCTAGGTTTTTAGGGTTTGAAATTATCAAAGATTTGTGTTTTAGGCTAAATTCATGCCCAAAACTGTTGTAGGTGGTTGTGGCTTATCATTTTGGGGCTGTAATATGACTTTTGACTGTTGTTTTCACTCAGAATTCTTTAAAGTTCCTTGATCTGATGGTGATGTTGAGTTGCTGCTGTTTCACCCATAAAATACCTCTCCATGATTTTTTGGGTTTCTAATTGAGGGCTGTAATGTGCCCAGAGTCCAAACCTCTGTTTTGTGGTTGTTTGATCATTTGATGACTAAATCATGGACATATTTGGAGATTCGGTGTTTTTTATCACTATTAAGGGGATGAAATATGCCCAGGTTCACCTAAATTGTAGATGAGGCTGTCTTATCACTGTTTCTATCCACAAAATTTCCTAGATTTGGGGGTTTACAGCTGTTTATAGTCACAGGTCCTACCCAGAATTGGAGTAATTCTTCTTACTGATGCCTAGGAGGTCATAAAATAGGGCTGCAAATAGCTTGGAGAAAATAGACAAGGCTGGAGGTTCCATACTGTGCACATGTGACCATAAATTTACCACAAATTAACCTTTGATTTCACTGTTGGTTTCCATAAATCTCTCCTATTAGGGCTTCAATTGTAGGCTAGAAATGATCCTATATTCACGAGTTAGGTACTATGAAGAAAACACAGCATTCTAAATCCTAGTTTTTATTTAATCATTCTAAAGACTCATTCTAGTTGGATGTTGGTAAATGTACACTCCATTAAACTATGGGATGAAACTTTTTTAGGAATGGAGTTAAGAAATAAACTAGAACGGATACCCTTGCACAACTGGATGTCAAAAAATCAGCTTCATTCATTATTAGATATCTCTAAGTGGGATGTTAAAGAAACATAGATTAATTGGAAAAGTATAAACCTTCGTGAGGGTTTGAAAGAGCAATGGG
This sequence comes from Pseudotsuga menziesii, assembly GCA_001517045.1. NCBI lineage: Eukaryota > Viridiplantae > Streptophyta > Pinopsida > Pinales > Pinaceae > Pseudotsuga > Pseudotsuga menziesii. Next base: position 693,650 of record LPNX010629086.1, read on the forward strand.
AAATATTGAAAATACTTTTACATAGAAAAACACCTATAAATATTTCATACAGTGACAAGAGGGTATGGGGGCAGAAAACTTTAGAACTATATAGTAAAGGTAGGGTATGTACAATGAAAATTATATGGAATAGTGATTATTCTAATTTGTCTTGTATTTTTTCTTTTTCCTTTTTGGAATCCATTCATTATTTGTGGTTTTTTGAGTCAATCTCTTCCACCTCTATCAAATTATCACCATCGCACAGAGTTTACACTAGTTTTTTCGACATGATACATTTTTTCACTTGGGAGAATAACTAACAATCACATATATAGCAATCCAAGCTTTGACATCCAAATAATTATCATGCAAGTTAATAGACATGACAAGTTTCTTGATCATTTTCAACTCCTTCAAGTCATTACAGAAAATCATCTTAAGAACAACAATACAATAGGTCCCAATGTTGAAAAACGTAGGCACATAATAAATCAAATCACAAACAAAGGTAAATATGCCTTTTAGGAATTACGAAAGTTGCATGGTGAAAACAGGAAATTCACACACTAGGTAGGATAACATATGATTCACTTTTGAAGAAATGATTATGAATGATATTTGATTTGTAATCTATAAATTATGCAAACTTAGAAACCAACTAATAATAAAGACAATACAACTAATTATAAACTAGAAAAATTCATACAAAACAAAATATAGTTATATAATCTAAGTGATTGAATGCATAGCTATCCAAATCGAGGGGCCCTCCCAATTAGCTTCACACTTATAAGAAAGCCATGTCACTAGAGACTACTCTTATGCACACATAAATTATATAGGACATCAACTCGGTTCCTTTTATATTAATAAATTAGATATTTAAAAGATTTTAAGAAGCAGAGTATTGACCCGGTCTATCAACATTCAATCCTTTTTTTATATCTAGACTGAGTTTATATGATCATACAATACACATGATAAACATAAACACAATTTACATTTCTGTTGACAAAGATATTGCATAAATTGGATCCAATGATATTCTAATGACATGTGAATGCATGACCATATCCTTGAACATTGCCTACACGATCACAATATTCACTGAGTACATTGTTATTGGTATACTTTGAATGTTGGCTTGGATAAATAAGAGCATCCACCCTATTAACCTAGAGCTTATCTGACGAACATGGAAGAATATTGAAGCATATAGGAGAAAAAAACCATGTCACTGATCCTCTTTTAGAAGCTCGGGTATATGCCAAACAATGAGATTGCTTATAGTATCCCCCTGTAAGTTACATAAACTATATGATTAAACCATCGTTATTATTAAAATGATATGAAACCATTAATATCAATAATTCATTGGTACTAGCTCACAACAAAGCTTTTGTAAGACACATCCATATGTCCATATAAGCAAAGAATAAAGTGGTTTTCTTGAAGGCTATGGAAAGACTAAACAACAGAGTGGGTGAACTGAGAACAAGTTAATATATGAAATTTTTATAGAACAACTTCACATAAGAATAGATAAAAAAATTTCCAAACATCTAGGTGTTATGGTTTTATCCTTTATGGATTTTGGAAATTTTTTCATCAAAATATCGATTTGGGGGGGTTAGTGAATCATAAAAGTACTAGAAGTCGCTCCTCAAGCATTAATTTATTTGAAGTAAGTTCAGTCTTCCATGTCATTGTATATATACAATTTTATTTTAATATTGCATGTGTGGATAGCTCTCTGGAAGACTTAAAGCCCTAGGTGAAGGAAGTAAGGTCTCCAGGAAGAGCTATCATTTGGCTTTCTTTTATTTTTTTTATTTGGAATTAAAGGCATTGGAATATATTTTAAGGAAAATGGGCCTTTGAGATAAAGAAAAAGTGTGCAGTTAACTGGGGTTCTTCAAGCACAGTAGGGTCCCATAGATAGGAACTTGGTATACTTTTCTTTATTGCCTCACAGGGAGGACAGTATCCCTAATTGGAGCTAGTTTTTAGCATAGTGTAAAGCTAAGGCTTCAGGTGAAATTGACAAGGGGGGCTTAAGTATAATGCATTTGTCTTAGTAGAGGTTTTATCCAGCTAGCAAGGCATTCGGTGGGGAAGTCTTCCTTGGCTAATTTTGTATCCCGACATCTCTACATCCAAATTTGCCGCAGTCAAGGGGTTGTGGGCCCAAAACACTGCCATGATAAAGTAAGGGAAAGATCGATGGCCTTCATCCATTCATGCACCTCCGATGGGATACGAAAACGCACACATGCATCGTGGTGGAAACTTGCACACATAAAGCTGGAGAGGGATTACGTGATGGGAAATGTGCGCAAATGATGTGTCCCCACCCCATTGGATATCATGCCTAAGTTTTCTAGGTTCAAAAGTGTGTTTGTGAGGGCGTGATGGTTTTAAAGGTGGATCAAACATGATATACCGCGTGACTTGGGATTTTGAAATCAAATGGTATGTTGTCGCTCCCACCACCCTACAAATTTGACGTATTCCTGAGTACAAGTCCACTAGATCGATGGCCTTCATCCATTCATGCACCTCTGATGGGATCCGAAAGTGCACACATGCATCGTGGTGGAAACTTGCACACATAAAGCTGGAGAGGGATTACGTGATGGGAAATGTGCGCAAATGATGTGTCCCCACCGCATTGGATATCGTGCCTGAGTTTTGTAGGTTCAAAAGTGTGTTTGTGAGGGCGTGATGTTTTTAAAGGTGGATCAAACATGATATACTGTGTGACTTGGGATTTTGAAATCAAATGGTATGTTATCGCTCCCGCCACCCTGCAACTTCGACGTATTCTTGAGTACAAGTCCACTGGATACGACTGCAACCTCCAGAGGTGTCGACTGTCATTATTAGTAGATCGATTGTTTCTTCTCAACCCTTTGAATGTTTTAATTCTCCCAATTCATGGTTTCCACCATGGTCACGTCTGTGAAGAGCCTTGACCCATCTGAGGAAAGTATCTACAATCGGCTTTATGATGCTTATGATCCTCATTTACAATTTTCCAAAATTAGTGATGTTGAAAGTGCCTTGTTGTCACCATCTGAGGGTCAGCCAGAGTTATTGGGAAATTTGAAGGCATCCTCGGTAGGGTTCACCTTAGACCAGTTGTCCCATCTCCCAGATATTGTCCAAAGGGCCACCTCTAACTACTCGACCACTAGAAGGGCCATCTTAGATGATACCCACTCCCATGTCCTATGGAAAATCACATCGAAAACTATCATGGCTACTTTGTCTCTCTGAAACTCAAATTTGAGCCCTAATCCACTTTACTAAATCATAATTTTTGCAAGTCTTCAGGAAGGAGGACCTAGAGTCCAAGGACAAGTTATTTCAAAACATTTTGAAAACCCCAGCTTCCTCAAAGACTATTGCCATCCCAATTCCCTCAGAATTGTTCATAAACCCTATCAGATCAGTCGTCTCCCTCCTGATTCAAATCCTAGGTGTCGGTAATGATAGCATGGTCATTGAAGTGATGCTAGGCACATTCCTTGACCTAAGTCAGTCTGAAGCACAAATTAAGTTCGATGAATTCTTCGTCGGTGAAATTAATTCCCATCTCAAGAAATTCCATTTGGATAAACACTTCAGATATCCAGTGCACCTCTTTTCCATCATAGCCGGTTCCAACAGGAAAGCCCTAGAGGGCATGGACCCATAGGTCTTCAAGGAGTGTCCCCAGACACTTCATTAAATTGGGACTATCCTTACACCCTTTTTATTGACAGGATTTTCTTCATCATCTCTAGGCTGTTCAACCCTAAAGATAAGAGGATATCAGAAAGCATGAAGGATTCCTTACATCAAGAGAATATTGGAGATTGGTTCCTAAAGGAAAAATATTCGATGATCAGGGTGTATGGATTTTTAGCTTCCCCTTTCTTGTTGCCAATTTTCCTAACCCCCACAGTATTTTCACTGGAGTTGATCATGCAGAGGATTGTTGCCGATGAGGAACATTTTACTTCTCAAAGGAAGGATTCCTGGATCAAGTACCCTATCAAATTTGGACCCTTCGTTGTGAATAATCCAACAACATTACCAATGGTGAAGCAAGTGTTGAGGGCCATGAAATTTTAGGTGGCTCATGCATAGAATTATGATCCTGAATGGATCATTTCCCAGAGGAAGGTCCAGGTACATATGTCAGCTTTTGTACACTCCATGATCCCTGATTTGTCCAAGGAGGCAAATTCTCCTGCCCATGATTTTTATTAGAGTCTTGCATATAATATTCAAGCACCTCAAGAAGAGCAAGGTACAGTCCCAACCACTTTCATGCCCCTAAATGATGATAGTAGAAACAGAAAGTCTATGTCAAAGGTTTTAGATATGAAATGTGATGAACAGGCTCCTAGAAAAAATATAAGGATAGATGCAGGGAATGAGGTCATTAACCTAGAGAAGGAGGTTGATTTTCATTTTGATTCCATCAAGGAAATGATAGAGGAAGAGCCTACTGTATAAAATCCTATTGGAGGGGAGACTACAAACAAATGGTGGTTACCCAACCACTAGTGTTTGTGCAACCAGTCTCTACACAATCAAAGAGAAATCGCTCATGAGCTACATATTCAAAGAAGAAAGAAGTTAAGGAGCCTTTACTTAGATATCAGAAATACTCCTCCACCTTTGATGTTGAAGGACAATTCAATATTGGAAAGAAAATGTTGATCAGCTATTGGAAACTCAACGAGTAGTCCATGACTGAGACTCAAAAGCAATCCGAAGAGTTCAGGAAGTTGTCAATTAGCAAGGTCTCCTCTGCTAATGTAAGGAATCTTACAACAAGCTCTCTGAATATGGCCATCGCTAATGAGGAAGGAGTGTTAGAAGTCAAGTTCAAGATGGACCAGATCTCAATCCTAGACAAGATTGTGTTTCATAAGGGAGTTAGTGATATAATTTATGTTGATATGACTAAGGAATAATTGGCCCATCTCAAGTCTCATCAAAGGGTGGTAAAGTTTGAGATGCAACGAAAGAAATAGAAGGAAACAAACAAGGTTTGGAATCTAAAGGAAAAGCTTCTACATGACCAAGTGGCAGACCTGGCATCATAGAATGCTTTACAACTACACCTTACAACTAAGCAACCTATTTCTATAGAAAAACCTACTTCACCATCCAGGCCTCTAGCCAAGATCCAGGCTTCCAAAAAGAGGAGCAAGACACCTATCAAAGACATCCATCTCCCTCCTCGAACTGTAAAATTGCAAGGGGAGATCGAGACATTGCAGCATGAAATTTTGGATCTTAAAGGCCGACTTGTTGTTCTCAAAGTTGACAAGCGCACATGGGAAAAAGAGAAGCAATAAATGGAGGAAAGGATTTATGAATTGAGTGACTACAACACCCTTGAAGATAGGCCACCCACTACTATGGTGATCAAATATATGTCTGACATGTCCCCGAAGGACCTGGAAATCACTCAATTGAAGGAGGAAAATCAAGAGCTTAAGGACATGATCATTACAAAGTAAAATGAAGACTCTATTGAGGATATTTGGACACTGAGAGAGAAATTGGCTAGGCTTGAGGAAAGGGTCTTAGGCTGAATTTCCTTGCAGGGGACTAAGCATTTTCTATGGGATGTATTTATAAAAGAGATGACCCCATTCGGGAAGCATCTAGTTATGTTGGATGGGAAGAAGTATGCCTCTATGGGAGCAAGAAGAATATGTAAGACCTTGCAAGAAAATATGGCAAAAAGGCCCAGGGAGGAGGCCTAGAATGCAATTATTGTTCTAAGCGCAACATCAGGGGAGGAACTAATTGCCCTGGGGATTATTGATAGGATCACATTTTTGGTGGTAGCAAGGAGAATGGCTATGAATCAAAACATGTTGTAGAATACACTTGCAAGGGTTGATCTTATTCTGCAAGGTTTAGATAATTTCAACAAAATGTTCCATCCCCTATTCCAGAAAGGATTTCCTGTGCTTTTGGGTCCTGATGGAAAGCTGATCCCTCAGGGAAAGTACGTTGAGATGTTGAATCAAAAAAGATTGAACCATGCAAATTTTAAGGGTATGGATGGTGGGATAAAAGGAGAGGTAATCGTTGGTAAACCCAATGATGAATTTGATTTGCTGACTCAATTCAGGGTGATCAATTCTAGTCTTCCTGTTATCGGTCATAGTCCCCCGATTGACTTGGATGTTTCCCTAAAGGAGATGTTTGAGATGGAAATAGTTACAGATAAATTGTGGAAGGACATACATAAGTTGGGAAGTAAACAACTTGCAAGGGTCTCCAGCAGTTGAGTCAGCAGAAGTCCATTCAAAGATTCTCTGAATGGTAGTTTTCATCAAACGAACCCAAGGCCCCAGATGTCAAGGTGTTCCATTTTGATCAATCACACACATCACATCATGCTTTCTCGATTTTTTTTGTGATCATGGTCAATCTACCACCTCAGAGTTTTCTAGGTTTTAGAAGGTACATTCGGCTTTGATTTCCATGATGTAACTAATTTTGGCGCTATATTTCGAGATTCATCTCGGAAGCAAATTGAACTATAAATGTAATGTCAATAGACGAGAAAAGGGTTCGATATTAATTTTGGAAGCCTATGTGATTGGTTTTGTATCCCTGATATTTTCTTGGAAGTAATTAATTCAGAAGTGTTTTCAAAGTTCTTGAGATTCATCAAAGTGTTCAATGTTTAGTCTGTGTTTTCTTGTATGCTCCATTTTCATGCATGTGTAAAATTCATCTAATACATTTCTAGATTGTATGCAAGGAATCCATTCTATGTTAAACAATCCTTTAATTAGAAATCATATTTGCAATGTGTTTATAATGACTATCATCGAATTCACCCTTTGTTAGGTGCTCTATATCGGTTATTAGTCGTTATTATTGCTTTTGTTAAAGATGTTTCAAGAGATTCATCCACAGATAGGTGCCTCTTCTTTCACTGGGATTCTTCTCATTTTTACCTGCCATCCCTTAAGTTTATTCAACTAAATTTTAACACTCTTTTTTCCTTAGATTACGAAGGATAATCACCAATAATTATGTTGTAAGCCCTTGAATGTTTTAGACTTCAACTCCATTTCCCAATGATGTTTTTAGTTTGTCTGTCTTACACTCTTTAAAGTATAAACACTCTGTTCCTGACATAAATATAGCCTTCTGAGTACTTTTTGCAAGATATATGTGTATGTGAATGGTCCTTGTGACCCTGAGAGATCCATCTCTAGCTGTATATGCTAGAATACAACCTAAAGACTAGTTTGAAATGGTTATCCCATTGATTCCCTACTCACAACCATAGGGAAATTACCGGTAAATAACACCATGTAGGATAGATCTAATACCTTGTATAAATATCAGCTCTAAAGATAAGAATAAATCACAGGAAGTAGATCTAGCTATAGGATAATTCTTACAAGCATGAACAAGGAAAATAGAGAGAAGAGTAAAGAGACTGAATATAAGAGAAGTGAAGAGTGATCCAATATATTTCCATGTATTATTTATCACCATAGTGTACATTAAATAATACATCCTTCATAGGTAAATTCAATTTTCTTAGGAGAAAAATCATGCTAGCTCATAAAGTTGACTTAACAAATATGATAAACCCCCATAGGTGGTTAAATCACTTTCCAAATCTATAAAGGACCTCACGAATTCTATGAAGCATGAGTGATTTGTAATGAGTGATGGAAAAACATGCTAAGCATGGAATATGGAGATAAAATCATGGAGGAAGGGTTGGCAACAAAAGGTAGCGGTTTCGTAGTTGACTAGATTTATCTTATCCATAGATAAGTAGGATGAATGTAGTATAAAGACAAAATATGCAGGAAGGCATCGTTACTAATTTTGGAAGTCAATAAAATTGACAGGATCTAACTATAATCAAGATAAATTCGTTACTGGGGTTTATATGGAAAGTGTTGACCAAGTGGTGCAAGTGGATGCCAACTATATAGGCTAGTAGGTAGGAATTTAATAGATAAAGATTAAATATTTTTATCCTAATTATGAAGTGGGTTTATAATATCCCAACAAAATGGAAAACCCATTTTACAATTGGAACCAAGGTAAAAGAAAATGAATATGGACAATACAGGAGCTACCCATAGGGTGCAATCTCATCATTATGTTTGTGTTCCATGCACAACTAGTAATTAGACTAGTCCAAAGGGAACAAGTGTATCTTGTGTTCTTCTTGGCATGTACCACAAAAAAAATATTTGAATTTTCATCACTTTAATGATAAAAAAATAATTAGACATCTAGAAATTATTTATTCGACACACCTAAATTATGCCATGTGGTGTAAGCATATCCACTTGACATGTGTCAACTTATGGTTGGTCTATGTTAGATTTATCTTATTAGTAAGAGGGGGTTGAGTCAGTAATTACATATATATATATATATATATATATATTATTTCACTTTTACAGGTTTTCACCAATGAAAACTTTTTCAGCGGTAACAATAACAAATACAACAATGCATAAATATATATATGAATGATTACATTAGTGGGAGAATGAAATGTCCAAAAATGAGAATGAACTCATTTCAGGTGTCAACCTAATACTCAAGTAACATTTCATTGGTTAGAGGGGTCGACCTACAATGACTTGGATATGCGCGAACACCAACTCACGAACTTCGTGGTCCGAACTAAACATATGTCTAATTGACTACACAAAATATGAGTTGTAGAAATTAAGTTATGACCTATGGATAACCTGTTCTCTATTTATAGAAGAAGCAACTTTTGAATTATATTATCTAGCTCCGTATAGTAGGAGGATCCAACCCCCTAAAGTTATTTTCTAGAACCAACTGGAAGGTTCCTATTACCTCCTGTTCCTTGTTCTTGTCCAACTTATCTGATATGAAATAAGTGTATAATGAATAACTATAAAATAAAAAATACCTTATATTCGATGTGTGTCTTCACAAGTCTGCAACTGTTGTGATTCTTCTATTTGTGTCTTTCTTTTGAATATCTGTGTTAAGACAAATAGTTTCCAAAATTGCAAAGTGCGATAATTACTATGTTTTGTGTCTCTTCGGTGGTTCTATGATCCATGTCTTTACACTGAACAACATTCCTAACTCGATCACTTCTATTGTTCTTAGGTCTACGTCTTTCATTGAATACTAAAATCAGACATCCTTAATACGAGTATCCTTTTCATATGGTGCACTTTTTTCTATTAAACATCTATTGATTTGTGCACTTCAGCTCTGCTACATAAATTCTTTCTACAGTCAGTTTGTCATTGATACCCCAAATAATTCTAAATCTTGTCTAACAAAATTATCTCAGTTCTTCATTCTTCAAGATTACTTTAAACACACCCATATCTTGCTTATTTATAGTTTTCCTAGCTCAATATATGTGTCCACTTGTTGAATTTCCTTATCCTTCAATAAAACACCCACCTTTTAGCATCTTATTCAAGTTATGATCTATATTAGTGTGTCGTTTATCACAATTCATCTTTGTGATTTTTGGCACAGATATGATAATTTCCTTATGGGACTCTTACACATAGGTTCATAACTCATATTTTTTTTCACATGTCTTTGTCCACATGTCATTTTCTTTGTGGGACTTTTGAACACAAGATTGTATTTCATGCTCTTCATTTGTAGTCTCATACAAATGGTTCTTGTGAATATCTACCATTTTTTATTGTTCTTTTTTATGGGTTGTTATATGCGCACCTGTGACCAATGTCATGGTGGTATCTTTGGTATCATGGGACTTCCACATTATTCCATATGTATTTATTCGACTGGATTTATGTGAGGAAGTCTTCAACTTATTTGAATTTATTCTATCCTTTGACATCAATTACAACTTCTTCAACAATCTCTTTTGTCATCAATGGAAATCAATGTTCAATACCTTTGACACCAATGAAAATTCAACACCTTTGACATTTTGACTCTGAAACATTTCGATCCTTTGACATCGATAACAATACATATTCAACAATATCCCCCTTTGGAATTGATTTCAACATTACTTTATCATAATTCTATCATAAGCTACCCTTGAAGTTGATATCTTCTTCTATGCACCAAAGGCTCCCTATGTGATCATGCTCTTGATTCTTTTGTGAATATTTACCCAACTTCTTCCATTTTCTCATTCTCCCCTATCATTTCTTCCCCTTGTCGATAGAAATTTCTCTTTTTCTCCCCCTTTGACATCAATGCTAAAGGGACTCTCTTCATTGTTGACTCCCCTGGATTTGTGCTCATTTCTTCCTATTTGGATTTCTTATGGTGTTCCAAGTTAGAGTTAACTGATATTTCCTTAAGATAGATAGAACTTATATGTTTTTCCTCGTCACCGTTGTTTGAATCCTATTTAATGTAGTATGTGAGTGATCTTATATCAAATTTTATAAATAATGGATTTCTATGAATGTCAATAAATTATCTTTTTTCGCACATATTTTCAACCTTTTGTATGCATGGTGAGCGTTTATATGTCCTATACCTTGTCCACATGTTGTATTTGTACTGGAACTTCATTCCGACATCATTCTTCCAAAACACTTTTTTCCCTTTATCGACCCATGCATTAAATGTTAAAATCATCATGATCTCCCTTGGATTTCATAATGCACAAATTCATCAACTTCAACCTCCATTCAATTTTGTTTCTGAGCATGTGAAGAGAAGTGTCTTCCGATTCTATAAGTTGGAATTGTTTTCACTTGGTTCACCATCCTGGTTCATTTCCTATCAATCTTATCTTTCTTTTTCTCTCACCATTATCACAATTTTTAGTTTGTAATCTATTAATATTTCATATGCTTAGCTATATACCATTATTGTTTAATCCAATTTCACATCAATATCATATGTAGAATCACTAAAATAAAAACAATCACAAGATAGACAAAAATTCATCTATATAGATGTCTAAGACAAAACCCAAAAACATGTGCCCCTTCTCCTTGTTGATCTCTCTCTCTCTCTCTCTCTCTCTCTCTCTCTCTCTCTCTCTCTCCTATGTGATATACATAATTGAGTGTGTGTTGAAATGAGGAACACAACTCCTCTATTTATACTCTTTCTGTCACTTGAATTTTACCCTAACAAGTCTACCCCAACAAACTTACTGGGACGACTTTACCTAGGAAGACACAAAACAATATTATATTATATTCAAGAGGGTTCTATTGACCCAACTTAAAATGGAGGTTATTCCTAATGACTCTTTGATGACCAAATAAAATAGTAACATCTCTACAGAGGAATAAGACATCTCACTTGCATTACATTAGTAAAATACATTTAGAATATTCTTTGAAGTTAGAATATTTCAACACCCCCCCTTAATGAGAAGGGTATTCTACTGACAACAACATCATCAACTATAGGATCAAGGAGAGAGATAGTATTCATCGGTATAAAGCTTATACATATATATGTCATAGGAATTTTTCAACCATCATTGGCAACTAGAATAGTTACTGGAACATCTTCAATATATTCAGTACTGGAACATTATCTTCTACCGCACCGAGTCTTCATCTTTTGCAACACTTGATCACTTGATCCTTTGGATTAAAAATTTGATCATGATCTTCTTGCAGCACTCGATCACTAAATACTTTGCAGAAACTCTTTAATATTCATCTTCTTGCAGCACTTTATCACTTGATCATCTGCATCACTCGATCACTCGATCCTTTGCATCACTCAATCACTTGATCCTTTGCAGCACTCAATCACTCAATTCTTTGTAGTACTCGATCACTCGATCCTTTGCAGCACTTGATCACTTAATACTTTGATTAATACTTGCATCATCTACATTGGGTCTTGATCTATTGATCAATAACATCATCAGAAGCATCATAACCTGCAACACACATGATCTCCTTGTAGGATGATCAATCCCTATCACTTCTGGAAATAAGTCTTAGGATGATGCAATACTCATCAGCCTACTCCCCCTTAATGAGGATGGTCCATACCATTGACCAGCTGGATCATCTACAAATGAATGCAGGACCACATCATCTACAAAGGAATGTAGATATCATCCGCAAATGAAGGTAGGAACACATCGTCTACAACTGAATGCAAATCTCGTCTGTAAATCAATGCAGGACCACATCATCTACAAATGAATGCAGGACAACATCATATTCAAATGAATGCATATGTTGTCCAAAAATTAATGCAGGACTACATCATCTACAAATGAATTTAGATCTCATCCTCAAATGAATGTAGGGCCACATTTTTTGCAACTGAATGCAGATCACATCTGCAAATGAATGCAGGACAACACCGTCTACAAATTAATGTAGATCTCATCCACAAATGAAAGCAGGACCACATCATCTGCAACTGAATGCATATCTTGTCTGCAAATGAATGCAAGACCACATTGTCTACAAATAAATGCAGAACTCATTGTAGACCATCCTTAGCCTGTTAGCACTAGGACCACTCTCAAGAGGGTGTTCTTGTCTTCGTCTCCATCGTACAAGTGAATGTAGGATCACTCCACAAAAGAGAGCATCGTCTATACGACCATCCTGAGTTGGTAAGGGCTATTACTATGTTCAAGAGAAGAGTGTTCTTTTCAGCAAGATAATCCTCAAGAGAGGATACTTTAATCCACAATTAAATGTGAGATCTCATCAACATCCACAGGCGCACTTGGCCTTTCTATACTGGAGAATCACTTCCATCTTATTCGCAATGATAGTCTCATCATCACTCCCCCTTTTAAGGGATGGTTCATACCATCAACTTGCTCCCCCTTTTCGAGGAGGGTCCATATCATCGACTTGCTCCCCATTTCTTAGGAGGTTCCATATCATCATCATTCCTACTTGTGAATAAATTCAGTAACATCGTCATAATTGTTCCTCCCTACGAGGAAAGATGTATATCATCATCATTGTTCCTTCTTGTGAGAAAATATCTATATCATCTTCACTGTTCCTCTTTACGAGGAATGATCTATATCATAATCACTATTCCTCCCTACACCGAATATCTTTTCGGGCTACACCAAGCTTGTCACAGAAGTATTCAAATTTTACTTGAGACAGAGGTTTGGTCAATACATCAGCAACTTGATCATCGATACTCACATACTAGACTTTTATAGCTCCCTTCTATACCATATCGCTTATGTAAAAATATCGAATTTCTATGTTCTTTGATTTATCATGGAAAACATGATTCTATGTCATCTTTATACAACTCTGGTTGTCACATAGAATCTCTTTGGTGTCCAACTCCAAGTCAAATAGACATGACATCACATTCTGAAGCCATATCGCTTCACAACTAGCAGAACAGGCTATTGTGTACTCTACTTCAGTCATGTTAAGAGAAACACTAGACTATTTCTTGCTAAACCATGACATCATGGTGGATTCTAGACAATAACATCCACCTGAGGTTCTCCTTCTGTTTGTGACACTTCCTACCCAATCTGAATCCATATACCCATGCAATATGTATTCATGATCTTTATCATAGTATAGTCCAAAGTCCATCGTACCTTTCAGGTACCTAATCACATGTTTTGCAGCTATCAGGTGAACACATCTAGGTTTAACTAGGTACTGACTCAGGATGTTTATAGAAAAGCATATATCCGTCCTATTATTCATCAGATACATCAACGACTCAATAATATGTTTGTACTGAGTCACATCTAATAACTCTGATGATTCATCAAACAAATCTTTAGTTTGGTATCCATGGTTGTGGCCATGGATTTACAATCCAACATATCAAATCTTTTTAATATTTCCACTTCATACTTTCCTTGGTTCATAAATATTCCTTCTGGGATTCTCCACACTTCCAAGATGGGAAAATAGTGCATCAATCCAAGATATTTTATCTTGAATTCTTCCGCAATCTTATTCATGCAATCTGCAATTTGTTTCTCATTTCCTATCAAGAATAAGTCATCCACATATATAAATAGAATGAGAGGTTCATCATCCATAACCTTTAGGTAAAGGTTAGGGTCAAAATTACTCGTGGTAAAACCCAAGATTCTCAAGAAGCTATATATTCTTCCATACCAAGGTATAGGAGCTTGCGTCAATCCATACAGGGATTTCTTCAACTTACATATGTGATTCCCTTTGTCTTCAACTTCAAATCTTTGTGGTTGTTTTATGTATACTTCTTCCTCAATCATGCCATTCATGAAGTTTGTTTTTACATCCATTTGGTGTAGATTCCACTTCATCATGGATGCAAGTGCCATGATGGTTCTGATGGAAGTGTACCTTGCTACTGGAGAAAGTGTCTTTTCATAATCAATCCCCTCTTTCTGAGAGAATCCTTTGGCCACAAATATTTCCTTGTATTTTTCAATACTTTCATCAGCTGCATGTTTTATATTGTATATCCACTTGGAATATTCCACACTTTTGTTTTCTGGTTTGGGTACTATATCCCAAAAATTATTCTTCATTATTGACTTGTATTCTTCAGTCATTTCTTATACCCATTCTTTCTTTTGTACATATTCCTCATAACAGGTAGGTTCTTGATCTACAATATCACACATCAAGGCCACATAATAGGAGAATGGATGTGATCTCTTACTTGTTCTTGTGGAGCCTTCTAGAGCTCCATACTTTTTTGCTTCTTGTATTATTTCTCTTACCCAAGAAGGTTTTCTCTTTCGAGATATGTCCATAGTAGGGTGTTCTTGGGGTTATAGCATATCATGATCTTCTGATGCTTCTATTTTAGGAGATGGCGCAGCTTCTAATTTTCTGGGAGGTACATCCTCTTCATGTACTTCTTCATGTTGACACTTTCTAGATTTCTTAAGAGTTGTTTCTTCGTCAAATGTTACATCCCTACTAATCTCTATGTGATGGAATACTAAAATGTATATCCTGAATACTTCTGAGGCTTCACAATATCCAACAAATATTCCCTTATTTCCGGAAGGGTATAACTTGGTTCTCTTTTCTTTTGGAATGTGAAGATATACTAGGCAGCCAAATATCTTGAGATGGCTCACTTTAGGCTTCTTTCTTGTGTACATTTCTTCTAGAGTCTCGAATCCAAGGGTAGTATATGGGATAATCTATTATGCACATAAACTATTTTTCTTGTTGCTTCAACCCATAGATGCATAAGAAGATCTTGATCATGTATCATTGTCGTCACTGCTTCCATAATGGTCCTATTCTTTCTTTCTGCAACACTGCAGTGGGGTTTTCACCCCTGCTATGTGCAAAATCACCAGCCTTACGTTAATGGGACAGTAAGGTAGAGTTCATGAAAAAAATATAAAACAATAAACAATATCAGAAATAACAAATCAAATAAACATTTACAGATAAACTAAATAAAAGAAAATACATGAAGTTATACCTTCTTTCTGATGAAAATTGGCCTGCGTGCCCATCTCGGAAATGGTCCCCCTCTCCACAGGCTGGTTCTCCAGGTGGGTATGAAGAATATCTCAACGTACTATGTAGGAATGGTAGGGCAATGGGATGATGGAAAAAAGTGGTGTGTGAATAATTTGAGAGAAAAATGTGTCTCACCATACTAACTGAATAAAATAAAGGAAAAAGGGGATAAGAATATTTTGATAGAGACCTTCACACTGTTTTTATAATATGTTTTAGGTTTTTTGACCTTTTCTCTCTTTCAGGGTCTTGGAACCCTATTTAGGGTTTTGGAACCCTGTTTAAGGTTTTAAGCCCTTTTAGGGGTTTTAGCCCTTTTTTGGGTTTTATGGCACTTTTTTAGGTTTTTAGCCCTTTTTGGATTGGAAATACAATTGTGAAGGTCAAAAGTAAGGGAAATATGGTAGGAAAATGATGTATGTATGTGGTTTAGACCATGTAGAGCTAGTTGATCATTTTTTTACGTTAACAAATTCCCCCCTGATGTGTGAGAGAAGGAGCTCATCGTATGGTCGACAGACATCATAGGATCATGGGCATAGTGGAGAGACTAGATAGACCTATCATGAGAATTGTTGCTTCCTCGTTTGAGCCACGATGGATTTTGGTTTTTTATTATTGGTTCCAAACAATGGGTGAGATACATACAATATGTGACATGTATATGGAAGAGGAAGGCATACCCATGCTCGTAAAAATGTCTAAAGAATAAAAAAAAGGGGATCAAGGCTCAAAAATATGGGAGTCGATCAATATATATACAACTGATGTTACATAATGTTGGCCTAAATGAGAGGCTAAATATATTACTAATATGAAGAACTGATATATAAGAACCATGGAATTCTCATGGAATGCAATATCTTCACAACTGATGCTTTGATGAATCTGGAAGACATAACCAGAGGGAGTCCATGACGAACAGTCAAAATATTCATGGTACAATATGTCACATCAATACCGGAGATACATGGAAGCACTTTATTGGGGGATTCTAAACACTGTTTCCAACAAAAACCTAAAATCACAAGGGACATGAACCTATCTGGATCCCACAGTAGACTCACCAATGTGCTAGAGTCAGGTGACGACTAGGGTCTTCTTCTAAATAATAAACAAACCAATACCCTGTACGAATATCAACAGTGCGATGATGTAGCTGAAGTAGAGCATTTGAGAGACAACCACCCCAAGAGGCACTAATGACTCCTCTCAAGTGGTCCAAGGACCTCATCAATAAGGTGAATGAAACCAGGATGCAGGGACCTCTGGGTCTATCCTCTAGAAGCACGAGGGGGATAACCAAATATGTGGGACAATAGGGACTAACACACTGAATGGGGGGATAGGGCCAGGGGAGTGCGAGGGACTCAACTTCCTTTTTTCAGAGTAATAACGGTAGGGCTATCCTGGAAGCAAATGAAACTGAATCATGGGACAGGGATCATAGTTGTAATACTGAGAAAATAACTGCAAATGGAAAATATTGAGGGAGGTAATTGGACTAGTGATATCCAGGGGATCCAAGGAAGACTCATCGTAGAATACTTTGAATAAAGGCGACTGAAAGGAAGAAAGATGCTGAACTATAATATATAGAGTGGCGCCGAAAGACACTGTTATGACACGATCTCATGGATTTTTAGCGAGCCCGATAAATTAAATGCTCGATGGTGTTTTCATTTTTATAGATTCTGAAAAAAGGAAGAAGACTCCACTATGGTCTATCCTTTTTCAGACTTAGGGGACTACATATGAAAAAGGATAAAAGTGTGCATAAGAGAGATCTCCCAACCTTTGGGGAAGGAATACTTCTCTACCGTTGATGGTCCAATCAAGCTAGAAAAGGTTAAACCTACATTGACTGGATGGTCATTCAAATAATTTTACAAGCTTGAACGAAACCAATTTTGTTCGACAATATTTTCCTGATGAGAAATATGGAAAAGAGCTTAAATAAAACCTATAATAAGTTTTTTCGTAAAATACGGTCCCAGTGTTTGAGAAAGCATAAAAGGATACAAATGGAAATGTTCTTGGCTTTAATGTGCCAAGGTTTTATTTTTGTTATAATAGTCCATATAGTTCGAAGAAAGAGATAAACGAGGCTACATAGACACCCTTTCAAATCCTTTTACGAGCATGAAAGGAAGAAAGTGTGCTTGGAGATCTTTTCATTCTTTTAGGAGTCAGAAAAGAGCTTAATAGAAACTCCGCAATGGTCAATCAAGGAGGAATTTTTCAATGTATGGAAATAGGTTATGTTGTGAACATGGTTGATAGGCATAGATGCAGAACATCGGTGGGCCCCCTTGTGGGAAGATGGATAGAGGTAAAAAATGGCCTCCTGTGCAATATGGATGGAGTGAGTGGCTCGTGAACATGCCAATACATACAAGGGGAGATTCGCATGATGGCATGCAAACTAAGGTAGCTTCTGGGAAATGCCCAAAAAAATCATAGTGAGAGCATGAGGAAATGGTCTCATCAGAAGACAGATGATGGAAAACCAAACCCGGTGGTGTAAACGATGTCTCAAATGGACTTTGGATGACTCCAACTATAAGCTAATGATGTTTCCCCTCACGCAATGGTGCACTGGGAAAAACCAGACCAAATGGAGGCCTATGGCTACGGAGTTAGCTCAATGTACAAGGTGTGATTCACATGGTGGAACACGAATCGAGGTGACTGTGAGAAATGGCTCAAAAAAATTAGGGAGGGATTCAATCTAGTATAGGTCATCTCTTCACCCGGGATCTTTTTGCACAATGGTGGCAGCTTCCTATCCTCATAGATGATGATTCATATGTGAGCATGTAATACAAGGGAGATCCTAAATATGCCTCAACCTCTAGTACAGGCCTAGGGACTTTATGGTATGCTACCATGGTGGTATCTAGATCATACGTGCACCATACTATGTGCATGTGCAGATGTAGGACCGCACCCTCCAATGGGCTACTAGCGGCGCAAGGACAGGGTGGATGGGTTAGATCCACCGTCTCACATGAAAATGATGTGACGGATTTCTACAAGGGAATCACTGCGAATAGACATGGAGAAACTATTGGATGGGGTCCCCAAATTATGGAAAAAATGGTGAAAACAAAAATAAAAACTACGCCCTAAGTAATGCATGGTGAGCGACTCAGGCATAGGACCTCTGGCAAAGGAAATTGGCCTTTCCTTGGAGACTCTGTAGTTGGCGCAAAGTATGTGGGGGAGGAATCTGGAATTCAATGGAAAGAATCGAGTCCATGCCACGGGCTAAGTGAAATGGTGTAAAATTGGTGGTGGTTTTGACGATATCTTTATCATCGTGAAAGTGGTGTCGAGATAGATCGGGTGGATCTTCCACGGTCGAGGATAGGAAAGTACTACTAGAAGTAGAGATCATCTAAATGGTGGTGGTTGTGTCCGAGGAAGAAAAGGGAGGGTGGATTTCCTTGATATCGGTGATTCCAGACTAAATAGAGTGTTCACGGAGTTCGTGAAGGACTAAATGATACTCAGAAAATTATGGGAAATGGTGAGAGTAGTGGCCATACAAGACACAAATTGTGCAAGGATGGTTGGTCCTCAATGACTTATTCTTGACTATTTGTAGATATGGGATGATGACTACTAGAGTACCATTGGCTGTATCCATAGGGCCTATGTGTATGTGAGGGATAGGTATCTCTAGATAGTTTTGTGTTGCATGACCTTGGATATTACACAAAGCGCAAGGTGGAGTCGAAAGAGGCTCAGCTGTTACTTTGGTGGCCTTTCCCCCAGCCTTCTTTGGGATGGGAGGGAAATTTTTGGGAATGAAAGACGTGTTCAATGGGCCAGGAGGAGGGAGTGAGTCCATCTCAATAGTTTGGACTGGAGTCAACACAAACTGGGGCATCAGAGGTGGGGTAGGTGGTTCAAGGTACCACACAGGAATTCCCAACGTAAAATTAGGTAAATTAAGAGTAGCCATTACATGCTTGCTCACAATACCAGATGGTGAAAAAAGGAGGGAATCATGTGGATCAAGAACAAACCCCAATAATTCCTAGGTGATAGTGGTTGGGGTTTCGACTGATGTTGTGATGTGGTCAGGATGGTGTTGGATGTGATAGTACACAGATCTACTGTGTCAGTTAGCATAGGGGTAGGGTGAAAAGATGGGAAGGTGTCCACCATAGGAGTGTTGGAAAATAATATCGAGCCTACAGTAGATAAGGAAAGGATGGAAATGTTGTCAATGGCCCTATCAATGGTAGGAATGACATGTTTTGGTGTGGCCGGACCCTGCGGATCATAGTAAGTCAACTGGTCGACAGTCATGATATTTCCATCATGAGGAAACATATGGAGTCAAAAGATGGTGTAGGCCACGGATCTCATGTCATACATGTAGCTACATCCAAGAAGGAGGTTATAATCAAGTTGGGCATTAATAACCTTGATGTCAATCAAAACTGTTTTACCAGGTGATGAAATAGGAACATTTGGAAGAATGTGTTGGTCCTTTGTAGAGCAGCCATTATAGGTGCAGAGGGAAATAGAGGAAGGTTGAAGGGTAGGGGACCCATGTTTCTTCCAGACAAAGTTCGACATAACATAGGTTTATTCCCATTCATCAATGATGCATCGATCTATGACCAAATTCTGAATTGATACCAGAATTTGGAAGACGATGGTGGACGACATCCTGGGTTCTCCTTGATCCAAATCAAATGTGATCAACCTGGAATTAGAAGGATCAATGACACCTAATGCAAATAGCAATGCTTTTCACTGTGTCGAAAATTTTGAGCACTTCTAGAATGGACATGGCTGTAGGCTATTGGGTCAATTCATCAACAATTCTATAATTTAAGGAAGCTTGAGTAGTCATGTTGTTGGCGATACATCGTATAGGAAACCGTGGGAATTTGGTTGCCCCATCAGTGGGGTGTATGGGTAAGTGGAGGGGCATACTGGAAGTGTTATAGGTACATGTCATTGATGGTTCAATAATTTCTATGGTGGAGCCATATTGGTTACATTGAGTTTGGAGGTTGACATCAGACAACACTGTCATGAGGTGATGGACTCCAATCTCTATAGGTGGAGCTGTGGCGAGGATTGCGGGGGCAAGTGGGAACAAGGGTTGGGTTGCAACCAATCCTTGGTTTGGTAGATGGTTTTGGAGCACCATAGGTGGAGGGCTTGGTGGTGCTGGGTTGGGTTGAGCCTGGTCCATGGCATTGGCATCCTGTTGAGATTCATTCTGGAGAAGCTATTGAATGTGAGCCATGTGAGGGAACAGATGCGTGTAATGACCGTAGGTGTTGCATAGAGAACACGAATGATTGGTTTGTAGCTGTGGGTTATTTCTTGGTCGATCAGGATGCTGGGGGTTTTGTGTTGAAGGGTTGGCACTGTTGTTGGTGGGGAGGTTAGGCTGTTGGCCACTTCCTTGCGGCTGATTATTACCTCAGTTTCTTCCTCTATTTTTCTTTCCCTGCCCTTTTTGGTTGTTGGGGGGGGGTTGGTTGGGAAGGTTCTGTTGAGAGAAAATATATCCCATGGAAACCGGAGGGGATAAGGCTGGAGCCAAAGTGTGTTTCATTGATGGTGCATAATAGGTCGGAGGAGCTGGATAGTCGAAATGGTCGTGGAAGGGCCACTGCCCCCAGTCATGAAAAGTGGGATGGTAGGACATGTGGTAGCTGGTACAGGGTCGCTAGTAGTGGGTAGCATACCTACAATAGTGTGTGTGGTGTAAATGGGCCCACTTTCAGGGATACCTGTGATGATGGTTGGTAAGGATGTAGTTCCACCACCAACTATCCCTTCGTGGAACGGATCAGGATGTCTACCAGCCATGGGGCTAGACACAAAAGTGAAAAAAGTAGAATCAAATTGGTAGGAATCTGAATCGAAATCAGAGGCTATGTGACCCTATGAAGGTGAGGAGTGTTGTTGAATAGGGCTTCGACAGTGACAGTCCAAAGAACCAAAATAGGGGAGTGCCCCCTAACTCGAGAGGAATAACATGGTGGAGCAATGATGGTTGTAGTAGTAACAGGAAATGAATATGGACCCCAGTTTAAATCGGCTTCCTATTGGTTCAAAAGGAGTCACTCGGACACCAACGTTTTCTGGCGGCTTGCGTATTGGGGAAGTATCCCTCACTCCACGACGCAGGTAAAACTACTAACCGCTTGGCCAGAAACAACAACTCTTTGGTTTTCCTCGCATGTGGGAATCTAGTCAATTTAGTGGGGGTTGTTGCCCTTTTCACTTCGAAGGTCCTCTCAATGGCCAGCTACTTCAGGGTTCCTGTGGTACTCCTCACAATGAGTTTTATGGAAAATACCAAGTACTTCCCACATGTGTGGCGGATGGGACTTATGTCCCAAATTGAATGTTATTATTTTAATTGATTAATTTTAAGGTTCTGCTCTTGGTCATGAACTGAGAGTGTTTGATTATTGGTGTGAGTGTCTGCGCAATTTTATATGAAACCTTCCTTCCAACTATGAAATAAATAAATAATAATGGAATTCTATGTAAGGAACAAGCAAGGGGTTGTAACAAAGAAGGTCTGGAAAGGAAAAGCATATCTGGACAAAGTGTAGGACATACACGGGTTTGAAACAAGTACAGAAACTGACTGTTAACTAAAAGTCGGGCCTATTAGAGGAATAGATGAAATGTGGGTCACACAAAAATGGAAAACAGAGGTGATCATCTCAGAAAATAGGTAAGTCACACTTAACAGGGGAGAAGGTGTGACCGAGTTGCTCAAAATAAGGGTACAAAGGTGACTAGGTCACACTTTTGACCAAAACATGAACGACTAGCCCCTGTGAGGTAGGTCTCTCTTTACAGGGCTAAGGTCATGATATAGGTCACACTCAATAGGCAAAACTGTGCAACTGGGTTGCGGCTTCATGCCCGAAAGGTGTGACTTTTGTCGGCGGGGGGAAAAATCAGAAAACAGGGCTGATAGGGTCCAAGGGGGGAAGGCATTGTTCCATGAAGGTTTGGATCGGCTACACGAGGACCCAATAAGTGAAGGATGAATATAAAAACTAAATAAAACCTCCAAAATCAAGATGGGAGAGGATCGGCTAGTATGGTTGCCAAAACTATAGTGGGGTTTTCACCTTTGCTACGTGCAAAAGCATCATCCTTGCGTTAGTGGTACAGTAAGGTAGATTTCATGAAGAAAAAAAAACAATAAATGATATCAATAATAAAAAAATCAAATAAACATTTACGGCTAAACTAAATAAAAGAAAATACATGAAATTTATACCTTCTTTCTAATGAAAATGGGCTTCTGTTCCCGTCTCAAAAATGGTCCGCCTCTCCACAAGATGGTTCTCCACATAGGTAGGGAGAATATCTCAACGTACTATGTGGAAATGGTAGGGAAACGGGATGATGGAAAAATGTGGGGTGTGAATTCTTTGAGATAAAATGGTGTCTCAACGTACTCACTAAATAAAATAATGGAAAAAGGGATAAGAATATTTTGATAGAGACTTTCACACTGCCTTTATAATATGTTTTTAGGTTTTTTTACCTTTTCTCTATTTTAGGGTTTTGGAACCCTATTTAGGGTTTTAAGCCCTTTTTAGGGGTTTTTGGCCCTTTTTTGGGTTTTTTATCCCTTTTTGGGTTTTAGCTCTTTTTGGGAGAGAATGGAGGTAAACCATGGTGTTTTGGATTGTAAATACAATTGTGAAGGTCAAAAATAATGGAAATATGGTAGGAGAATGATGTATGTGTGTGGTTTAGACCATGCAGAGCTAGGTGAACATTTTTTTGCGTTAACAAACACCATTCTATTGGAGATTGTAGGAACTGGTTAGTTCCTTCTTGAGTCCAGCTTCTTTCCAAAAGGCTTCAAATTATTTTGAATTATATTCTCCACCATTATCTATTTTGGGTGTCTTGATTCTTCTATCTTAATGGTTCTCTATCAAGGATTTGGATTCCTTGAATTCCCTGAATACTTTGTTCTCTGTTTTCAAGAAGTATATCCATGTCTTTCTTGAATGGTCATCAATAAATGTAACATAATATTCATATCCACTTAAATATGTGGAGGGAATTGGAACACATACATCATAATGAATTAATTCCAATGTACCTTTAGTGTTTGTTTCACTCATCGAAAATGGATTCTTGATATTCTTTCCTCTTGCATAACCTTTGTAAGTTCCTTAATGATCCATCTCCAAATATGGTAAGCCAGGTACTACTTTTCTCACATTGGGTAATGCTTTGTAGTTGATGTGAGCAAGCCTTCTATCCCATAGTTCACTTGAGCTAGTGATCTCATGGACAAAGGTTGTTTCCAAATGTCCTTTGAGTTTATATAATCCTCCTTCTTTTTCATCAATGAAAATTGCATCTTCAATTGATTTTCCTTTGTTTCAAATGAGTACTTGTCCATCTATAAAAGCAACTCTATATCCTTTCTTATCTAATGCTGAGATGGAATGTAAGTTCTTCTTCAAACCTGGTGCATATAGTACTTTCTTCATCTTCATGGAAGTTCCATAGTCAAGCTTGTAGCTTGCTTCACCAATACCTTTGATGGGATATTGATAGTCATCTCCTAATAATACTTTCTAAGGAGATTTCTTCTCTTCAAGTCTTGATAGATTTGTCTTTTGTCCTATCATTTTCTTTGAAGCAACACTATAAATAATAAATGTCCCTTCTCCAGGTATTACATACCCAAAGAGTGTAGAGAATAGTACATATTCTTCTAAATTTTATTCTTTTTCTTGTATCTTTCAAGGTCTTTCTTCTTCTTCATCATCCTCATCTTCAGTTAGATGTGCATGATGTCTTTTGTTGTTCTTATTATTTAATGGACACTCTTTGTCAACGTGTCATATCTTGTGACAGTTGTAGCATTGATATTGGGAGTAGCATTTCTTTTGAATATTTTCTATTTTCTTTGGAAACCTCTTTGGAGGTTGATACTCCTTGTGAATTCCTTTATTGAATCTTGCTTGTCTTCTTCCTCTTCTGGTATGGGTGGTTAGGGTTTGATCATCTTCTCTGTTGGCTACTCAGTAGTTTCCTCTTGGATGCAATCTTCCCATATAATGTCAAATTTCATACTTTCTTTTTTGGCACACATAGTCTATATGAATGAATCCCAAGGTCTAGTGATACCATTGAGAGCAGTCATAACTAATTCATCTCCATCAAGGGAGTCTCCAATGGATTTTAGTTTCTCCTTGAGCTGGGACACCCTTGTGAAGTAGCCTTGAATGGATTCTCCTTTATTCATCTTGGTATTCTTCAATTGAGCTCTCAAAATCCTAATGTTGATGTTCTTTCCCTCATACATTCTTGAAAGGGAATAATACATTTTCTTTGGTGTCTATTTGGATGACTCTTGAGGGATCAAGTGATCCTTGATAGAATCGGCAATGATTCTCATTTCCTTGATTAGGTCCTTTTGGTGCTTTTCCTTAGCTTCATCTTCTTCTGGTTCTGCAAATTCTTCTTTGATATATTTCTCAAGATCATTCGTTCTCAGAATGAGACCAATCCTATACTTCCATCCTCGAAATTTTTATATGCCTTATAGATTGTCCTTAAGATTAGTGCTTGGGGCCATCTTATCCAGTAAGTCACTAAAAAATGAAATTTCTCAAAACGAAATACTGACATTACTAGGATATGTGCTTCACTGAGGTGAGTTGGTTGGTCCATTTGGTTTCTGGAGATTCCAAATATTCACCCTTTAAAACTTTCTCGCAAGATTTTAGTTTCTCTAGATTTATGGTTCTGTTTTTTCTGGAGTTTTCTGGTTCAACGCAAAACTAGGGTTTGGATTTCCCAAAGATCCACCCACTCAAAAACATCTATATAGGGATCAATAGATGCGCTATGTGGAGGCACAAATTTCTATGAAATTATTTCTCAAAATGAAATACTGACATTACCAAGATATGTGCTTCACTAAGGCAAGTTGGTTGGTCCACTTGGTTTTTGGAGATTCCAAATCTTCACCCTCCAAAACTTGCTTGTGAGATTTTAGTTTCTTTATATTTTTTATTCTAGTTTTTCTGGATTTTATGGTTCAAGGAAAAACCAGGGTTTTGATTTCCTAGAGATCCACCCAGTCAAAAAATTATATCTAGGTCTCAATAGATGCGCTCTAGGGAGGCACAAGTTTTTATGAAATCAGATTTCCAAAATTCCAATTTTGATAGAAACCCGAATTTCTTGCTGGAGGGAGAGGAGAGAGAGTTTCACCTTGTGAAAGTTGTTCTATTCAGGTTAGCTCTGATACCATGTTAATATTCCATATGCTTAGCTAGTTATCATTAGTGTTTAATCCAATTTCACATCAATAGCATATGCAGAATATTTGAAAGAAACACAATAATAATATAGAAACAGATTTATCCTGGGAAACCATCAAGGGGAAGAAAACCCAGAAAAACTCTATATTTAGATGTATAAGATAAAACCCAAAAACATGTGCTCCTTATCCTTATTGATATCTCTCTCTCTCTCTCTTATGCGATATACACAAGTGAGTGTGTGTTGAAATGAGGAACATAACTCCTCTATTTATACTATTTTAGTCACTTGATTTTTACCCTAACAAGTAGGCCCCAACAAACTTACTGGGCTGACTTTACCTAGGAAGACACAGAACAATTTTATATTATATTCAAGAGGGTTTTATTGACCCAACTTATAATGGAGATTATGCCTCATGACTTTGTTGCAGGTGCAACCTTTTTTTCCAAATTTTTGAAAATTTTGGACTCTCCTTTTAATTTTATCTAGCCTAGGATTGTTCGGTTTCCTGAAATCTATCTTTCCTCTGTTTTAAAAAAAAAATTGTCTTTGGGAAGTCTGAGGATTAGTTGACTGTTTTTTCTATTGTTTTGAAAGTTAAATGATCTAGTATTGTCGTTGCCCAACCGAAGAGTCTTTCGCTTTATTTGAGCACTTAACACATTTGATTTTTTGATGATTTTTTTATCGTTGTTGGGAGTCGGTTGAACAATGAGATGGGGCATTAGGCCTCTAGGTCGCTAATGTTTCAAAAGGAAAACAGTGAACATCCCAATGGACAGTCCTGTTTCTCACTGATCCATGCTTTTATCTCCCTTTTTTTTATTTCTCAAACCATTTTGTTTTGACTGTCGATGACCTTGTTTTTATCGCAATCAGAATGAGTTTTGAGATTGGACCAGAGGGCTTGTATTTTATGCCGTCGACGTTTCAGAAGGAAATTTATAAGAAGCTTAAAGGGTAGTGTTTCCGATCGTCGATGCTATAGTGGTTAGTCTCTTTGATCACCAATAACTTAGAAGTTTTAGCTGCGATAACTTTTAATTCAGAGTAAGTTGCAATGATACCTTTTATATCACCGACACTGCGAAGAGTATTGTGGTTTGAAGTTTCGATGCATTAGTGGTTAATAGTTCCAATCTCTGGTGTATAAACATCGTGACGATAGTGCTTGGAAACGCCAACACTACATAAATTCTTAGGTTTGAAGTGCTGACCTTTACCCTTTAGAGCTTCCAATCGTTGACGAGTTTTACGCTATCATGGATCCATAGTAGTTTGTAATTCCGCTATTTCGGCTGTAAATCAGACTATCTTCCCAACATTTAGTGTTTTCAACTGCCGACCTTTAGCTTTTAGAGCTTTTGATTGCCGACACTGTGGAAATGTTAAGGTTTAAAGCTCTGAGATTTAGCATTAAGAGCCTTTGATGGCAATAGAATTAATAGTCTCGCGGGACCCGTAGTTTGTTGGTTGTCCGCCGTTGCAGCTGTCAATTGAACTACCCTCCCGACGCTTAGTGTTTTCAACTGCCGATAGGGTTTTCCCGCCGACTCTTTTTCACCGAAGGTTTATATATGTGGGGAGCATTATTATATCTTTTATCCATGTTGAAACCTGTGTTTTTGCTCTAGTCCTTGTTTTTTGCATGCATTTACCCTATTTTCGTGGGATGGCAGAGGTTTTCATTATTTTGATCCAGTTAGGGTTTTCCATGATTAGGAGCACAGTATAGAGTCTAGTGTTTTGGAGATTAGTATTAGCGACAATGTGGCTCATGCTTTTCGAGTTAGTTCAGATACGACCTAGATTAAGATGAAGAGTCTATTCTATTGGGGTTGTGATTTTAGTTATGGACAGTGGACTTAGAGGATTTAAATACACAACTGCGGGACTTTCTTTTGCCTTGTCATTTTTTCTTTTCATGCATTAATACTGTGTATAGTTCATTTTCAGAATGCATATGGAAGAGGTAAATCGATTGATACAGTTTTTGTTATTATTGTTTCACTTGGTAAAATCTAAATGGTCTACAAAGATGCTATGTTTATGACAGGGTGATTGCTGCAAACGAGATATGTCTAAAAGACAAAAGAAGAAGGTTCCAGTTGTTGAAGAAGATCCAGTAGTTAAAGGATCTAGATGAACGAATTTTAAAGAATACAGTGGCACATGCAGCTGTGAGTATTCATCTGTTAGAAGATCAGCTGCATCTGAGTCCAGCAAGGATAGAAGGGTTCACGGACCAGGCTGCCAAATATGAGATAAATATTAGTTTTCTTGAACCTTCTGATTTTGAAAGCATAGTAGCAGAGGCCTAGGCATGGAAAAAGTTCATCAACGACCAAGCGGGCCCCTCTTCATAAAGTATTTTAAAAGATTTTTTGTTTTAAAATGTATTATATTTTAAAAATTATGAGCACATACTTCAAGACAAATTTTGGAACTTAAAGGTCAGGGGAGCCCAAAATTCATCAAGGGGCAGCCCAAAGGTTTTTATTTTTTGTATAAATAAAGGAGAGCTTAGATGTAGTGGGGAATTTTTTCCCATACCATTTGTGAGAGTATATTATAAGAAGAACTAATTCCTTTTACAATAAAAAATTACAAGTTTCTGCTGGAGAAAGTTTGGTGGAATGTTTCAAATGCTTTGCTATGGATCAGTTGAATGTGAACTATTTCATTTTCAGCTTATGTCCATTAACTGTGAGATCGTTCTAAATAATTGAATTTCTATTCATGTTATGAATGTCTTCTAGTTTATTTTGTGAAATTTCCACTGTGAGTAATGAAGATCGCAATTAACAATAAGCTATCTTGTTGTTCATATTTCTATTAATGTTCATGTGTTCTGAAATAAAAAATAGCTATCTGTAATTTTTCCTAATACATGCGCAGAAATACATTACTCATTGTTAACTGATAATTCTACTCCCTAGGGATAGGTTAGTTAGTTATAGTTAGTTTCTTGTTGTTTGTGATTTAGATGTGAGAGAGGTAAGATGAGAGGTAAGAACCTGTGCATCACATTATGACACTCCTCGTTATCTCTATCAATTTGCATTTTTAGATATGCACTTGCACATCATAACTTAAACACACAAAAATAAAAATATGCATGGTGGATCGGGCCGTAACCGGTAAAACAATTTAATTTGTTACTTGACCTACACTAGTCGGACCGTAAACCGGATGAATTCCCCATACCAAACAGTAACGGGCTAGTTGGGAACGTTTATTGGGGAGAATCCCTAATTGCTATTACCTATGATTCTCCATGTCCCAACAGTTTTTGGTGCTAGAAAGAGGGCCACTAGTGCATGGATTGCTGAGCAAGCTCACTTCCTCGAAATTACTCCACCGATGACAAATCTGAAATTAGTTGTTTCACAAATCCACTCCTGAAGATAAAGAGAAAGGGTATCTGTATCATGTCGATAACGAAGTGGTTGATGATTTAAGAAGAATCACTAGGGCATATGTGAAAAAGATTGGAGGATTACCTATCATTTATGTCTTACCTAGAAGAGAGTATCAGAAGAAAGATCACCCTCAATTAGAAGACTCAGTGTTGCTAGAAGATGTGGAAGAACTGGTAGAAGCATCCTTATAAGAAGTTGACCAACCTTTTAATCAATTGGATCCATATTCACCTTACTGTTCACCTTTTCGAACCCCCATTCAATCACAACCTCATTCTCCACTCAGAATCATGGCTAATGTAAATGCAAAACACACTACTACATTTCGACCAAAAATCCGACGACCGTCATGTCGGATTTTCGACACTTTCCTGTCGCATGTACGACACTTTGATTTTTTTTTAAGCGTTGGAAACTTGTCGTCGGTTAGCCAACACCTAAGTAACCGTCAGTTAAGCGACACCTAAGAAACCGTCGGTTAAATGTAAAGCATTGCTTAAGCGACAGAATTTCTTCAATGGTTGTGATTTTTTTTAAAAAAAATAGCCTTCAGGCCGTCGGTTAAGCGACGGCTATAGAATGTAGTCATCGGTAAAGCGATAGTTATATCCGTCGCTTAAGCAACGGTTGTCAATTTTTTTTTTTAAATAGATTTGAAGCCGTCGGTTAAGAGACGGCTATATAATGTAGTCGTCGGTAAAGAGACGGTTATATCCGTCGGTTAAGCGACAGCGGTCAATTATTTAAAAAAAAAAAAAAATTCGTGCCGATATTAGGGACTGACATATGTTTTCAAATGGCCAAAATTCCAGGGTTTCCATGGAAGGAAATGAATCAATAGGGGAAGATACCCACACCGATGCGCAGAGAATAGGCGAATAGAATACATGAGAAAGGGCAAGTCGAAGGAGAGCATCGAATCCAAAAGTGACTGTTCGAGAATGTCCTCTTGCTGCTCGAGAATAACCAGTTTTCCAGAAAAATATGCCAGGAATGATAGCAGGAAAGGAAGGATCAATAGTCAAGATAGCCACAGACAGAATAGGTTTTTCAATTCAATCAGAAGTAGCGGCACATTCATCTGCTTCTTTAACTTAACAGCAGCCCCTGCTTCTATTAGTGAAATAGTGAAAGCAGAATCCAATACCTGTAGCAGGAAAAAACCAATTGCAATTTATAATGTTAGCATACCCCCATGTGGGACTTCTTAAGTAAGATGAGCGAGGAAGGGAATTCTCTGATCTAAAGCCAAGCCAGAACTAGCCATTGGATTTGAATGCCCATCTGAGATGATAAGTCGATCTTATTCGCCGACATTCAACTAGAGGACAGCGTTTACGCTAGGAATTGATGGCGGTGCACTCCATGGATTTATGGGGAGCTTTTGCAGATATGTGCCCTTTTCTAGGGTACATCATCATATCACTTTTCGACAAAAAACACTGCAGATTTTTTAAGGTTGTGCTGGTATTTTCTACATCTACGGATGAAAAATCACTTTCTCCTCATCATAATGGAGATAACTACCATATTTGCAATGATCAAATGATGGCCCTTCTTGCACAATCATCATCTGAAAGTTTCACAGGGCCAATTCAGAGAATTATCCTCTGACAAATATAAAACTAAAGTCTTCAAAAAGTAATAGGTTGTCAACTAATTAACTTGTGCTTGAATGCATGCACATCTCCTCCTTGCAAGCAATTGTATTTTTCAGTTGCATTACTCGCTATAAAATACAAGGCATGGCTGATGTCTGGAAGGTATGCTTGAATGCTATACTTCTCGAATTTTTAATATTGAAATATTGTTGCTTTTGTGTTGCAGGAATACTTCTATGGTCTTACTAATGAACTATCACCTCATGCCAATATTGTAAATTTCAGTGACCTGCTTATATATCGATTTGGTGGCCCTCAAGCACTTCGTTCTGCTTTGCCAATTGGTGCAGACCCTTCAGCAGATCCCACCTGTGTAGCTCCTGTCACAATTATTATTGATCTTGTGCACGCTGTTCTTGCTGTTTCTTCTTTGAGCATATCTATTATCTTGAAGGTTGCACCACCAGAAAAGAATAAGATCAACACCTTGGCCTTACTATGATCTGAATAAAGAGCTATGCACTAACTCTTCCATATTGCCTCAAAGAACAGAGACACAGTCGTGGAGCATTGGTTAATAAGAAAAAATACATTTTCTCACTTCTTTGAGATAGAATCCAATAAAAAAAATTGATTACAATAGACACAAAAATCAGAGCCAGTGTTCACTAAACCCCTCGAAATTTTTAATTTCTCCACTTAACACTGCCCAAAAGAATCACTTATGTATCGATAATTATTTCCCCATGAGCACTGCTGCTAATTTTGGAAAAAAATTACAATGAATATTTTCCCAGAGTACATTTGATCGTTGGATGGTGCAAAGTGACAAATTTTAGCAACATCTTACATTCCCAGCTTGATCAAATGACTAATTTGAACTTCAGAATTAACTTCACAAATCAGACATCATACAGCATGATAATAACCACCTTGTACAAGAATTCCTTTACCATTATAATACACTGACAAGTTCAGGGCCTTGGTATTATCCTTGAATGTTGATTATTACTTGCAGAAGTAGGTAAAGTAGCAGAATTTAGAGGAACTGTTGAAAATTCTGTATCAACAGGATTAGCCCACTGACCTCTTGAAGTGTGTGTCCTTGGATTCTGCTCCACAAATGAGTACGTTGTTGGAAAGTTTGACAAGCGATCAGTTGAATGTACTGTTTGTTGTGTGCCTAGGGGATATTTTAAGGCAGCATCCCCTCTAACAGCACTTGCAAGGGTATCTGAAGCAGCCATGCCTCTTGAATCAGCAGATGTAAGCTCTCTATCCTGCCTGGAGATGCCTGCTTTAGCTTGTTCTTCAGCATTCTCTCTTCTTTCTCTCTCTTGTGATTCCTTGAGTAGAAAATCAATCCAAAGATCTGAAAAAGGACTGAAATTCACACCAGCTCTATATATCAGCCATATGAAATGCAAAATGTAGTATAGGAGACAGTAAAATACTTTTTCATTGCAAAGGAAAAACACAAAGACTAACTCTCAGACTTCTACATGCAACAAACAGAGGAAAATACACATAAATATGGCAGCATCTACTGCCTTGTCACTCTCAAACTATTGTCCTTTAGTTTAGTGACTGACTACTAGCATCTCTAGAAAATCATTGTCATGGCCATATAAAAAAAATTAAAAGTACCATGAAAATTCTAGAATGTGGATAAAACAATAACATTAGCACAGCAGACTAAGCAATGTAGCGAAAACAATTGGGTAAATAGAAAGAAACAGAAACAACTAGACAAACAGTAATAATAAAGACACCCAGTAAAAAGCATATCTGTGTAACGACGTTATGTATGAACATGAAAAACAACGAGAAAATGTGAGGAAACACTGGATGAATATTGAAGGTATACTGTATGTAGCAGCTCCACAACCTAGCACTTCTAATTTTCTAAAACACTGCAATGTTTCCGTACCCAAAATGGAACTACTACTGCTACCATTAGTGTAACTGAAACAGAAAACTAAGAGTAACAGAAATTTTGCATGATCTAAGATGCAAAATTTTGCATGATCTAAGAACTTACTTGTGCCCAACGCTCCCTCCTGTTCATATTTCCAGCGGCTGGTTCTTGGAAAAGAAGACTAAGACCTTCCACAGTGCACTGCAAATAGGAAGTCACACATTCAATAAATAACCTTAAGATATGGCGGACATTGTTTTTAAGTGCAAAGCAGAAACATCACTAATGATGAATCACTAACAAATAACCATGAGGAATTAAAAACAGGTAAAAGACCGATCCATATGCTGTCTCACAGACACAGAACTTTGGAGAATGATAGGTTTACCATTTCTTTCAGATTATCAATAGAATTCAACGATTTTTTAGCATCCTCAGACAACCTCTGTTCACCACTTTTTGACTGCCCTGAAGTACTTGCAATGGGCATGTCATCTTCGTTAGGTGCAATAATGGAGTAAGTCGCTAGAAAATATTATCACATATTTATATCTAATATCAGGACTGAAAATGGGAGGAAAGAAAACTGGAAATGTGAAAAATGGTAACAGTGAAGTCTACTCTCTTGATTGAAGTCTTGATGTATTTTTGTTTTTTGTTAATTCTTTATGTTCCTGCACTTACAGATGTCAGATATTGAAAGCTTGGTGGTGGCACCCATATCAAAAGCTTCTGCGCAACAGAGGGCTGGAAGAGCTGGGAGAGTACGGCCCGGAAAACGTTACAGGCATGAATGTACATTGTTTCTATTTCCATGAGAATCTACCTATTAGATGACTAAATTCCCTTTAGATCCTTAAAATTATAGAACTTTATCCCATTGCCCAAAAATGCAAGCTTGAGTTTCATGAATTACAGTATTACTGGATGTACATCCTACTTACAAGTTACGAAGTAAATAATTGTTGGTTTTAGCCTTTAGGTTACCTCTATGTAGGGGAAAATGTTTTCCTGTTCGAGTAGGCTGAACTCTGCATAGACATTATTTGCTCTCTTAGTGACAATGGTCTCGGTTGGAGGTAAAGCAATTTTCGAATTTGAAGGCTTGTTTTACTACTTGACATTTCCTAG
>LPNX010629086.1:729560-754766 GCA_001517045.1 Pseudotsuga menziesii
TATTGAAGGATAATCCCAGGCAGACCAAAGCAATTCAACTCTACCAACATAAGAGCATTGAACTAACTCAAAGATTGATAAAACTGTCAATGGAGAGTCCCTGCCACAAGAGAAAGAGGCTGAACTAAAGAACAAAGTGGAAAAGACTATCTAGTTCTAGAAGATTTTAGGATACGGTATCCAATGTCTTCCTCTCATATGGTGGCACCAACTTCTTTATAAAAAGGAAAATCATTAAACGGAACCAAGAAGGATAATTCTCAGTAATCAAGCAATTCTCAAATTTCAAAAGTGTGGAGATCAAGCAAGTCATATTAAGTCTGCATGTAGACAAACTTGGTATTGTCTTCTTGTAAGTTTATTTCAACCATCGGGAATAGTTAGGGTGTTCTTCTTGTAAGTCTGGAAACCTTTTCTAGGTGTTGGTTTGCAACAATGTGAATATATTGGCCGCTTCCAAAATTTGTACACTCCAGTCGGGATGCTTGTAAGTTGTAGCCCCTACGAAAAATTCAAGCTCTTGACTTTGCATACCTATTTGTAATCTTTTCAGCATTTAAAACTTAATATGCATTTATTTTTGTTGAGAAAAATGAAAGAGTTAAAAGATTAAATAGGTATGACTTAATGTGATTCAAAGGTCCAGTTTCAGTTGAGAATCTACAATATGACGACGACGCTAGAGGGATGAAAGATATGTTTTAATATTAATACCAACCAAACAATGGAACACAAGTAATCAATCTAATACCAACTAGTAGATCTGAGGTGTACCTAATCATAGAATTTCCTCTCAAAACTTGGAATTACAATATTGGCACATTGGAACTTGGAATGCTCACTACTGAAGTGGGATAGTTTAAGAACTTTGCATCTGGTACACCAACATATCATACTGACATGGAAACTCACTAGTGCGAGTTTTGTCACTATTGTACATAGGTTCCCTAACACACAGATTATATCACTGACAATGACGGGTCTCCAACACCTTGATGAGTAGGTTGCATTTGGTGGCCATATAAAATGAAGTTAAATTATTTGTTGGGAGAATGGAAGATCTAGGTGAATTGATCAATGCCTCGCCTAATGCTTGTATATAAAGAGCTTACAATACACCTTCCTTTAGGTCTGCTGGCAGCTTCCTCCTTTGAAAGAAAAGACGTATCAGAAACATTGAAGGAAAAGATGTATCAGAATCATCTATAAAAGAAATAAACAGGTACGTTACTGCAGGTAAAAGCACAAAGGCACATTGTAATTAAAACATGTTTTTTATTTGCAGAAATAGTTAACAAGGTTAATTTTGCAAAGTCCATCCATTATAAGAAGAAATGGATACAATCTTAAAAAGTCAGAATGAAACTGGAAATAAATTCAAGAAACAGAGGATATGATACATTCAACAAGTAAGTGACATACTTGCCTTGGGACCCATTGGAAGTCTAAAAAAAACCTAATCTGTGGAAAATGAAGACAAATTAACTTCTGATTCGCTTCTAAACCTACCTACAAATCAACCTGTCATTCTTATTTCTTGCAAGATAATTTGTTATTTAATACACACGCACATATATATACAATGTTCTCCCCAAGCACAGTGATGCAGGTCATAAATTTGCATTTTTATCAAAAATTGGTTCAGTGTAATCACCAAGGCACCGAGAGACTGTTAGTCCTTTTCACTAGAATAATTTTTCATGTTCATAAGATTTCAGTGCGTACAGAATTTCCAACATGGCCTATGTGCTACCACTATATTTGTGTTCCCAATTCATGCGGGGAAGGAAATTTCTCAAATTACTCGATTCAATCCTGTGTTTAGTTACAATATTTTCTTGGATACCGCACCCAACCTAAATCCCTTCAGTGCATTAGTTGCGCATCTTACTTGGATTCAAAGTACCGATCTACTAGTCATGTTCTTGCCTAACCTAAATCGGGGCATTCATCCTTTGATATTGTGTCTCATCTATACTCAGAACTCAGATATGAAATGCATCCAGAATGTAAAGCATTCAAATCGAACTATCCTATTGATCAAAACGTGTATTCAAGATCTTCTAAAAAGACAATTGAAGGGATAAATTTGTGTACGATAACTTTACAGATTGGTCCTTAGCTTCAACAATACTTCTCATCAAGTTTACCCTGCTTTGCTCTAATTTATCCTCTTCGTAGCTAACTGCCTTTTCTGTTTTATTTTCATGGCGACTACTTGAACCCATTTGGAGGTTCTCTGCTCCTCTTCACCACTAAAACCTATCTGAAACTTTGGCATGGTGAGATAAGCCAGAAACGAAGGATATCAAACGGGCATGGATAGCAATCTTATTGGCACCATTTATTGCTAGCGAGCAACTTATGTTAGAGTTAATTTAATTTAATGTGCTCGAGCACTTTCAAATGGCAATGTATGGTTTGACAAAGCGTTCATGGGTTTTACAGCCTGCACTCTCTACCTTGACCCCAAATGAGAAGCAGAAGTACAAGCACAGACAGAGTAATATGGTGGAGTTGAAAGGCTATTTTTATTGAAAATGGCTAACTGAATAGATGGGAAGCTCAGGTTTAGATATTGCTTTGTCAAACCTCTAGATGGAATTGTTGGGACTGCGCTGGCGCAAGTCTCCATGATCAGTTCAGATGAAGAAAAAAAATCGAGTGACTAGTATACAGCGAGGATCTGGGCTAGAATTTGTTTGCCAAACTCATTTTGATATGAAATTCTTTGCACCTTGAGCGAGCGACCATAATCAAAAGATATTTTCTTAGTTAAGTTCCTGTTCGCACCGTCGGAAGTAACCGTCACTTAAGTGACGCTTAGCACCACATGTTAAACTAGCCGTCGCTTAAGCGATGCTTATCACCACATTTACAAAAAAAAAAATTAACCTTGTGATTTTTGGTGAGTTTAAAAAAAGAAATCCATGCGCCGTCGGAAGTAACTGTCGGATTTTGGATCGAAATGTAGTAGTGACAACCACCTCCACCGCCTGCTTGGAGAGCTAGGTTGCCTTTTAAATTTGAAACCTCCCTTGCATGATTTGCCTCAAGCTTTTGACAAAATGTTACCTAAGTTTGAACCAAGTGAAGGATTTTTGGTAGATGATCATTTACAGATTTTTTATTTGGCTATAGAAGGATTACGAGCTGGGGAGCATGAAGATGTAGTGTGTAGATTGTTTCCCCACACTCTGAAAGGAAAAGCAGCCTCATGGTATTTTGCACTTCTTGCAAATTCAATCACGAATTGGAACATATTTGAGAGAATGTTTAAAAGTAAATATGCAGTTCAAAAAACTCATGCAACCTTAATGAAGGGGTTATGTGCTCTAAAGAAAGGAATAAAAGAAAAATTACATGATTTCACTCAAATATTTTCTACTTACCTAAACAATTTTACTGCATTAAATAAGCCATCTGAAAATGCTCCGATAGAATACTATACCTCATCCCTTGGGCCTGATCTAGCCATGTTTTCCAAGAGATCAGTGATACCTAAATTAGCAGAAACTTATGAAGAATCTGAGAAGGTGGAGGCTGAGATGGAAAGCATAGAAAATAATCCTAAGCAGTCGAAAGAAAAGACTTTTGGAATCAAGAAACCTTTATTACTGACTAAGCCTAAGGATGAGCAGTCACAGGATTTTGAAGGGATGTTGAAGATGATGGAAAAGTTATCCAACAAAGTGATAGATTTAGAGAAGGAAAAAGAGGCTCACAAATCATATAAGCCTTATTATAATAAAAGGGAAGACAATAGTCAACCTAAACCTCCTCCACACAGTCCTGCAACAATGAATTTAACTGATGTAGGCATGGATAATTTTGTACTTTTCATCAACAACCTCATTCTGAGAAGAATTGCCCCCAATGGATAAATTATATGACACTAGTAATGAATCAATTATTGGATTCCAAAATGATAGACACTAGTAAAGAGGAAGAAAAAGATAATCAATCTACAGAAAAACAAGAAGAATATACTTTAGTTTTATGGGACTGTGTCTCAATGTTTGATACAAAAGAAGAAGATTCTTTGAAACAAGAGGAAACATCAGAGACCAATGTGACAACAAGAAGTCAGATTTTGTTAAAAGAAGATAAGTCAATAATTCCTAAGATTAAGAAACTTCAAGAAAATACGAAGAAGATACAAAAGAACACTACAACTATTAAAATACCTGAATTTACCATTTCAAGTCAAGATCCAAAAAAAATTAACATGCCCCTGAAGCCTATTGAAGATAAGATTGATAATGTCAATAAGAATCTCAAAGAACATGAGATGGGGTATAATATTGTGGAAGACATTAAAAAAGCTAAAGCAAATATCTCATTGTTTAAAATGTGTAATTTACCTCAACAAAAATAGAAACTTTTAAAAGCACTTGAGGTACTAGAAGAAGAGCTTCCCACTGACAACCAACCTGAAGAAGGAATTGGTGAAGCAATTGTGGGAGGTAAGTCTAAATATAAAACCCCAACATTTCTCCTAACTTTTGAGATTTTCAACTATAATGTGCACAACTGTTTAGTAGACTCAGGAGCATCAGTCAACGTTATTCCACTTTTAGTCTACAATAAAATCAATGGACAACCTAAACCATCTACTTGGGAATTTATTTAGTTAGATAGGACAGCTGTGAAAGTGTTGCAGTTGCAACTATTTTCCCCAAATTTTTCAAATTTTGGTCCCCCCCTTCATGATTTAGTGTTGCTTTGAATCGTTTGGATCCGTGAACTTTTTTGGTCATGCTTTAACTTTGGATGGTTTTGAATATTGACTCTCGTCCTGTTTTCAGAAGTTGTTTGTGTTTGAAAATTGTTGTGGGTCACAGATGTTGAGTTTATTTGCCACTCGGAGATGAATCGGACCATTTGTTCTTTGTAAAACTACCGTCTCAGAGGTGAAGCAGTGTTAACCGTTGCTAATTTTTTAAAGTTTTTAAACACTGAGCATTTTTATTTGATCGGAGGCTATTATCTGTTCATCTTCCGCCATTGCGGCTCCCAAAATGGCTAGCTACCTGAAATGTAAGTGCTCCACCCACCGATGTGTGTCGATTTCTAGTCACGTGTCTGTAGCCTTTTTCGCTTCCGCTATTGTGCCTGTGCAAAGCACTTGGCTTCCGATGTCGATGTCTTTTCGATTTCTGACTGGGAGTTTTTTTTCGCCCACATCTTAGTTCATAACTTTTTCGACGCCGATAGGTTTTAAATGGTCGGGGTTCCCGTCACCTGTTGAGACCCGCTAGTACGGCTACGAGTGACTCTTCCCCCACCGATGCTAGTGTTCTAAGCCGCCGATGATATTTCTATTCTGTCGATTTTTCAAACCTGTGTAGGGATGAGATAGTGATACTGGCACTTGTTAAGGTCCTCATTGCAGTAATGCAGTACTTAGCCTCTCTTGATGCTTAGCCGTTTTAGTTGATATAATTTGATGTTATTTAGAATGCAGCCCCAATGAATGATGCACATCATTTGATTGCAGGTGGACTCAAGAGACTGGTCAGACTACCGCGGTGCGAAGGGAGCTGGGTAGTTTTGGCAAAGGTAGATCTGAATCCAACAGGATCGAAAGGAGGACGAGTGAAGCAAAAGGACAAATCAATAGCGACAAAGGCACAGACCTGAAAGGTCTGTCAGTTACTCAGTTGATCATGAATGCGCATGGAAAAGACAAAATGGGGATATGAAATGTTTTGAGCGACCGAAAGGTCACACATTTGAGGGTAGCCCAAGCGGTCAACTGTTTAGTTTAAATAGTGGAAAGTTAGAACTTACAGGGGATTTTTCCCAGTAAGACAAGTAAAGAGCTATTGTAAGAAGAACTACCTTTTTTGCAATAAAGAATTATTGTTTTCCTGTCAGAGAAAGTTTGGTGGGACATTCAAATGTTGTGCTATGGATTGGTGGAAGATGAACTATTTTGTTTTCCAGCTTTTGGTCCATTAACTGTGAGATCATTCTAACTCTTAGGGCCTATGTTCTTGTTTGAATGATTTCTAGTTTATTTTGTGAAATTACCACCATGAGTAATGAATGTTGTCCATAAGCAATTGGCTATCTGATTGTTTACATATCTTTAATAGTTCATGTGTTGTGGGAAGGAATATCAGCTATCTGTAGTTTCTCTTTATAATGCATGTACAATATACATTACTCATTGATAAGTTACATTTCAGCTCCCCGGGGATAGATAGATAGATAGATAGATAGTTAAATTTACTTTATTTTTTTTGTGTATGTGATTTAGATGCTTGAGAGTTCTAAGATGAAAGGTAAGAACCTGCATAGCACTTTGTGACTACTCCATGCATCCTTATCACCCTGCATGTTAATTAGGCACGTGCATCTCATAACTTAAGTCAAAATACAAAAATATATACGGTGGACCGGGCCACAACCGGTAAACCCTTTTGTTACTTGACCTACGGTAGCCAGACCGCAAACCGGACAGATTCCCTTCACCAAACAATCACAGGATATTTGGGAACATTGACTAGGGAGAATCCCTTGCTATTGTTGCCTGTGAATTTCCAGGCCTCAACAAAAATTAATAGGGGAAATGGAAGATGTTCTCATTCACTTATCTGCAGATGAGAGGGTATGTCAGTACATCGACATTATAGTAGCAGACATACCAGATGCTTATGGTATGGTTTTGAGTTGATACTGGTCGGCAAGGATAGATGGATACTTCACATCAGATTGGTCACATTTATGGTTACCTCATAAGGGAAGTCCCAATCAGATAAAATTCTTAAGAGAGCCTCAAATGAAATACAATGTTACTCAGTTAGAGGGAAAGAATGAGACAGTAAACTCTGTGTTGG
Source organism: Pseudotsuga menziesii (assembly GCA_001517045.1). NCBI lineage: Eukaryota > Viridiplantae > Streptophyta > Pinopsida > Pinales > Pinaceae > Pseudotsuga > Pseudotsuga menziesii. Next base: position 736,406 of record LPNX010629086.1, read on the forward strand.
GAAATTAATTCATTGAATTGGAACCATGAAATTACCAAGTTGAAGAAGCCAATAGTACACATGGCATTCAGCTCAATCTCCCTTGGATTTCACGGGCTGATGAGATTGACTGTAAAATAGTAGATTTAGTTTCAGATGTAGTTTTTAATTCAAGTTCACTAGAAGTAGATAGTTTTTGGACCCTTTATTTTGATGGATCTAAAACATTGGAAGGATCAGGAGCTGGCTGTGTCTTGATTGATCCAAGAAAAAATAAACATTTTATTTCTTGTAGATTAGAATTCGAATGTACAAATAATACAGTCGAGTATGAAGCACTAGTTCAGGGACTTAAAAAGGAAATAGAACTGAAAGTGAAAAATCTGAAAGTATATGGAGACTCTGAAATTGTTGTTAAGCAAATTCAAAATAAGATACATTGTATTTCACCACATTTAAAAGCCTATCTAAATGAAGTTTGGGATTTGCTTATAAATTTTCATACATTCAATATCATGTCCATCCCTAGATTAAAGAATGCAACAGTTGATTTACTAGATACCTTCCAATAATAGATGCTCTATTGAATTACTTTTCAAGCCTTTTGTTCCGGATATGATCACAAATCTACGGGTTTTTGACGATGATCAACAAATTTTGGAATGCTTGATGAATAATGAGACTTTTAAAGGAGCAATAATAGATGATGAAGAACATCAAGTAGAATTAAAATTTGGGAACTTTATTCCTAAGGGAGTCAGGACCTTGGAACGAATGTTTGACTTAAACAACAAGTTCAGAAAGCCAGTGAATGTCAAGACTCATAGCTCATCCTTGCAATTTGAGCAAATAAATTTGGGGATTGAAGCTAAACCCAGATATGTAAATTTGGGAAAGTATTGTTCTCTGGGAAAAAGAAGTAAGTTCATTAGTCTATTCAAATAGTACAAAGATGTGTTTTCCTGGACATATGAAGAGATTAAAACTTATGACACAAAGATTATACAACATGTCATCTCGATTAAAATTAGAGTCAATCCTTACCAACAACCTTTGAGGAAGATGCATCTGAAGATGGAACCTTTAATTCAAAGTGAAGTAAAAAAATTGTTGGATGCTAAAATCATATTCAAAGTTAGACATTCGGATTGGGTTTCTAATTTGGTGCAAGTAAGGAAAAACTTAGGAGAAATTAGGTTCTGTGTAGATTTCAGAAGCCTCAATTGTGCGTTAGATAAAGATAACTATCCAATCCCACCCATGGAGCAAATACCGTAGATGGTTTCAGGTTCTGAATTGTTTTCATTATTAGATGGATTCTCTGTCTATAATCAAGTATTAGTAGCTGAAGAGGATAGGCTTAAAACCACATTCAAAACCAAGTGGGGAACTTTTACTTATAGGAGAATTCCCTTTGGACTCATTAATGCTGGAGCTACTTTCCAGAGGGCCATGGATATAGCTTTCCACGGTCTGATTGGCCATAGTGTTGTGGTATATCTCGATGATGTAACAATATTTTCAAAAAAGAGAGAGGAACATGCATTCCATCTGAAACAAATTTTCGAGCGTTGTTGGAAATATGGTATTTCACTAAATCCTAAGAAATGCATGTTTGCAGTCATGGAAGGAAAGCTACTGGGTCATGTGGTTTCTAAGAAAGGGATCTCCATAGACCCAAAAAGGATTAAATCCATAGAATAGATCCCTTTACCCCATAACAAAAAGGGTATGCAATCATTCATGGGGACAATTAATTTTGTGCGAAGGTTTGTACCAGATTTTGCTCAAATTGTCAAACCTTTGCAGTAGATGGTTAAACAAAGTGTACAATTTAAATGGACTAATGTGGAAAAGAACGCATTCAGTAAGATGAAAACATCTATTGCTCATGCACCATCACTCAAAAGTCCGAATTTTGAAAAAAAAATTATTATGTACACTTTTGCACCTAATGATTCATTGGCAGCGGTGCTTACACAGAAGGAAGATGGGGGAGATGAGTACCCCATATCATTTATGGGCACTGGTCTGCATGGAGCTGAATTGAATTATCCAGCAGTTGATAAACAAGCTTATGCAGTTTTTAAAGTGGTAAATCAATTTAGGCCATATATATTTAAGAACTGTAGTAAGGTAATAGTTCCACACCTAGCTGTAAGATCTCTTTTTGTACAAAAATAATTAGGAGAAAGAAGAGGAAACTGGGTATATACCTTACAAGAATATGATCTTGAGTTTAAACCAGCATCCATAGTAAGAGGACAAGGATTGTGTAAACTAATGTCTGAAGGTAAAAACAATGAAGAAAACAGTTGGGATAATGAAGATGAGTTACATATGGTGGATGTGTGTCCTCTATTCACAGCTCCAGATTCTTGGTACCAAGACCTAGTTCGTTACCTTCAAGAAGGATATTTGCCGAAACATTGGAATTCCAAACAACGAAGAGCATTACATCTTAAATCAACTTCATATCAGATAATTGATGGAGTATTATTTAGAAAGAATTATAATGGAGTTTTTCTCTGGTGCTTAGAACAAGAAGATGCAAACAAGGTCATAACAAAATTACATGATGGGCCTACTGGAGGTCATTTTTTCAGAGATACAACAGCCCATAAGATTCTTAGAGCCAGATATTACTAGCCTACACTATTTAAGGATGCTCATGCTCATGTCAGAAAGTGTGATGCTTGTTAAAGAGGTAAGGGAAGACAAGCTAAAGCAGTAGGGCCTTTAAAACCAGTGATGATAACATAACCATTTGAATAATGGAGAATTGATATTATTGGAGAGATAAACCCAAATTATTCCTTGCAGCACAAGTACATTTTGAAGGCAACTGACTACTTCACCAAATGGGTCGAGGCCATTCTGTTACACAAAGTAAATGAAGATGCAGTCATGGATTTCTTACAAGATCACATTATGACTAGGTTTGGGGTTCCAATTTCCCTAGTTTTTGATAATGCTACTTACTTTTCATCTATTATATTAATTTCATTTGCTAATGAAAGAGGAATCAAGTTGCATTATTCTGCAAACTATTACCCACAGGGAAATAGTTTGGCAGAATCTACAAACAAAAATTTGATTAGGATTTTAAAGAAAACCATAATAGAAAATCAGAGAAGTTGGCATTTAGCGTTACCTAATGCTCTTTGGGCTGATAGAGTCATACCCAAGAATTCCTTAGGTGTGTCACCATACACCCTTGTTTACGGAAAAGAAGCTATTCTTCCTCCCAACATTCTGTTACCATCTTCCATAATAGCTTAGGAATCTAGAGGTACCGATAATGAAATTCTACAGATCATAATCTATAATATTTTGAAGGGAGAAGAGTCTAGGTCCAAATCCAAAGAAAGATTTAAGCATCAACAGGAAGTAGTGAAACGTTGGTTTGATAAGCATAAAGCTGGGAACAAAGAATTCGAAGTAGGAGACTTGGTTCTTAAGTGGGATCATCTGCACAATGAAAAGGGAAAGCACACTAAGTTTCAAAATTTATGGGTAGGCCCTTTTCAAATTGCAGAAAATCTTGGCCCCTCAACTTACAAGTTGCAAGACTTACAGGGGTGGGAAGAGAACTTACCAGTTAATGGTTTAGTTCTCAAACCTTATTTTTCTTGATTTTTATTTTTTTGGTTATCTTGTACATAAATAAACTGATTGGTTGTTTTATTTTTGTTTGTTTTAATTAGGGTTTGATTGATTGTAATAAATAAGCACAACTTTTGGTTGCATGGAGTTCATCAAAATTTTGGATTAACTAAAATCCTTGATTAGAAGATTGTGTACTATTAATTTATTTGAAAGAACTTCTTCTAGTTTAGCAGTTTTCCTAAATGGTTATGAAAACATTGAAGTACTACTTAATCCTTGTAAAATAACTCAGGATCAAAAGGTCTGGAATACTATTTCGAGGGTCCATCCATCTCACATTAAAAATGTCTTTAGGGGGTGATAGCAAAAGGCCCATGGAGAGGAAGCAGGGTAAACAGTATATTATATTTAAATGATCCCATGCCAGGAATTGAAATCCAAAAGGAAAATAAGAGTCAAAATCTCTTAAGAAAGCAATATGTATCAAGACAAATTACTGAACCATATGAGTACAATATTGCCAAAGTTCTTCTCCATCCGTGAGCTGAAAATTAAATACATCTCTCACACAAAAGGACACTATGGATAGAGGAGCCTGAATTAAAAATTTCAAAAAGAAGGCATAAAGGAGGACTCAAAAGAGGACAAAATTCCAAAAGCACAAAAGTGAAAAATGGCATGGGAATGAGGAACAAACGAATATTTCTGTTTACCATATGTTACAATCCTGTGGTGTCTAAGCTGGAAGCTACCCAAAGACAGAGGTAAAAATGAAACTCATATTCCTGGCCTCAAAAGAGTTATCTAGACTTTGAAATCTTGGTTTCCATTTTCCTTTAATTGGACTATCATCAATGATTAAAGTGCATACATCTGCCATTTGGGAAATCCAGACATCTAGAAGAATTCATCATGTTGGTATTTATTGTCAAAACAATCTATTTCTTAAAGAAGAAATTGTCCAGAGATCTGTGTTCACCAGGTAGTTGGCAATTGTTGCAGCTACAACCTTTTTTTCCAAATTTTTGAAAATTTTGGACCCTATTTTTAATTTTATCTAGACTAGGATTGTTCGGTTTCCTGAAATCTGTCTTTCCTCTATTTTAAAAAAAAATTTGTCGTTGGGAAGTCGGAGGATTAGTTGACCATTTTTTCCGCTATTTTGAAAGTTAAATGATCTAGTATTGTCATTGCCTAGCCAAACAGTCTTTTGCTTTATTTGAGCACTTAACACGTTTGATTTTTCGATGATTTTTTTATCACTATCGAGAGTCAGTTAAAGAATGAGCCGGGGCATTAGTCCTCTATGCCGTCGACGTTTCAGAAGGAAAATAGTGAACATCCCGATGGACACTCTTGTTTCTCATCGATATATGCTTTTATCTCCCTTTTGTTTTATTTCTCAAACCATTTTGTTTTGACTATCGACTACCTTGTTTTTATCGCAATCAGAACAAGTTTCGACATTGGATCGGAGGGCTTGTCTTTTATTCCGCCGACGTTTTGGAAGGAAATTGATAAAAATCTTAAAGGATAGTGTTTTCGATCACCGATATTGTAGTGGTTAGTCTCTTTGATCACCGATAACTTATAATTCTGAGCTCCGATACCATTTAATTCAGAGTAAGTCGCAATGATACATTTTATATCACCAACACTGCGAAGAGTATTGTGGTTTGAAGTTTCGATGCCTTCATGGTTAATGGTTCCGATATCTGATGTATAAACATCGCGATTATAGTGCTTGGCATCACCGACATAGTGGAAATGCTTAGTTTTGAAGTGCCGAGCTTTAGCCTTTAGAGCTTCCAATCACCGACGGGTTTTATGCTTTCGTGGATCCGTATTAGTTTGTAAGTCTGCCATTACAGTTGTCAATCAGACTATCTTCCCAACGTTTAGTGTTTTCAACCGTCGACCTTTAGCTTTTAGAGCTTTCAATCATCAACACAGCAGAAATGTTAAGGTTTAAAGCTCCAACACTTAGCATTAAGAGTCTTCGACGCTGACAAACTTAATAGTCTCATGGAACCCATATTTTGTTTGTTGTCCACCGTTGCAGCTGTCAATTGAACTACCCTCCCAGCGCTTAGTGTTTTCAACTGCCAATAGGGTTTTCCCGCCGAATATTTTTCACCAAAGTTTTATATACATGGGGAGCATTATTTTATCTTTTATTCATGTTGAAACCTGTGCTTTTACTCCAGTCCTTATTTTTTGTATGCGTTACCCTATTTTCATGGGACAGCAGAGGTTTTCATTGTTTTGATCCAGTTAGGGTTTTCCACGATGAGGAGCATGGTACAGAGTCCAGTGTTTTGGAGATTAGTAGTTGCAACAATGTGGTTCATGCTTTTCGAGTTAGTTCAGATGTGTCCTGGATTAAGATGAAGAGTTTGTTCTATTGGGGTTGTGATTTTAGTTATGGACAGTGGATTTAGAGGATTTAAAGACACAACCACGGGATTTTCTTTTTCCTTGTCATTTTTTCTTTTCATGCATTAATAATGTGTATAGTTCATTTTCAGAATGCATATGGAAGAGGTAAATAGATTGATACAATTTTTGTTATTATTTTTTCACTTGGTAAAAGATAAATGGTCTAAGAACATGTTATATTTATAATAGGGTGATTGCTGCAAAGGAGATATGTCTAAAAGACAAAAGAAGATGGATCCAGTTGTTGAAGGATATCCAGCAGTTAAAGGATCTAGATGAACGAATTTTAAATAATGCAGTGGCACATGCAGCTGTGAGTATTCATCTATTAGAATATCAGCCACATCTGAGTCCAGCAAGGATAGAAGGGTTTAGGAACTAGGCTGCCAAATATGAGATAAATATTAGTTTTCTTGAACATTCTGATTTTGAAAGCATAGCAGCAGAGGACCATGCATGGAAAAAGTTCATCAACGACCAAGTGGGCCCCTCTTCATAAAGTATTTTAAAGTATTTTTTGTTTTAAAATGTATTGTATTGTAAAAATTATGAGCACATACTACAAAACAAATTTTTGAACTGAAAGGTCACGGGAGCCCAAAAGTCATCAAGGGGCATCCCAAAGATTTTGCTTTTTTGAATAAATAAAGGAGAGTTTAGATGTAGTGGGGAATTTTTTCCCAGACCGTTTGTGAGAGTATATTGTAAGAATAACTACTTCCTTTTACAATAAATAATTGCAATTTTCTGTTGGAGAATGTTTGGTGGAATGTTTCAAATGCTTTGCTATGGATCAGTTGAATGTGAACTATTTCATTTTCAGCTTATGTCCATTAACTATGAGATCGTTCTAACTCATTGAATTTATGTTCATGTTATGAATGTCTTCTAGTTTATTCTGTGAAATTTCCACTGTGAGTAATGAAGGTCGCAATTAACAATAAGCTATCTTGTTGTTCATATTTCTATTAATGTTCATGTTTTCTGAAATAAATAACAGCTATCTGTAATTTTTCCTAATACATGCGCAAAAATACATTACTCATTGTTAACTGATAATTATTCTCCCTAGGGATGTGTTAGTTAGTTATAGTTAGTTTCTTACTATTTGTGATTTAGATGCGAGAAAGGTAAGATGAGAGGTAAGGACACGCACATCACATTGTGACACTCCTCGTTATCTCTATCAATTTGCATTTTTAGATAGGCACTTACACATCATAACTTAAACACAAAAAACTAAAAATATACACAGTGGACTGGGCCATAACCAGTAAAACATTTTAATTTGTTACTTGACCTACGGTAGCCGGACCGTAAACCAGATGGATTCCCCATACCAAACAGTAACGAGCTAGTTGGGAACGTTTATTGGGGAGAATCCCTAACTGTTGTTACTTGTGATTCTCTAGGCCCCAATAGACTCTTTGATGAACAAATACAATAGTAACATCCCAATGAAGGAATAATACATCTTCCCTGGGTTACATCAATTAATACATTTAGAATATTTTTTGAAGTTACATTATTTCAACATAATCACTATGTCTTATTTTTATAACGTAAACATCCCCCTTGATAGTCTTCTCTCTATGGTTCAATCATAGCAAGGAGACTTCGGAATATTGGGGGTTGACCTAAGAGTATTGCAATCTCAATTGAAGGAGACTGAATTCATGCACTGGTACAATGTCTCAATTCAAATAGGATACTTATAAGAAGTTATCTCATCTTACTTATCGGGTCAAAATTTTTGAACAACGACATCAACAAACACTCAATATTCTGAATCAAATTAGATTTGAGAACACATCCTTCAATTCATCATTTTGGTATTCGACCTTCTTCCTTTGTTGCAGTCACCAATTTTCACTAATTTGACTCCAATGAATCTATATCTACACATATCACCACTTACAAACACCCAAGTTCAAGTAGTTGATCTTGAGCTTCCATTATGACTCATCTTCATATTTTATTGGATTCGATTTTGTGTATCCCATATCTAGTTATTCTCCAATATTGTCCGGTGTCTTAGAACTTTGGTTTTGTAAACCTTCCATTTCCTAATGTATCACAAGATTTGAAGCTCCAATTTTGTAATCACACTTTTGAACTTAATACAAAACTTTCATTTTGGAAAATCCATATTTATTACTTATACATGTATCTCCTTACTATTTTTATGCATGACAATCCACACTTTTGATAATAACAACTATATGTTTCATAATATACAATAACAATATTAAAATGAATTCTATATGCAACAATCTACTACTTTAGTCCTTGAATTTTTTATGTACATGTTTAAACTCAAGGATATTGCATAACCCATTTTGTTTAGCAATTAAAGAAGCAATTTGTTGTTGCTTGAATTGAATTTTTTTTATTTACATCTTCTATGAATTCTTGAGATACCTTCCTTACCCATGTCTTATGGTGCACAATCATCCTTTACTTATGTGGCAAGTGCTCTTTCACAAACATATGCCAAACAGGTCTTTTTGTCTATTCTTCTCTCATGGAACAATGTGAATCATTTTTCCCATATTCATCACACACATAGCATCTAATGGTGGGCAGTATTTTGGCATATGCCCGACATAGTTACATCTCCAACATTTTACTGAACTGAAGCTATTTTTATAAGTGAAGGAGATAACATATTTGAGTCTCTTATTCCTTGTAAGATATTCTTATATTATGTGAAATGTATCTTGTTGGTTAGAAACAAGTCCTCCATTGTAACACACATCACCACTCACCTTTTTATTTCCAATCCTAGTCTTATCTTTTAGAGATAATTGGAAGCTCAAGATTTCATATAGGATTTTTGAGCTAGGGAATAATTTGGATTCAATATACGCATATATGCATGTTTCATTTCTCCCATGTACTACGCAAACTACCGCATATTTCAACTATGAAATGTTTTACTCCTTTTTTGCAATTTGTTCTTGAAGTAGCTCATTCATTGATTCTACATGCTTGTAAGATTTTTCAAGTGTAGACTTGTTTTCTTCAAGCTCCTTGATTTTTTCTTTTGTGAAATTCAACTCCTATTATCTATGAGTCATTTGTTTTTCTATTCCTTAATTCATATACTTGGTATGTTTGGAAATATGTTCTTCTTTTTCTAACTACTCCTTCAACACCTTATTTTTTTCTTGATTTATTCAAATATTCCAGTGTGCTAACTAGTTTTCCTTCCTAGTTGACTTCAATACTATCCTCATATTTAGATTTTTATCTTTATTCAAAACTACTGATCCTTTCAATCTCTTTGGACTTCGAAAATGGTAGAGTGGTTCCATCATAGGAATGTTTATTTTCAATAGTCTTCTCCAATGTGAATGATTCTTTTGTGATACTTGATTTTTCCTTCCCTTCATACTTTGGAGAGGGCATGTGAATTCCATTGTAGGTCCATTTGTTTGATGGTTTTGATGTGTTGGCTTGAGCTCCTTTAACTAATGGACTCTCTCTTGTTGAATTTTCCTCTTGAATTGGTGCCATGAACAATACATCTCTTGGACAATCATTTTATCGTTTTATTATAAAACAATATCCTCCTCATTGTACAGGCTTCTCCTCGTCCTTTAAAAATGATTTCTATCCATAAATTTTATATGTTGGTTCTTATTTCTTCATTCTTGATAGTTGGATGTCCCTTCACTTTCACTATATTTGTTTCCTTCATATGTACATTTTGAAGCGAAGATTCCAATACTGTCAAATTTAAATCACTTGAAGGGTAACTTCCCTTTGTATTTTCCTTGACCTCTCTTTAAATTTCTCGCAAAATTAGCCTCTTCTTCATTTGACATGTCAGCTATGTTCTTGCACTCATTCTTTCTATATTTTGGATTCCTTGTCACTTTAAATTCTAATACTCTCTGGAGAATTTCTCTAGTTTTGTCCTCATTTCATAAGCACTGAAAATTTCATACAGTTAATCTTTTGTTAGGTTTTCTAAGTTAGATATGTCTTTTAATACTGATACATTTGGATTGAATTGTTTTCTTCAATTGTTTCTCCAAGATCCTTTATGTAATTCACTATCTCATATACTCTAAGAAAGTATGTTGCAATGTGTTACACCTAATTCACATCACCATCATGTTATGAGATGGATATCTCATTGTTTTCCTAAAATTCCTTAGAGACTGAAGTTAAAAATGAGTAAGAAAGAGTAATTCCTTACTCTGAGCCACCATTTCGCTTTCCCTTTGTGTACCAGCAGTGCCCATATCAGCAATTCACTTTGTCAATTGACAAGGGGTGGTGCCACCGCTTGCTGCCTATTTACAAAATATGTTTCTCTCCTAGTATTGTTTGTATTATTGATAAAAAGTGTGGTGCTCTACTTATGAAGGAAAAAAAGAGAATCTTTGATAGGTTTTTCAAAAGTTGCCTTCGTGGACCCTCATTTCTAAGAACAGGATAGGTGGAACTTGAATTTCCCTATCCTAGGGATGATCCCTCCTCCTCCTCCTTGGAATCCTCAACCCACTCTATCCTTTGAGGACTTTAAATAGTGGCTCGCCCCTCATGGGAAAAGGGAGGAAGATTGTGTGATAGTATCTAAACTTTGTCCAAACTATCTCGGGATTTCTTGAGTGATTAGGAGGTAAGACCCCATTGAGAAGAGATCCCAACACCAAGGCTTGGTTGTGATCTCTCATTAACTATTTTTAAATACAAACATAGTTTCTTTCCCATAAACGTTGTGTATCTTATTCGTATGCCTTGTTTATTGTTTATTTACTTGGCCATTTACATAGATTTGTTGTTGGGCAATAGGGCAGACCCGAGTTAATCCTTATGCGTCGCACCAACAAAATACTAACCGTGTTGGCCCTTTCGGTAACAACCTGCGCGCAGGTTGCAGTCTCACCCGAAACAGCAATGGGGTGCCGCAAAATCAGGTTTCTGCATGCAGAGAAGGGTATTACTATACCTTAGCCTTTAAACACAATTATTAATCAACACTTGTAAATTTATCATTCATTCACATATAACCTCGCAGCACAATAAACAAACTAAACTTGCATAACCCACTACGGGGAATTCACAGCGAAGCTTATTACTAGCAGTGATCTTATGTTATCAGATGTATTCAGTTTAATGCATGAAAATAACAGAAACAGAATCAACACAATAAAACCACGACACCAAATATAACGTGGTTCACCCCCAGTGTAGGGGCTACGTCCACAAACTGGGTTTTATTCCTCTTTCCTCAAAACCACAGTTGATCTGCGCACTCAGCTGCAGATCTCTTCAGTCCTTCATCAGCCGCGCACACAGCAGCAGGCTCTTGCGCACACAGCTGCAGGTCTTTCTTTCCTTTCTTACAAAAACCCTCTGCGCACACAGCTGCAGAGGTCGTCCACGCACACAGCTGGGACTTATCCTTTCCTTACAAAAACCAGCCTTACTTCGCCTTATCTTTCTTTACATCAAAAATCCTGACCTATCCTTTTTACACAAGCGCTTATTTATACTGCGCATTTTTACAAAACCATGGTCTTAAACCATGGGCACCCAAAAACCCTAAACCCTGGATTTAAACCACGGGTTTATTACAAAGCAGAGGGTTTTGACTTACCCTGACGCCCCTAAAGACTATTTTGGCCCATAGCTCCGCTTACAAATTTTCTAATTAATCTGCGGAGTTACCCAACATGGAGTATGCGCCCCAACAGGCCCCTAAGACTCACTAGTGGCCCGTCCCGGGACACTCTTCAGCGTTTCTGGTGGCAGAACTTTGCTGATGAGACATAATGTACTGCTTGATGAAGCTCTCCATGCTGCTGCCGATTGCATACTTCTGTCCTTTGCAGCAGTTTTACTGATGAAAGCCGCCGCGACCACCTGCAACACCATCCTGCTCTGTGATGGCCGATACTTGACCATCCACGACTTTGGGGTCCCCTGGAATTGCGTGTCCCACCGCGGGAGGAGCCTAGGTGGCGTGGTTCTGTTAAACCAAAAGACGGCTTGGGGGGATTTCCCAGAGTCTTTCTACGAGGCCTCACGCCCGTGGTTGCTCTACGTTAGAGCAAACTCCTGGCCATCTTTGTAAATTTAGAGCAAACTCCTGCCTGTCGATGTACTTAGCCCAGCAGAACTGTGTCAATGGTGTAGTTAGAAGGTGCTGCAGACCTCTGTCCCTTACTTCCCGTACTAGCGTCTGAACATTACAGTTGTTCGACATAGTTCGGGCTGAATATGTCACAGATGGGCTTCAGGTAGAAATTACGAGTCGAGATAGCTCCTTATAAAATCTCAATGCTGAATTTGGCATCATGGTGTAGACATGATACCAAATCTGACGACGTTCTGGGAATCTGCTCCACACAGCGCCGGATTTTTCCCCAAAATCTCATTATGACCAGTAATGAGAGCAACGCTCGTGCTAGCGCCGCCGAATGAAGTATGTCCCATCCATCACAATTTGGGGTGCGACACATTTTGACAATTTTCGACTTCGACACAACCAGACCCTGCGACCTACGACCAGCTTGTTACTTCGCATTCGGAGGACAAAACAGACTACATAGTGCAATGAGCATGTTACTTCTTTAGTTGGAGCTATCTCCTGTTCTGAGTACCGGGCCTGTCTATGTACTTTTTTAAACGGCTCCCGTTTATCATAGAGGGGAAAAGCTCACCATTTAACTTAGCTAGCTGAACTGTGCCCCCGTCAGTAACTTTCTGTACTACATACGATCCTTTCCAATGTGTTTTAAACTTTCTGGGGAACTTCATGAATCTGCTGTCATAGAGGAGCACAAGATCACCCCGCTGAAAATGTTTCATCTTGATGTGCCTATCGTGCCACGATTTTTCTCGAGCTTTCTGCACCTGTTGCTGGAAGCCTACGACAAATCTATCCTCCTCTAGTTCTAATATCTGCTTCAGTCTTTCTGTAATTATGGCGGGGTCATCCATCTCGGTGAAAGCAGAGATCCGGAGGCTGGGAACAATATATTCCATGGGCATGATAGCTTCTTGTCCATAAACTAGTCGAAAGGGTGTATGGCCTGTCAATTTCTTGCAAGTGGTTCTGTAAGCCCATAGTACCGCTGGAATTCGAAGATCCCAATCATTCTTGTTAGCGTTACAAACCTTTGTCAAGGCATGCTCAAGGATTTTGTTAAAATCTTCGACAGTCCCATTTGCTTGTGGATGATATGCGGTGCTCTTTTGATGATAAACTTGAAATTCTTCGGTCAATACTTCAATAGTCTTGTTCAGGAAATGTGATCCTTGATCACTCATAAGAACTTTGGGACACCCAAATCTGGATAAGATGTTGTCGAAGATAAACTTCGCAGCAGTAGCAGCACTACAGGTCTTGACAGGTTGAGCTTCGGCCCAACGGGTAAGATAATCGGTTGCTGTAATGATGTATCGGGCTCCTGACTTTTTCGCAGGGGGGTTGATGGGACCAACAAAGTCAATTTCCCATTTGTCAAAGGCCTGTAATGTTATTTGCGGAGCTAGTGGAATTTCATCCCTCCTAGATGGTTTACCTGTCCTCTGACAGATGTCGCAGCTGTGGCAGTATTCTCTTGCATCCTTGTGAAGTGTGGGCCACCATAAGCCAGCTGTCAAGATATTCTGCACTGTTGCTTTTCCTGCATAGTGACCGCCTACTGCGCCAGAGTGTGCTTCTACCAATATTAGAGGTTTTTCGTGTTCCAAGACACATCTGCGTAATATCTCATCTGGTCCCATCTTATACAGATGTCCTGCTATTAAAGTGAAGTCCGCGGCTCGAACCACCAGCTGCTTCTTCTGTTGTGTGGTCATCTCGGCAGGGGGGATACCTGTAGACAAATACTGAGCAATATCTTGGAAATAGTCATCAACTATCTGTATAGCGAATAATTGTGCATCGGGGATACCTTTGTCCATATTGGTAGGTTCCTCGCCTGACTCGAGCCTTGACAAGTGGTCAGGTCCTAGGTTAAGTCGTCCAGGCTTAACAATGATCTCAAAATCATATTCTTGAAATAGAATTAACCATCTGCATATTCTACCTCCTAGCACAGGTTTGTTGACTAAGTACTTCAAAGCAGAATGGTCAGTAAACATCTTAAAGTGAGAACCTAGAAGATAATGCCGAAATTTTTGTAATGCATATACCATAGCAAGACCTTCACGCTCTGTCGTAGTATAATTTTTCTCCGCTGTAGACAACTTCCTGCTGGCAAAAGAGATAGGGTGATCGATATTACCTGTGCCTGGCTGAGCAAGCACAGTACCTAAAGCGATAGAGGATGCATCCACATGCACATGAAATTCCTTGTTCCAGTCAGGGAATACAAGGATAGGGGCGGTGACCATTTTTTCTTTCAGAATGTCGAGGCTTGCTTGGCATTCTGGAGTCCATTCGAACTTGATATCTTTCTTTAGTTGCCATTCCATTGGGGCGGTGATCTTGGCATATCCTTGGATAAATTTTCTATAGTATCCAGTGTGACCAAGCGTTGTTCAAAGTTGTTTGACGGATTTTGGAGGTGGCAGGTTTACAATAATAGCGATCTTCGCAGGGTCCATCATCAATCCCTGCTTGCATACCACATGACCAAATAGAATGCCAAAAGGCGCACAGAAAATGCACTTTTTTAAATTCAAGGAGATTTAGTGCTGTCTGCATTTATCCAGCATAAGTCTCAAAATAGTTATATGGTCTTTTACTAGCCCAAAAATAGTCCAGTCATCAAAATAAACTTCTAAAAATTTGTGTATATATTCCTTAAAGGCGGAGATGACTACTCGGGAAAATATGGCAGGTGCATTCTTCAACCCGAAGGGCATGATAGTGTACTGGAAGGAACCCATTTCGGTAGCAAAGGTTGTCTTGTGTCGGTCCTCTGGAGCAATTCGGATCTGATGGTAGCCCGAAAAACCATCGGTAAAGGAGTATATTTCTTGGCCTCCGACATTGTCAAGCACTTCGTCTGTAAAGGGAGTGGGGAAAGGGTCGTGCAGACAGGCATCATTAAGTTTCCTTAGATTGACACAGATTCGGATTTCACCCTTAGTCTTCTTCTCCTGGACGACCATAGGGCTGACCCACTCAGATTCTTCAACAGGTTCAATTATTCCTGCGGCAAGCATTTTTTCCAACTCTAGCTTAACCTTTTCCTTGTATTTTGGATTTAATCTATAGGGGCGCTGCTTCACCGGCTTGGCATCAAGATTCGGGGGGATCTTCATGACTCCAATATCTCCCAAGATACCTTTCATTTTAGAGAACTTTGTCGGAAACAGGTCTTGGTATTCATGGAGCAGTTGAGTGACCTTGCTTACCATCTCGTCGTCCCAATAGTCGCCAATGGTAGCAAGCTTCGGCTGTGCCTCGGATCCAATGTTAACTGTGCGCGTCTTCAAGGGCTGTGTCACTTCGGGAAATTCAACTACCGGTCCATGCACGTCAGAATATCCTTCTGAATCTGGGATATTAAGACGGCGCGAGTCCCCTTCTTCGTCGACTGTGAAATTATAACATTCTACTGCGAGGGCTTCTTGCGTGGCCCAATCCGGATGATTTTCAGTCACTTCCTGATCGTTAAATACCTTAGTATTGATGGCCCTAATAGCTGCGTCTAGGGCTGGACAGACATCGTTAGTAGAAAAAGTATTGACAAAGCTATGAACAAGACAATCCCGACTGACAGTATCATGGCGAAGTTCAGCCTCCGCGTACCAGTTCTTCGCCAATGGTCCCAGCGTGTGCACAAATCTATGTACCCACTCATCCTGAGGGACATACTTCCATGCCTCGTAGCATTGGCTTAGGTGGTCCTGGGGGAAAGTTTTTCCATCAAACTTACTTCGCACCGTGGCCAACTGGTCTAAGAACCGTAGGCGAAGGAGATTCTGACATACTTCCTAGGTAGGGATCTGCTTCTTATGGCTCGTCCACCATCTGACTACGGTGGCTCTGAAGGCTGACTCGAGCGCTTCCATTATTTGTAGGTCAGGTATCTGAGCCGAGAATTGTGCGATAAACGATTTAGGATCTATCGAACCATCATACACAGGTATATGTCGGGTTTGTGAGTCGACCCATCTGAGAGACTTGGTAAGGCAGGCATTGCTACCCCGATGGTGCTCAGACAATCGGTGTTGCCAATTTTCTAGTTCCTCTTCAGAGTCTGTCAGACAGGAGCTACCAGACTCCCATCCTGCGGCTGGGGTATCCACGTAACCTTCGTCCTACGCCGTGATAGTAGATATAGGTTCCATATCAACCTGATCGCTATGGTGGAGTGGCTCAGTATACCGTTCCCCTTGTGAAGGATCCAGGGGCAGGATGACCCTGAAGTATTTCCCCTCGAAGACCATCTGTCTCTTTTTTAGGTTGATTACTGCGGCATTTTCCATTTCCCATTCAATTCTTAACAGGGCCGGGTAAGGGTTGTTGTCATCAATGATCTCAATTACTTCGAAGTCCGCGAAGGTACTGACTCCGTCAATATCTATTTGGAGATCCAGGAATCGTCCTAAGGGTACAATCTTTTGCTGGTTGGCCAGCCTCAACTGTATAGGAGACCAGGAAAGGGTAGGTTTCCCCATTTGTTCCCAGGTTTGCTTGGTTAAAACATTGACATCGGACCCCAAGTCCAGAATAACATCGGTCATATGATATGCCCCGATCTGAGCATTCAATCGCATTTCCCTGCCGGTCCTGCTGACTCGATGAACAGTTTTATCCTAACCACAACTTTGCAAAGACTCGCAGGAAGCGATGATGTTCTGTAGCTCATTCAGAGCAGCTGGATTTCTTAAAAGTTTGAGGCAATTGTGCAAAAAGGTAGATAGTATACTTGCTTTATCCACCGGTGCGTCGCAGGGTGGCGACTGGGGCTGCACCGGCGTGCTGGGTGGGCTAGGGCCAACAAAATCTTTCTTGGCTGCCATGAATGTCTCTTTCTCTCGGAGGATATCAAATGCAGGAATTTTTTCAGGAGCCTTACGAACTAGAGCTTCGACAGGGCGGTTTGGCGTTCCTTGAATATGTGTCGTGAGTCCACTTCTTGTGACGACATTAATGGTTGCCACAGGACGGGGTTCCACAGAAATAATCTGTAGGCTCTGAGTAGGGGTAGTCTGTCATGCCTAAATCTTAGCGATCAACTGGGGGCACTGCTCAATCACATGATCTACGGCGCGGCAATACCGACACGTCGTAGTGGGGTTCTGACATTCGCGAGCCAAATGTCTGGCTTGGTTACAATTGTAACACACAATTTGGTTTCGGCCTCGCCCGGCCATGCCTCCACGGCCTCCAGAGGTACCTCGTCCAGAGACACCACCCTGGTATCCATAGCTGTCGTTATGTGGGCCTTCAGTGTGCACCCGGTAGGCATCATAGCTGCGGCACTCCTCTTCATTATGACCTACAGATTTGCAAAATTTACAGTAGGAGTTCTTAGGTCCCTACCCATACCTTTGCAGCAGATAACAGTTCTCAGGTCGGTGTTGACCTATCATTCTGCAAAGCTCACAATAGAGAACCTGTGGTGGAAAGGGGTTCGGCGCACCGGTCTGCAGGTACTTGTCGATCAGAGGGAACCGTTCCTTGTCATGTCCTTCGGTCCGACATTGCGTACACCAAACCGCTTCGCGATCAGATTTTCCCTTTTTCATCTCGCGGAGTTCCAGGGCCATCGCAACTAACTACGCTTGGATTTGAGCAATCCCAGAGTCATCTCCGACAGGGGCAGTCTCTAGTTTCATTGCGATTTCCAGAGCCTCTTGCTGGTCAGCAACTTTCTGTTGCATGAGTGGAGTTCGGATATGTGGTAACAAGGCTGCAATAAACCATTCCTTGTGCTGCGTAGGACTAATGGTAAAGCTGACTTGGTCCAGGAGAACTTTGAATCTCTGATCAAAATCCCAGACTGATTCGCCGTGCCACTGTTGAATCTCCTTGAGTTCAGTGATGCTCTGCGACTCCGATTTAGGCTTCTTAAATTCTTTGATTATGGCCGCCTTGATCTCGCCTAAAGTAGGGTTATAAGTGCTGGAGAATTTCATGAACCATGTCAGAGCCCGGTCCCTAAAAGATGTAATGAGCTGCGCAGCTCGCACATCCAAATCTGTAATTTTCTTCGCGGTCCATACCGCTTCGCAGAGAAACCAGAACTGTTCTGGGTCTTTGGATACCGTGCCTTTAAAGATGGGGAGTTTAATGTCATCAACGAGGTGGGACATGGAGTTTCGGGAGGGTTTGGGAGGGGGACAGGCGGTGGAGGGGGGGGGTTTGTGGGGGCAGACTGGCCTGTGGCCGGGATACTCGCGCCTGGTT
>LPNX010629086.1:754988-880208 GCA_001517045.1 Pseudotsuga menziesii
TTAATCCTTAAGCTTAATAAATTCAGAAACTAACCACGGGACCTTTGAGTATCACGAAAAACATACCGTTGTAAAAATTCACTTGCGCTTCGACACGGATTCGTGTTCTCGTGCTGCGCGAATTGCAAACAGATCTCAGCAAACCGATCCCTGATGTCCTTCGCAGAGGGCCTCCAGAACATAGCCCTTGTGGTACAAGGTAAACCCTTCTTGAGCAGGTACTGAGTTCAACCGGAAACGAAACCAATTTGTTGGGAAATAGGGCAGACCCGAGTTAATCCTTATGTGTCGCACCAACAAAAGACCCACCGTATTGGCCCTTTCGGCAACAACCTGCGCGCAGGTTGCAGTCTTACCCGAAACAGCAATGGGGTGCCGCAGAATCAGGTTTCTGCATGCAGAGAAGGGTATTACTGTACCTTAGCCTTTAAACACAATTATTAATCAACACTTGTAAATTTATCATTCATTCACATATAACCTCGCAGCAGAATAAACAAACTAAACTTGCATAACCCACTACGGGGAATTCACAGCGAAGCTTATTACTAGCAGTGATCTTATGTTATCAGATGTATTCAGTTTAATGCATGAAAATAACAGAAACAGAATCAACACAATAAAACCACGACACCAAATATAACGTGGTTCACCCCCAGTGTAGGGGCTACGTCCACAAACTGGGTTTTATTCCTCTTTCCTCAAAACCACAGTTGATCTGCGCACTCAGCTGCAGATCTCTTTAGTCCTTCATCAGTCGCGCACACAGCAGCAGGCTCCTGCGCACACAGCTGCAGGTCTTTCTTTGCTTTCTTACAAAAACCCTCTGCGCACACAGCTGCAGAGGTCGTCCACGCACACAGCTGGGACTTATCCTTTCCTTACAAAAACCAACCTTACTTCGCCTTATCTTTCTTTACATCAAAAAGCCTAACCTATCCTTTTTACACAAGCGCTTATTTATACTGCGCATTTTTACAAAACCATGGTCTTAAACCATGGGCACCCAAAAACCCTAAACCCTGGATTTAAACCACAGGTTTATTACAAAGCAGAGGGTTTTGACTTACCCTGACGCCCCTAAGACTATTTTGGCCCATAGCTCCGCTTACAAATTTTCTAATTAATCTGCGGAGTTACCCAACATGCAGTATGCGCCCCAACAGTTGTAGATTATCTTGTTACTCTCATTTGGTTTGTTTCTTTGTTCCTATTGCAGGATCTCTGCATAGCCCAATCATAATATGGCTCAGACCTTCACAAACTGTCAAAAAGGTATGAGAGAATTCAATTCAATTCGCATAGTTAATTCTAAGGAATCTTTTTTTTGTATAGGTGTTTTGTTCTAGATTTGAGTTATTCGAGCTAGGGAAACAACCATTGTACACATTGGCCATGGATAATAGGGATTGTATATATCCTAATGGCTATATTAAGGGGGTTACAAAAATTTAGTGGGCTATTTTCTTATATGGAAAGGATTTTTTTAGCTAAAATATATTCCCCCAATATTTATTGGAAACAAAATAAATGCAAAATGAATATCCTCCCATATATTAATGATGAAAATGAAAAAAAACTATTTTTCACCCTAGCAAAATCTCCCTCCAATCTATCTTCCACCCCCAATTTCTATAGAAAATCTAGTGAAATCATTCCTTCACCCCTAATTATAGGTAATGGAGGCCCCCAAGGGTTGTTTCTCCCTCCATTTCTTTGTAATTTAGGCATATGGTTGCATTCACCTATATTTTTATTCAATTTCATGTGATACCTTCTTTGAGCCCTCAATTTCCAGTATTGGAGGGAAACCCAGGGGCTTTTTTGTGCTATATAAAGGCTACAATGATTCATGGTTCATCCACATCAAATTGTGCTTGCAAGGTGAAGGTTTTGGTTAATGTGATTCCACTTTTCATTCTTTGTTGTCTCGACATTTTAATCTTCACATAACATCTCCATTGTCAAAATATCGGGTCTTGAAGGGGCATGTCGTAGATCCAATTTATCATAGAATACAAACTAGCATCATCATTTTTATCCAATAATTAACGTGATATGTTTTTTATCATGCTTTTAATTATTTTCATCCATAGATACAATAATTTATTATATTGTAAATTTACCTTTTATGATGAATTTTATCATGGATTCCTTTTGAGGCCTATTGAAGTCTAGGGCACTCTTAATTGTTAGGGATCATTCATTGTTTTTAGGGTTTTATTCTATCCTAGGAGTATTGGTTTCATGAAATTATTGTTAAAGAGCTCAAAAGATATTATTTATTTTATGCCTTGTCATGTTTAAACTATTGATTAAAATTTATATGTTGTTAGTGGATGCTACTCTTGATAGATAGATGCTACATGGTTTTTATATATTCA
Organism: Pseudotsuga menziesii; assembly: GCA_001517045.1. Classification (NCBI taxonomy): domain Eukaryota; kingdom Viridiplantae; phylum Streptophyta; class Pinopsida; order Pinales; family Pinaceae; genus Pseudotsuga; species Pseudotsuga menziesii. Next base: position 757,373 of record LPNX010629086.1, read on the forward strand.
AATTGAATTTGAGCCAGTTGTTTAAAATGTACTTTTATTAGGATCTTGCTCTGCAATTGTTATTGGGTCTAAGGAATTAATGAGAGTGTATATGTTCATATTTTATGTCTATTATTATTGGTGTTTGGTATGTTTGTAATATAAATGAATGCACATTGATTATAATGGTGGGGATACAGTGGAATGGTCATTATTTTGGTTGTCTACTTGTAGATTTGTCCAAATCATTCTAGTATATTATTTTATTTGTATTGAGAAGTTCGTGATTGGTATATTTTTTTATTCACATTACCAAGTTTGTCAATTTTATTTCTGACTTAAATTTGTTGGCTTTGGTACTTGTTTTATGTCATTTTGTTTTTTGTAAGAGTCATTTTGAAGTAAAATATTTTTGGTGATTTATTTTGATGTGTAATTGTTATCATCGTCCAAAAATGGATCTCGTTATGTATGATAAATATATGAGTTAGTTGGAACACAATACTTTGTTTCCATCGTGATTGTGTATAATATATATAAGGCATGATTGACCTAAGATGTAGATATTATGCTATTTGATATCTAGACTTTTTCATTCAAAGAGGGTTCTAAAACAATTTTACCACATTTTGCATGCTTTCTAAAATTTAAAGGACATGGATGCAAACACCTCCTTAGTTTATTTAAGAAATGTAGTCTTTAATAGAGTAGTTCTAATGATATGCGTGATAATGCATTAATGTGCTTTCTATTCTTATTAGTGTATGTTATTATTTCTAACAACCATTGCAAGTTTCTAACTAAATCTAAAAATTATAAATCAAATATTATACTTCATATTTTGATTGTCAACAAAAGAAAGGAAAATTTGGCATTTGTATCTAGAAACAGATTAAGCAGGTTATTTTTTTCTTAGATGGCAGATTAAAATGAGAGATTTGGAAAATACGATAATTGGGAATTCAAACACTATATTAAGGTTGTGGATTTCAATAATAATCCATGTTGTAATTACGGTTCATGGGTGCCATAATCACTCCATGGTGTAAAGTGTTCAATTCTATCATCTTGTCGGTATGTCAAGATTTGGGTCCCCACATGTTCGTTGGACCATTAAGGGATGATATAAAAGTGGATCTCTGACTTGCCCTGAATCTATTTAGTGTAGTTGTGTTTCACCAACACCTTTGGTTTTGAGTGAGCCAATTTTCTTGTGAAATTTATAAATAAATCCCTCCTCTCCTCATTTATTCATTTGATAATTTGAGGGTCTAGGGGTCGAGAGAGTTGAGCTCTGGTATATTCTCTTCATTTCACTACCTTAGTAATACGCAGAATTAAAATCTAAGTCTTCCTGACAAAATATTCTCCAAGACATTACAAGGCTTTATACTAATTTGATGAAAGATTCACCAAATTTTTAGAATATTTTATAATTCAATGAAATATTTTCCAATATCTTATAATTTAGTGAAAGATTCACCAAGATTTTACAAGATTCTATAATAGAATGAAAGATTAGACAAAAAATTATATATACATATTATATTTTTGATAAAATAGCCTTCGAATTTTCCTATATATTAGGGAGATTCACCATTTATTATACATATAAATTTTGGGGGTATTCTTAAAAGTGGAGACTCCACTCAGGAGATTGAATCCTTGGTCTTGTAGTAAGTTGAATGTTCATTTATAATTTCAATTCATAAATCTACTTGTTATTTTGAGGTATTTTCTTTGAAATTGGTAAATTTTCCTCTATTTGCCTCTGGTTATCATGCTATTGTCCTTATTTTCCATTTGGATTCATGGTTCAGGCTCTAACACACTTGTTGTTTCACCCTTTTTGTTTTTTTCAAAACCAATTTGGGCCACCGTACCTGGGTAGAGTAAAAAGTGTGGTCGTCGCACCTTTCATTAAGGCAACCCACGGTACCACCGTCGGTTTTCTGTGGACAAAGAGCAGTGCCACCACTCTATACCTGTTTGCAAGGAGAGGTGCCAGGTTGCTAATGCTCTTATTGGTCTAGAAAAGCATGGTGCCATGTATGTCCATGAGCCCTAATTTTATTTTTAAATTTTGAATGTAAGTTTGATTTTTTGGGTTTGTTTCTGATAGTTACTGTCATTGATCGAAATCTGGAAAGGTTTATGGTCTTGATTTGATTTTATCTTCAAGATTGATGATTGATTTTGGATTTTAAGGATTCTTCTTTTTTCTTTGATCTGAAAGTTAGTACTTTGGATGGAATTCATTGTTTTTTAGATCTCTGATAGTTGTTTTATTCAATAGAAAAAGAAAATATTTCCTTCTTTTGTTTTCTTCATAAATTGTAAAATATTTCTTATAGGCTTTTTATTGCAAAAAATTGAGAAAAAATCATAAATTTTTAGTGTAGAAAGGACTCTTGATTAGTTTGATAAACTTTCAAGTGTTCATCGTGTGTTTCTTCTTGTGTTTTTTCTTCTCATTATAACAAAAGAACGAAAAAAAATATTTCTAAGTTAGTCTTTCTTTTAGTTTAAGAATTGAAAGCCTTTGTTTGAAAAAATAGTAACATCTTTTATTTTAAAGAAATATCATTTTTATTTTCAAATTGCATCAGAATGCTTTGTTTACTTGTAATGGGAACGAAATAAATAGTTCAATATCATTTAATTGGGGTTTACTTGATTTTTTGAAAGAGAAAATAACCAAACCTCTATCTATATTTTAAGTAGGGCATACTCAAAAGTTAAAGTGAAAAAATTGCACTTGCATACATGTATGGTGTTATATTTTGGTTCTTCACCTCATGCATCCAATTAAACGTACAAGATGAAATAAAGTGTTAGTCTAAGTTAAAATCTTTAGCAAGGTGTGATAGGTTAGAGACATGTTTCGACATCTTTAAACATAAGAACTGTCCTTTATTACCTGCACTACATCCCGAGGATCCTATGGTTCTTACACATACTTGTTGGTATATCGAACGACCTTTAACGTACCCTTGAAGTATATAGAAATGCATTTCACATACTCAACAATATATAGGAAGGCCCATTTCGAACGGTTGTGCATTAGACAACACTACTATGGATTTGAGCTCCCACGTACCTTGTGTATATCGAGAGACACTTTTAGGGATCCTAAAACCAACTGATAAAAGTACTTTGACCGTTTTATCATGGCAATACACCGAGAATAGAAATCAGGGAGATTACTACGCACGTATTGTCCAAGTAGTAAGTTATTTAGGAAAGGGTACATTCCCAATCCTCCTTGTCGTGTTTTACCATTGGACCCTACAGTATATATCGAGTTGTGATGATCTAACAATCCTATAATGATCCATACTTTCAATCCAGTCCTGTCACAGCTTTTTCTTGTTTCCTTAGTTTGAGTAGTTATTTTTACTCTTGATTAGATAGAGATTTCTCTTTTTGATCGGTTTGACCTATCAAACTGGTTTATTTCCCTTGTAGATGCTCCCATGGTATACAAGTATTATCACTTGCGTATCCTTTGAATCCTACAATTGGTCTCCTACGGAATGAGAGATGGATATTAATTTTGAAACAACAAGTGCATCTAATCTTGAATTAGAGGGGGTTCTAGTTACAGAAGATGGGGGTGAGTTCTCTCCTCCTGCTAATGTTCCCATTACTTGTTATTCAGTACCACCTATAATGGAACAACCCTCATCTCTATTAGAATTTGAATTCCATTTATATCTCTAAGAAGAGAGTTTTGATAATGTTTGCAACAATTGAATGGAGAATGAAAATACAAACTAAGAAAAACAAACCACACAGGAAACAGACAAGTATTACTTAGGAATTTACAGTATATTCATCATAATAATATTTGGTGTTACAATAGTTTACATAGGTGTAATTCGAATGCATGAGATATGAATTCGAATCCTCCAAGTGGATATGACTATCTCTAACTGAATCTCTAACTCAAGGTCTCCCAATCAATATCAGAGTCCAAATAGTCAAGTCCCTAATTACTAATAACTCTAACAATCACTGATAGCTAGTTAACTCAGTGCAACTGAGTGTGGTAGGTAGGAAAAGCGCTCCTCCCCATGCAACCATGCATTATCCATGTATTAGTAGCACTATCCTAACTGACTTTGAAGTAACTGAATATAACTAGGGGCTAACTAATACTAACCAGTGCTAACACCAACTGACTGAAGTAGGTTGGTACCGGGACTCCCAGTGGCTCCTAAAATGTAGGGATTGGTCTAGGAGGCACCAAAGCATATGCATGTACATGCAGTAAGTGGCAGTTAACCTCTAGCAGTGTTCCCCACACTCCAATGACTAGTTTATGTGGCCCCATTGGGCCAAGTGGACCCAATTAATTAATTTAAGGTTCCTAAGTTAGGCAATAATTAATCTAATAGACATTTGACCAAGGGAGGATTAATAATCCTAACACCCCCATGAATCCTAACTTGGACAATTGTGGGCCCTTGTAACAAGACCATAGGTCACCCAAATACAATCTAGAAGATAATAATAAAAAATGCTTCTTAATACAACTGAGGAAACAGGGGAAAACCTCATGGTAAAAAACCCCCTAAAAAATAAGCAAGAAAATAGCAATATGCAAGCTATCTTTAGAAGGAAGAAGCTTCCTCCTTAGAAAAATAGCTTGAGCAAAACACTGCTGCAAAAAATTGCAGCTCTATGCAGCAACATGGTCCATCAGTGGACCTATCAATGTACTTCTGAACTGATGACGTTGTTTGGTTATGTTGGATGGTGAAGGTAGCGAATGATAAAATATCTACTTTTGTGGGCCATGTACCTGATGATTCTCCATCATCAAGTACCACCGAACTAGAAATTTGTTGCACCATTATGTAGAGAGCGAATCTGTGAGGGATAGTGCAACATGCTCATTCTAATACTAGGACCTTTTTCTTCTTCTATCTTCTGGAACTCCAACACCACTTCCAGCTGCATCAAGAAGATTTTGAGCTGATATGGGTTTAGGCTTCTGATTAAGAATGGGTACTAGATCTGGATCTAGAATATCTTGATATTCAGTCCCAATAACAGGTTCATGATGTATGTGATCTTCCTCATCTGAATCTGAAACCTGTAGCACATCATATTCATTATAAAAAATAGGTGGAGAAATAGTTATATATTCCTATGCTGGTGGAGGAGTATCATGCAGTTGATCTTCTTCGAACTGGACACTTCTTTCAATGAAGCATCTTCTAGAAGAAACCTCCATCAGTTTGTAATATTTTGCATATTCTCCATATCCCAGCAGAATACATTCGCTACTTTAGGCTTGGAAGGTCTTCCTCTTGTCAAGTGGTATCCTGTCCCAATATTTGGAACCAAAAACTCTTAGATGAGACACATTGGGCTTATAACCATGCAGTGATTTGAATGGTGTGACCCCAACCACTAACTTGTGGGGCACCCTATTCTACAAATATGAATCACAGTTTACTGCTACAGCCCAACGAGAAGGAGGTAGATGCTTGGCATGGAGAAGGCATGTTACCATCTCTTTCAGTGATATGTTCTTCCTCTTAGCCACACCATTTTGCTGTGGTGTGTATGGAACTGAGTGTTCCATTCGAATCCCCTCTAATTCACAAAAAATCTGGAAATCTCTTTTGAAATATTCTCCTCCTCCATCGGATCTTATTGACTTGATCTTCTTATTGAAACCGTTCTCAACCATAGCTTTAAAATTTTTAAAAGTCTCAAAAACTTATGATTTTATTTTCATGAAGTAGATCTAGCAATACCTAGAACAATCATCAATAAAGGTTAGGAAATACTTGCAACCATTAATGGAGTTTGTGGGAATAGGTCTAGCTACATCACTATGTATCAAATCAGGTGTAGAGATAGCTCTATGTGCCTTCCCAACATCATACTTCTTTTATGGATGCTTACCTACCAAGCACCCAACACATACTCCATCGGAAGTTTGGATGGAGGGAAAACCTTCAACCATGTTATCATTGTCCAGCTACTTCAGATATTTGAAATTGAGATGGACAAATATCTCATGCCAAATCTTGCTGGTGTTGTTAGCATGAGACGATAAAGTTGTAGGAGGAGAAACAGCTAAGAAATGTGAAAACTCATAAGATTTGGTAGAGTGAATTTCAATACCTTTTGCTACAATCTTTCCAGTGGATTTTTCTATAATCTCAACTGAGTCTGAATCGAATGTGACCCCATTGGGAGAGCCTGTATGAGTCATCTGGTAAATAGATAACATGTTAGCGGTAAGGGAGGGCACATATAAGAAATTCTTGAACTCAACATGCTTCACTCTAAATGAGCCCATTCCTTCTCTTAGAATTTGGGAATCATATCCCATGTGAATATTAGTCCCCTTTAATAGTCAGATAGTAGAGAAGGATTCTTTGGAGGAAATGATGTGGTTGGAGGCTCCAGAATCTATAATGTATGCTGAGGATGGAGAGAGAGTTTCTTTAAAATCATGACACCTTTCGACATCTTCTGTCGGTGCTTCTTCATCAGGATTCTTTGCTCTTGGAGGAGCAATGTTGTGCTTCTTGAGAAGAGCAGACATCTCATCAAGTTGCTTCCTCATACAATGTTCTTCAAGATGGTCTCCCTTTTTCACAATAAGTACATAAATTCTTTTCAAATTTCTTCTTCTTAGAGCTGGAGGCCCCTTCAAAAGCTTGCTGATTTTGTTTAGGGTTCGAATCGGCTGCCTTTGGCTCCTTCTTCTTTAATTTCCCATTTTTTTTTCAGTTTGGAAGAGTCAGTAACCAAGAGAGCTTGATATTTGGAGGTCTAGATGACTCCCATTTGAATCAATTTGTCTAGTTCCTTGATTAAGGACTCGAAAAATGAATCTAAAGAAGGAAGTTTCCAATCAAGAAATATTTCCCTCTTGGAATGAAACATAGAGACATATACAGAGTACTCAAGACCTAGTTTGCTTAGTATGGAAATGACATTCTTCTCATCCTTTCGCTCTATCCCGCACTGTCTAGATTGGAGCACTAGAAACTTGAATTTGGAAAAGAATTGCTCAATAGTCTTGAAACTGCTAGGATGTAAAGATACCAACACATTCTCTAGAATGTGTCCCCGAAGCTCATTTTTTTTTAAACAAGCTACAAAGCTTCTGCCAAGCTTATTTGGGAGTTCTCCATCCTTCTAGATGAAAGAGGATATCTCTGTAAATATAAGTACATAAGTACTTGAATGCTTCATCACAACGGTTTAGGAACTTGTTCCGCTCTACCAGTTGATGAGGCTCAGCCTCCCATCCATGTATGCTCATGTGGTATCCATGCTTGCACAAGGATAGCTGCATATCAATCCTCCAATCAAGATAATTGGAAGTTGTGAGGATTTGTGGTTCAGGACTTTGAGAACTCATAATTGCTTCGACTGGAAGACTGCAAATACTTCTCTCAAGCTACGTAGAACCTATCAATTTCACTGCAATAACACACTAAAACATATGAACTATTATAATCATTATTTTCCTCCTGACATGAACATGTTTTCAGGGTCCATCATGCCCTCTCCGCTGCTCTGAATGAATCTAAAGCTAGCAAATTTTCATAGGGGACTTCTGTGGAAACCCAGTTGCTTCTGATGTTCGATTGGGAGAAAAAAGCATGAAACCTGCCTGAGAAGGATTTGATACTATATTATAATTTGAATTCCATTTAGATCTTCAAGAAGAGAGTTCTGATAATGTTTGCAATAATTAAATGGAGAATGAAAATACAAACTAAGAAAAAAAAACCACATAGGAAACAGACAAGTATTGCTGAGGAGTTTAGAATATATTCATGATAATAATATCTGGTGTTACTATAGTTTACATAGGTAGAATTCAAATGCATGAGATATGAATTTGAATCCTCCAATTGGATATGACTGTATTTAACTGAATCTCTAACTCAAGGTCTCCCAGTCAATATCAGAGTCCAAATAGAAAAAACCATGATGACCAATAACTCCAACAACCACTGACAGCTAGTTAACTCAGTGCAACTGAGTTTGGTAGTTAGGAAGCGTACTCCTCCCCATGCAACCATGCATTATCCATGCATTAGAAGTGCTATCCTAACTGACTGTGAATTAACTGAATATAACTGGGGGCTAACTAAGACTAACTAGTGCTAACACCAACTGACTGAAGTAGGTTGGTGCCGGGACTCCCAGTGGCTCCTAAAATCTAGGGATTGGTATAGGAGGCTCCCAAACTGATGCATGCACATGCAGTAAGTAGAATTTAACCTCTAGCAGTGTTCCCCACACTCCAGTGACTGGTACATGTAGCCCCATTGGGCCAAGTGGACCCAATTAATTAATTTAGGGTTCCTAAGTTAGGCTGTAATTAATCTAATAGACATTTGACCAAGGGAGGATTAATAGTCCTAACAATCTCAATATCCATATTTTTCCATAAAAACCCCTAAAGGGACTATTTTAAACAAATTCCACCCCGATGATCCAGTTTCTACCATGTTTTCTCCAACTGCTTTCTTTTGGGAAACCAGCTAAGGACAAGCTATCTCTAAATTTGGTTCTACTAGTTCCGTTAATTTCTCCTCGATGGATCTAACCCCTAACCCTAGAAGAGGTTTCCCTTATATTATTCCAAGTGATCTTCTTGGAAGGTCTTTAAACATCCAATTTGGTTCAGTTTTGGATAATTCTCCGCCTGCTCCAATGGTCACTAGACTCACCACTCTGGTGGGAATTTGAGAATATGCTCTAAATCCAACGTCGAATTCTTCATTGCGAAGTCCACTTATTCCTTCCATGATTTTTCCAAATGTTGGAAGACAATATTTTCCCTCCACGTCCTACGTACCTAGAGGACCTTATGTACCTATTTTGCATAAAATTTTGATATCCACACCTTCAGTTGTTAGATATAGTGTACCCACTCGTTATGGTCTTGTTTCACAACCACCTGGATTCACTTGGGTTCAACCAAAATACCCCAATGTTGGTAACCCATACTATAGTGGGGTGCAATATAATAACCCTTTATACATTCCTTACACTGGAGATTTTACCAACCAACTGACCTATGGTCCTACTGGGGTGGCCATGCCTTATCAATATTATTTATTTGCAACCCAGTAGGAAATGCCCTTTTTGGAAACATTGGATTGTCCAAACTTGTCTAAATTGATCAATAATCCCATTCTACACAACCCTTTTTGTCCAACTATTCCAGTAAACTTACCATCATACATTCTAAATTTTGATGGAAATCAAGCAGAATATCCAAAAAACCATGTCATGACCTTCCATCTATGGTGTTATTCGAACTCCTTGATGTATGATTCTACACGTTTTCAACTCTTCCAAATAAATTTAACCGTTACGAACACTGAGTGGTACATCGAAATTCCACAACATTGCTTTGTGGATTTTAATTCATTAGAAACAACATTTCTTACCCATTTCTAGCTATTGATCTATTATGAGACTGACACGGATCTCTTGACCTCCCTTCGAGAAACTACCTCCACCCACATATCTGATCACATTCATGAATGGGGGAGACATTAAAGGTTTATCAAAGCTCCTATTCTAGATAAATTTCTATTTTACTCATTCACAAATTCATTGTTCCCCCTATTGCCATAGATTTACCGAGGAAGAGGCTATTAGTCCTGCACAATACTTGGACTTGTTTTATTCCCAGTCCAGAACATTGTATGATTTGAACCCTCATGCTCCTCATCCCAACACTAATCCTACTAATACAACTGTTGAACCTCCTACGGATGGTGTCATAGGTACAATCCAAGCCCCATCCGCAACAAAACCTACCAAGAAACAAATTTATTCTCCTACTACCTCATCAAATCCTATTGTTTCCACCAAAGTTAATGTAGTACAATCCTCACAATCACCCGATAATAAAAATAAAGGTAAAGGTAATTCCAAAAAATCAAGAAACTAGTAGGAGACTCCAAAGACTACAGCTCTAGAGAATGAGTCAAAACCAAAGAGGAAAGTTAAGTATCCATACCCTTTGTGTGGAGATGATCACTTCACTAAGGAATGTTCTATAAGTGAAGAGATCAAAAAAAATTTGAAACATAATCCTACACCGACATTCCTAAAAGACCATTTCCCATCTCAACAACAATTGCTAAATCATACATCTTTGGATGGTGCTTCTTCCTCCATGGAATAAATCAAGATGATGTCTACCAGAATCATCGGACTAACTACGTGAAATTGGACATATGATAAACCTTCATAGAAAAAGGATGAACGTACGTCTTCCAAGAATACTCCTTCTACTAATCCTTCTTCTTCAACTCCTTCTAATGGCCCTCTTATGATTGAAAAACCTATCCCTGATGCAATTTTACATCCTCCTAAGAGTACGATCTGAAACACAGTATTTAATCCTAGCGCTCAAGCTGCCCAATTCTATAATATTGTCAACGATTTAGCTCAGGTACCTTGTGGTATGTCCACTCTTGAAATACTCCAAACTTTCCCTATGCAACGTAAAAAATTATCATTGGCTCTAGGGGCTCTCAATCCAAAGAATTCTAATACGATTACCTTTATTGTGGATCATTTTAAACCTAGACTATCTCACCAACTTGCATTTCAAAATGCGACCAAAGTGATGGGTTGGAAGGTTCATCACACCGTACTAGACGAAGGAGCCTCCACCTTGGTTTTATCTATGTCTTGTTGGACATCCATCCATTAGAGGAATTTTGAGGTCTAAAATGGGCCTCCTAAGGAAAATAATTAAATAATCGTTAAAATAATAAAATAATATTTATTAATTTTAGAGGAAGAAAGAAAAAAGCTACTCTTTTTGTTCGTATTTGGATTATGTAGGAGTCTGACTTTTGAAAGACTCGACCCTTATGGGAGTCTTTCGTTCTACTTCTTCCCCTCCTAGCACCCAAATTGCTACGGTAAACATGATATCCTCCATTATGAGTGACACGTCAAAAGAAAAAGCAATTGTTCAAACACCTTCTCTCAGTCCTCTTGAATCACTATATCATGACATTCAATCCACTTCGGATGCATACATCGATGACGAGTATTTGGTAGCATCAGATCCTTACCATTTGCCTTATTGTCTAGATTCCCCTCTCCCTATTCTTGATTATCTCTTACATACTTTCTCGTCGAATGAGTCCATTATGGAGATTATGATTTTGGTTGAATCTTTATGGGAATATCATCATCACGGATCCTCTTTCCTTCCTAATGCCAATTCGCTTGAATCTGATTTTGTATCTCTCATTAGTTCTAATATAGTCGAATATCCTCAGTCACCTGTAATGTTGCAGGGTGTTGATTCTGAAGGGAATTTGTGTAACATTACTCAGACCATCCCCATCAATATATTAGTGAAACCCAAAACTATTGAACATGTTCATATAGGCTAGAATTGTTCAACAGTATAAATTGAAATTTATTAAGCTCTTTTCAAATAATTTCAAGATTTTTTTCCTTGGAATTATGAGGAAATGCCTGGGATTGATCCATCAATCGTTGTCCATGAGCTCAAGACTTACCCAACTACAAAACTTGTTAGGAATAAAATGCGTCAAGTCCACCCTAGTAAAGTTACAGTGATTAAACCTGAAGTCGAAAATAGTTTGAAGGTTGGCTTCATTTATCTCGTGCCATTAACAAAATGTGTATCTAATATTGTTGATGTCACTAAGAAACAAGGCACTATTAGGGTTTGTATCAATTTTAGGGATTTAAATAAGGCTTGTCCAAAATACAACTACCTTGTTCCCTACATCGATCAGATCATTGACAACTATGATGGAAGTGTCATTTTCTCTTTTTTATGGATGGATTTTACGACTATAATCAGATAGAGATACTACCCACTTATCAACACAAGGCAACATGCATTTTCCCATGGGAAACCTTCTCCTACTGTAAACTTCCTTTTGGATTGAAAAATGGTGGAGCTATGTTCCAACGAGCCATGTCATATGCCTTCCACTATATCAAGCATATAGTGGAACCCTACCTAGATAACCTACCTTCCCAGTCACAACAACGAGAGGATCATTCATGGAATTTTAGGGCCATTTTCCTTAGATTTTGTTATTATCATATTCGTATCAATCCACATAAATGTGTTCTTTATGTAGATACTGGATGTCTACATGGCTTTGTTGTTTCCAGGTATGGTATTCGTATCGATTCTTTGAAAATTGTTTCCATCGTGCCCTTACCCCATCCAACCAATATTACAGAAATTTAAAGTTAGAAAAGGAAGGAAAACTTGGTACTATTTTGCGTGCAATTTCACAGAAAATACCCATGGATACATGCGTTTGTTGAAAAAGAACAAGCCAGAGCATCTAGGATGCTCTGGTTCAACAAGATTTTTATATTTTGAAACATGAAATCACACACTCGCTTGTATTGCACACCCAAATACCCAAAAGAGACAAAAATAACATTCAAATACAGTGCATAGGCACCTTGGTCAACCCATATCGATGTTTTAAGGAGTGGGAGCACCCCAAGGGACAAAAATGTCATTAATGAGGGAACCTTATCTCTTGGTTAACAAAATGATGGTGTTGGGTGCATTTAATGGTCCAAAAACCCCAACAACCATAGGAATACACTATAAACCAAGTTTGTACTATGTATCATGAGTGAAAACAAATGATACTATGGTCCTAGATGGTATGATGACTATGGTACTAGGTGTTATGATGTTCTAACAGAGTGGTTCTTTAGATATTACAACATTTCTAGAAGGAAAAGAAAGTAACTGTGAAATCCAAGCAAATGACAATTAAAAGTCTTGAACTATGGCCTTAAGTGTAAACCTAGGGGATAGTGCACTTTCTACAATCATTTTGAAAGAAAAATACAATGAGATAGAAACTACGCAAAAGAAAGTAAACATGACAACAATAAAACCTATGCAAACTCTAGAGCTAAGACAATTTCATGAGGAAAATGAAATATTCTATGCAAACATGTTGTACTTTCAGAACATGGATGAATAAAGGAAAGAGGAAATCAATGAGCTTGAATTTCAAATTGTTGCATTAAATATGGAGAAAACCTCTATATCCATTAACAAAAGGAATTCGAGTTGTATATTCCACTACACATGAAGGAAAAGGTTCAATAGAAGAGGAACCAAGCGCTAGTGATATTGTATAGCCTAGAGTACATGTAGAGGTGATCAATGTCGATGGCATGGAGGAGGATAACATCACTTCAGAGCCTACATGAATAGAATAAGATAAGTATACCAAAATAAAAGAGCTGGATGATGACCTCATTCATAAGAATGATAAAATAGCTGAGCTGGAGGGGGATATCAATAAAAAGGATGATGACATATTCTCGGGAAGAATACTACTCACTTCTAACTCAAAGGAGAGATGAAGAGCTCCAACAAGAGATCCTGAAAGGAGTTATTAATGGATAGAAAGAATTTTGCAAATTAATACCATGTTTCCAAATATGGATAAGACTAAAGACTAGTTTCAATTATTTGGAATCTTTGTTTTATGAGAGGAACTCAAAAGAAGAATTGGCCTTAGAAAACTTAAGAGCATACATGATTCCACTAGGAAAAGACTGGAAATTAGTCACGAGATACTATAAATTTGAAATGCCTCCTCAAGCATAGTCAACAGGGAAGTCTTTAAGATAAATTCCAAGTCATCATTCCAACAGTCCATAAACACCTTAGATGCCTGGTAAGTTCATAGGACAAATAACTCCATTATGTTTTATGCCACCTGGAGGAAAATTTGTTGTACAGGATAATTCACCTAATAACCTAGGTCTGGGGGTTACTAACATACTCATGACTTGCAGACAGTTTGACTCTAAAAGCACAGAATAGGAAATAGGAAAGTAGCAGGACTTACTTGTATTGAATGAAGGTTGATCCTTGCTATCTTCTTCCTCTCTGATCCACTTCCAAAGTCTCCAGAATAGTTCCTCCTTCACCTGTTAATAAACACTCTTCCAAATACAAAGCAGTTCATAAATATAGATGCAGGTTAGGCAAATCATATATCATATTGAAATGTAAACATTTACCAATCCACAAGATATGAAACACATATGGAAGAAGTAATATCTTTATTAACAATAATAGAAAGAGTTTAGGTTACAACCCAATGTCTGAACAAGGACTCCTCTGTCACCAAAGGATTCTGAGTTTATCTGCTCCAAATATTTCTGTAGACAATCCACCAGCATAACTTTGCTCTCCAAGTATGTATATCCAACCCCCTTCCCAAGGCCTCTATTTATATGGATGAAATGAGGCAATTCTCGAAGGTTAGGGAGGTTGTGGCAGTTAAGAAGATTAAGTTAAATGAGTAAACTAATCTTCCATTAGCGCGTGTTTTTAAATATTAATTTTGAGGAAACCATACGCGGGTCTATAGTAGAGCAACCCGTGTATGATACGCGACTCTATACAAGTGCAACCCGTGTATACATGTATGCGCGACCTGCTGAACATGATACTCATGTATGATGCGCGAGATGCCAATAGATATAGTCGCGCATGCTACTCAAAATGGCAAAGTAATCAGCTGGGCATATAGGCAATGTATTTCATCATCAACCAAGGTATAGTGAATATGGGAAACCTCAATCCATAAGTGTCCTTTTGTGTGCCGAGATGAGGGATATCAGCACTCGGACGGAGAGGTGCCATTCAGGTGTATAATAGATGCCCCCTAATGTGTGAGGTCAGAGGGGAACGATGGCCGAAATACATTATAATAGTTAACTCTGGAGAGAACTCAGAAATCCAGTGGAGCAGAAGGAGTACTTGAAACAAATACATAGTAATGTCAAATACAAAGTTACATCTAAGGATTCTATGTTCAATTTACTGGAACACTAGCTCCTTTACAATATTTGAGTACATCATATGATACGGGTAAAAACCACGTATTTACAAAGGTGGAGTGAAGCCACAATACAATAATGATGAGTCTTCAAAGATCTGGAAGACGGATATAGAAATGGAACATAGTCTTGCGCAACTTAGTTCATAAGTGAGGAACTAAGGTATTCATAAAATATCCCAAAGAACCAGTAAAATCCAAGCCATGTGAATAAGGGTAAGCTGAAGTCAAACATGGAAAGGATTCAACAGTTTGTCAACCAATAGATGATAATTGACAACTAAAGCAAAGGAGTTCACCAATGATGAAATTGAATCCAGAGGTACCATCGTCAAAGCTCTAGGTCATCGTCATCAGGAGGTACTAAAACGAAACCATACTGTGATAGGGAAGGCAATAGATCCTCCAACGGATCACAAGAGTTACTAGGAACTGGGCAAAAGAAGGTAGACACAAGTAAATGGATAACAGATATAATAGTAATAGGATCAGGTGATAAATCAGACATCGGGTATAATCCTTGAACAGTGAGCACGACACAGAGATGACCCAAGGCAGCATACAATGGATAGATAGAACAACTAGACTTATCTGTCATGTATGAGACATGAGCAGATTCCCCAGGTATAATGGACAAGAGGAGGAGTCAAAAACTCAAAGTGATAGCTGAACACAAGTGTATACTGGAACATGGATATCGGAAGGCAAAGAGTGCTATGTTCAAGGATGATAGGCTGCCATTACTGAAAACAAGAGAAAACTTCTTCCTTACCTTCCCTGTTAAGTTTTAACGAGTCCAGGAAAGCCAACTCGGTTCCCTCTTCATTTTTTAAAAAGCTTGAAGAGATGGGAAAATAATGCTTGATACACTGATCCGTGGATTTAATGAGCCCGAACTAGTACATGCTCATGTGGTATTTTCATATTTAGAGAGTCTGAAAATGCCAAGAAGACTCCAGGGGGTTCCTTTTTCGTCCAATTTAGTCTCCTGAGGCCGAAAAAGTATAAAACAAACCACATAAGAACTCTCTTAACTTCGGAAGAAGAAAAGGTGAACCTTTTTCGTACTTAGTCGGGGAGGTCCGAAAAAGGTTAAATTACCACCTACCCAACGCTCCTTCCATAACAGCATAAAATAGCTTGAGTTTTACGAGTGTGAAGGAAAGAAAGATCACTTGGAAAGATCCATTGGTTACAAGAAATGGGGCTTACAACAATAAACTCATTGCTTTGTTCTTGAGTGTTTAACGAGCATGACAAAGACACAAAGTACGCTCGGAATCTTTTTCATGTTTGGGTCCAGAGCACGAAAAAGAGAAAACTAAGCTCATACCGGGTGTTCCTTTTCCGTAAATTTAGTCCCTCAGGTCCGGAAAAGTGATAAACCTATACCTGAGAATACTCTTCTCAATCCCGAAGAAAAGAGAGTGATCCTTTCTTGTATTATTCCGCATGGTCTGAGAAAGAGATAACCTACCACCAATGCGGATGCCCATTCACATATTCTTAACGAGCCTGAATGGACAAGTTTACTCGACAGTCAAGTCTATTTGGAAGGAGTCGGACCTGGGCCTAAAGAAACTCCATAGGGCGGGGAGTCCTATAAAGGGATAGCTTATAAAGAGAGATTCAGAAGAAGCTCTATTTGGCGTGAAAAATAGCTATGAGGAAACCCCTGGGCCTGAAACAGTGACGGAATGAGTACCAAAGGATGGCAAAGGCATATAAGGATGATACTCATGAAATAGGGATCCTAGCCACAGAAGAACAATGGTAGAGACAAGGGACTAATGGCTTAAAATACCATAGTCCGTGGCAAAATGTTGCATACTAAGGTTAATGTGGAGTGATAAGTTGCCAACATGTGTTGGGAAGAGCAAAACCACCCTATAGAAGCATCAACACTTTGAAATAGTTAGTAAACATGTTCCAAGGCACAAAAAGGGATGGTATTAATCAATTGACGTTTCAAACTATAGAAAAAACCCACTTTACAAAATAATTTTTCTATAAATAGTTTGAAAAACAAAAAATTTCTCACCATTGCACTTTTTGAACCAAAAAGGAAAGTTTTACCCTCTAACTTTGATCGCTTGTTGTGGACAATTGAACCGGTGTAATTCAGATCCATCAGTGTCAGGTAAATCTACACCCTGTGCTCTTTAATTTCATCCAAACAAATTTTAGAATTAATGGTCAATTCAATTTAATTCATCAATATAAAAGATGGAAAAATGTATACACGGGTTGCTGCATAGTAAAGCCGCGCATACGCGTTTGATGCGCGAGTTGCTGCATTGGGAAGTCGCGAATGGCTCGCGAGCTGTCCCAATGGACAGTCGTGCATACTGCGCCATAGCTAAAAACTTTAAAAATAGGTCAAATTTTTAAATTTTTATGATGAATTACTGAATCACACTATGTGTTTTTTGTCAGGAAAATATGGTGTTGGAGTGGAGGGAGAGGGAACATGAGATGATGGACCAAGCGGCTTTCCAAAGCTCGCCTACTATCCAAGCATTGTGGAATAGTGGGCTATTCAAGTTTTTCTGCACATCACCCATGCGGGCCAATGTCCGCATATTAGAGTTCTTGGTCAGTTATTGGGACCATGACCTGGGGATGTTCAACATCCAAGGTGAGACTTTGGAGCTTACTGCAGAGGACATCTATTTCATTACCGGATTATCACATCGGGAGCACCGGTGAACCTGGAGGGCACTGGTAGGGGTGGTGACCCCTTGAGTGTCCAGAACTATGTTGACGTGTTCTGTAGGCCAGGTACTCAAAATAAGGGCAGTAGCGTTCTCATCGCAGACATACAGGACTTTACGTTGCAGGTATTGGCCAGCACTATTGTTATACTTTCAGGGTCAGCAGGACTACATCATGCCACCAGGATTCAAATGAGAGCGGTGGTGGACTGCTTTAGAGGCACACTCTTTGATTGGTGTACAGGGATTGCCCCCATCATGAGGAGGCAATTGTCCGACTGTAGGAGGGGGAGATGGAAGAACTTCGGGTATGCTAGTATATTGGTTGTGTTCTTCTTTGAGAGGGTGCCAGCTATGAGCCCTACGGTACCCTTACAGGTCCATCATCCACGGCAGCCGAGGCTGAGCCGATGGGGAGATATCTTCCTCCGTCAAGGAGAAGGAGATGTAGTACAGAGCATGTATGACGATGATTTCTATTCATGGTGGGAACAGCAGGTGCCGGTGTTGGAGCAGTTTCCATACGCTGGATTAGATTTCCGAGGTGATATGGACCTAGTCCTCCCTCCAGGAGGAGCATGGGGAGAGATGGGTAAGTCATTTTTTTATTTTTTATCATTATCAAATTTTTATGGATTTTCAAATGATAAGATATATATATATATATGTACAAGTCTAACCCTACTTATATGTCAAAATGCAGATATTGGACCAGTCCGCCCAGTAGGGCACCCACGTAGCTTCGTACGTCCTGTTGCAGGGGGAGACCCGGGATTGGTTACGGTACTCGAGGCGAAGCTGACTAGGCTTACCGAGCAGGTACCCACTATACGGATAGAGCATCTCCCTGTACCTATGCAGAAGTCAGTAGTTGGGGTTCCACCAGCCTGGCTACGGCTTTTCAGACGGGTAGCTAGAGCATTATGTGTATATAGAGATGCAGTGGGGGCTGCCGACGCCAAGGAGGCTGAGGAAGCCAGGGGGCACAGAGATCACGGGGACCAAGGAGGTCCCAGTGGCTATGGCGGGCAGGCTTAGTTTTAGGCATTTTGATGGATTTTGATCCACTTTTGTATATTTTGTACATGATGAGATCTATGGATCAGACTTGACCTATCCTATGTATGAACAGATATTTACATATATATATATATTTGTGTTTTGGTTGTCAGCTTATTCACAAATGTTTTTAATGTATTTGCTGTATATTTTATGGAATGTGTGTGAGATGCCAATCCAAAATATAATTAGCATATGCATCAGTTAATGAATTTTGGTTTCTTGGAATGAGATTAAAATTAATAACTTCAAAATGTCTTTCCAGTAAACGTATTTGCATGAACTGACGTAACAATGTAGGATGACGCACCTGGTAAGCTCAATTGAGCTGGGAAACAACCAACTGAGAATCCAAACGGACTTCTAGCTGGGTGATGCCTCGTGACAAGGCATCCCATAGGAGCTCAATGACTGCCCTATACTTAGCAACATTATTGGATGCAGGACCTAGACAAGCGCCACCCGCGGCAACAAGCTGTCCTGAGGGGGAGTAGATAACCCATTCTACCAAAGCCAGGTTACAAGTGTGACGGCTGGTGCCATCAGCAAAACCTACATACATCTCGGAAGACATCTGCAACAACCAGCAGATAGTATAAAAATGAAACTGACAACCTAATGTACATAAAAATACATACATTAATATACAAGAAAAAGTGCTAAGCCTAGGCATAGTACTTCTTCAGGTAGAGCCCATTTCTAGGCTCAGGCAACTTATTCCCATCATAATCTACTAATTCATATGAGCCTTTACTCAAAACTTTAGACACAAAATAGGGTCCCAACCACATAGCCTTGAATTTCCCCGCCCCCAGAGGCTCTTTGTCTTGGTCCCAGGGCAAGACAAGTTCCCCCTCAGAGAAAACCCGAGGTTTGACCGTTTTATCATATTGAGATTTAACCCTATTCTTATGAGCTTGATTTGCACTCAATGCATCTTTACATTGTTCATTAAGGTGTTCTAAATGAAGCAATCGCTCTTCAAGCTCAGTTGTGTCAAGTAGCACATGAATAGCTATCTGCAAGGATGGGATTTCGCATTCAATCGGCGTAATAGCTTCCACCCCGTGAATGAGTTGGAAGGGGGAAAAACCCGTAGCAGTTTTGACATTGGTTCGATAAGCCCAAAGAGCAGGATATAACATGATGTGCCAATTTGAACGGGCTGTATCAATAGTACGTTTAAGTATAGTTTTCAAATTTTTGTTTACAGCCTTGACCTGACCATTTGCTTGCGGATAATAAGGAGAAGAATGCTCTTGTCAGAATCCGAGCATGTTGGTCAGCTCTGTCATCATGTAATTTTGGAAATGACTGCCATGGTCAGTGACAATCACTTTGGGAATACCAAACCTAGCAATAATCTGATTAAATACGAAGTAAGCTGCTGTTTCCCCATTGTCTTTGAAAGTAGGCATTGCCTCTGCCCATTTTGTGAAATAATCGACAGCGACAATGATGTATTTGTGCCCCCCAGCCGAGGCTGGGTTGCATGTCATATAATCGATCCCCCACTTCATGAAGGGGCCTACCAAGACAACAGGAAACAAGGGAGCAGGATGTGACCACATTTTTCTGGTGTACAACTGACATGGATGACATCGTTTTACAGCTTCCACACAATCTTTAAAGATGGTGGGCCAGAAATACCCGGCACGTAATATCTTCTAGGCCGTTGCTAACCCAGATAAATGACCCCCACACGCTCTGCTATGGGAATCATTTAGGACAATCTCCGCTTGCTCATGAGTAAGGCAGCGGCGCAAGACAGAATCTACCCCTCTTCAATATAATGTATCTCCGATTATGAGGTAGTTTTTAGCATGAAGACGTAACTTGCGTCGGTCTTCCCTAGAGTAAGCGGTAGGATACTTCAAAGTCTGGAGATATATAAGAATATCTCCGTACCAAGGATCAGAGGTTGATATAAGGAAGATGTGCTCATCTGGGAATGAGTCATCTTGAAACACTACATCTTCTTCTGTAGGGAATTCTGCTATAAGCTCCGCAAAAACTAAGGACTTTTTGGATTTAGCAAATTGGAAAACCAAGTCAAACTCTTGGAGAATGACTATCCACTTATTGAATTTTCCCCCAACAATCCATCGGGATAAAACATATTGGAAAGGGTTTACATCCGCCACTACAGTAGTGGTCCTCAGTAAGATGTAGTGTCGTAACCTCTGTACAGCATAAACAGTCGCTAAGGCTAACTTCTCGATGTGGGAGTACTTAAGCTCAGGCCCAACCAGAGCGCGGCTAAGGTAATAGACAACATGCTCAATGAGCTTGTCATCCTCCTGAACTAGCACTACCCCAATGGTAGACTCTGACGCGGCCAGATATAATAAAAAATCCCTAGAGTAATCTGGCGGGCGTAATAGAGGAGCCGACAACAAGGCTTTCTTTAATGGCTCGAACGCGAGTTGTGCAGTTTCATCTCATACAAATGGGGTGTCCTGCTTAAGCAGGCGCATGAAAACTTTTGTGATCTTGGCATAATTAACTATAAAACGTCGAAGGAAGTTAGACTTCCCTTGTAGAATCTGAAGTTGCCTAAGTGAACGAGGAGGCAGATTTACAATGGCCTCAACTTTTAACGGATCCACCTGTATGCCCTTGATAGAGACAACGAATCCAAGCAATCTACCTGATTCGACGTAGAAAACACACTTGTGGGGATTCAAGCGAATTTTATAGTACCTGCATCTCTCGAAAATCAACCTTAAATGCTCTGGATGCTGGATCCTCTTGCGAGAATGAGTAGGCAGATCATCCAGGTAAGGCTCGACAATGGCTTTTATATCATGAAAAGCAAAGTTCATGGCTCGTTGAAAGGTTGCCCCTGCATTTTTCAATCCAAAGGGTATTTTTCTATACGCGAATGTACCCCAAGGGCAAATAAAAGTTGTTTTATGCTGGTCTTCCGGTTTGATTTGGATTTGATTGTAGCCGGAAAAACCATCCATAAACAAAAATACTTCACTACCCGCACATAAACGGTGTAGGGTAGTTGTCCTTGGGACGGGATTTGTTAAGGTCTCGAAAGTCCGTACAGACACGAATAGCCCCTTAATTTTTATCAACGGGGACTGGGTTGGACACCCACTCAGTCAAGGCAACGGGATATATAAAACCTGCTTTCAATAGCTTTTCTACCTCTACCTTCCTAGCCGCCGCTTTGCACGGGTTCACGGGGCGTAATTTTTGCCGAACCGGCTTAGCATCAGGATAGGTTGGGATCTCATGTTGAACAATAGATGGATCAATGCCTGGCATCTCCTCATATGACCAGGAAAAGATATCACAGAATTCCTTGAAAAGGGAAGTATAGATGGCAATCTCCTCCGGAGAGCAGTTTGCACCTATATAAATATTCTCCATGACATCTGGTTTTACGGAGATGTTGATCGGTATAGTAGCGGAAATGTTTTCCATATTCCCCTCGGCAAAAACTCCTTCCCTAGGTAAAGGATTGACAGGTGTATCAACATCATCCGATAGTCTCACATGGAACTCTTGGTTTTCTATCTTGCTTAGCTCTGGAAGGAAATAAGATCGGTGATGAAGATCCTCACATATCTTATCACGTGAACACATAGCTTTCAAAATAGCTTCATCTGAAGGAAAAATAGTGTCTAAGCAATCTATGGAATGTAAAGAGTTTTCTGCCCATGCAGGCATATAAACCTCTTCCAGATCATCTGAGACTGTAAGAGGATCTGGAATGGGATCTACAGTGGTTTGGGTAATATCTTGATATGCCACTTCCACTGCAGACAAGGGCACTTCCGATTCCTGAGGGGTTGGGAGGACCCAAGGATCAGTCCTATCGACCACCGAATCAATGGACTTCCCTACAATAGTAGAACCGAGATAAAGGACTAGAGTTGGAATATCAAATGTGCCCATCAATGATGCGTACAGTCCAGCCCCCAAGATCTGTGCAGCAAGTTTGGCTTGATCAACCAATGGCACAGTGGAATCTTTAGACTCTAAGCGGCCTTTACGAGTAAAATCAAGTTGGTCGATAGTGACCAGCTTGCCCTCATGTGGAAATACCACGACACAAAAGACAGCATATGCAACAACAGACATTGCATAAGTCCAATTCCTACCCAGAAGCAAATTGTAGTCCAATGGAGCATCAATCACCTCAACTTCAACAGAGACTGCTTTGCCAGCTAGCTTAAGCTCGAAAGCCGGCAGGATACCATGTGGACGGAAAGACCTTCCATCAAAAGAAGTAAGTAAAGTGGTTGATGGGACCAGCTCTGGGGATCCAAGAGCTTTCCAACAAGCCAGGGACATAACACAAGTAGAGGCTCCCTCATCAATAACTGCTCGTCCAATGGTCTTACCACCATGGACAACATCTATCGATAGAGCTACATGGTAAGGGAGGAGAATTTTAAGATCAGAGAAATGAAACTTCGCTATGAGACTCGAAGAGTCCATGCTACCTAAAGCTGCTAAGAGGGCATCCCACTGAGCAGGACAGCTCTGTAGCACCTCCAAAGCTGACATTGCACACGGAGTCTGAGCCAAGTATTCAACTACAGAGTAGTGAGCAGCGGCTCTGGCATTTGGGTTATGCAAAGTATTCTTAAAGACACCTTTGGGTATCTTTGGCATTATTTCCGCAGGTTTCTCTATAGTGAGAGGGTTGGAAGTTTCAACTACAGCTTTACCCTTCTCATCGGTCTCATTCTCATAGTTCTTGTTCCTGGTTTGTAACAAGGTTGAGGATCGTACCATGTTGATATAATTGGGGTCAGGGGCAGCTTGAGTGCCCCCTGCTATGGTAGAAGCTGAAGCAGAATTTTGCCCTTGGGGAAATGGATCCTTCAGGACAACCGGTGGTTGCGTTTGTAACAGCTTCTGAGCTTTTTCCATGAGGGGACAAAGGTGAGTGAGGTGTTCTCCTTGGCACAACTTACAAGGAAACTTAAATTTCTTCTTCTCCTTTTTTCCCCCATCAGCATTGTTTGCGGGCTTTGGCTTGTTTTGGTTTTGGTTTCCCTCTCCCTTTTTACCTTTCTTCTTCTTCCCGCCGGGCTGCTGATTGCCCTTCGAAGAGGATTGTGCAAAAACATTTGCACTTTGGGAGGAGGGGGCAGCCTTTGCTGCCTCCACCATAGACTGTTTGGTAG
This sequence comes from Pseudotsuga menziesii, assembly GCA_001517045.1. NCBI lineage: Eukaryota > Viridiplantae > Streptophyta > Pinopsida > Pinales > Pinaceae > Pseudotsuga > Pseudotsuga menziesii. The sequence goes on from LPNX010629086.1 coordinate 781,181, forward strand.
ACAATTGGTGAAATTGTTTTGTCAAATACTCTACAGTGGGAGAGTTTACGGACCCAACCACACCATCGGCATGGGGTCTAGGCTTAGGTTTCTCGGCCTCATGTGACGGCCTCTGTGCCTCAGGGATAATTTCATATAGAATCCCAGACTGTGAATAAATCAAGTCCAACTGCTGGGCCCTGAGTATGGCTTCTTCCTCACTAGTCACTCCTGATGTGGAAACATCCTTAGATATATAGGGCAATAAATATTTAAGGAACCATTCTAATAGAAACTCAGGAGGGATGGTAGCTTTGATGAGACTCTTTCGCCTCCTCCACTCTTGGATATGATCCGAGATGTGGGTTGCCTTGTTTTGTCTAAAAGTGGACAACAAATCCGTTCCAAAATCGTAACGAACTGGAAGCTGAAAGTGACTAAGGAAAGCACTAGCTAGGTCCCAGAAGCTACTAAAAGCAGCAGAAGGCAGCTCAATGTACCATTTCACCACAGTGCCCATCAAGTTCCTCTGGAACAGCCTCAATCTCACTGAATCTTCATTCAATGAGTTGGAAGAACACCATAAGTGGAAGGTGGTGGCATGTGCCCCAGGATCTTCACCAGCCTTACCTTCAAACTTAGGGATGTCCGAGGGCAGTTTGGTGGGAACAGGTGGCCACAAGGGGTCATGCCTCACTGGATCGTTCATCAATTTTGATAAGTCTGGCAAGTTCAAAGTTTCCAGAAAAGGAAGCTTGGGCCTAACCGGTGTACTAGAAGTGCCAGCTTGGGTATTCGAGGGTCCAGCCCCTGAATTCCCATAGGTAAAGGTTGGGTTTCCCCCTGACACCGGTTGTGGAGTGGGAAGGTTGCTTTGGAACGGATTCCATCCATAAGCCACCGGATTTTGGGTGGGAGGTGCAGTGTAAGTGGTTCGGGCCGTCCCCATAGAAATTGGGGTCTGAAAGACTGGAGCAGGTATCCCTCCACTAAACAAAGAGAAGGGAGAGATCGTGTATGGGACCGAAATAGGGGTTTGGTAGCTTTGCCCGTAAGAGGTGTTGCTCCCAAACTGCACTCCTACATATGAAGGAGGTGGACCTACGTATGGATTGGATGGGGGTATGTGCCCCCCATTCCAAGGGAATCCTTGAACAAAGGCCAAGGATCCCACTGGACCACTGTGGGTAGTGTAAGGGAAGGAAGAAGGAATTGTAGGCATACTAGGAATCCCAGTATCCATATCACCAGACATACTTCCAATGTTCGAGTAAACCGGTGGTTGGACCACCCGGCTTGCTGGAGTTAAGGGTGTGGAAGGTAAACTAGATCTAGGGGTACTAACCAGGAGAGGTAGTACCCCTTCAACCGAAAGGGTTGAGGTGAAAACAAATGAACTTTCTCCTTCAGAAGACATAGCTCTACCTACAGGTACACCTAGCACTGGTGAACTAAAAGGTCTAACCTGCACGATCACTGGATTGTTCAAATCAGTCAAGGGGGTATTATAATTTCTTGCAAACTCGTCAGCTTGCAATTCGTCTACCTCGACTATGTCAAAGTCAAAGCGGTTAGCTATTAATTCCGGTTCACCAAGAACCTCAGTTACTCCTACTGGTTCAAAAGAACCACCTGTGCTTAGTCTCTGCCTTTGAGGTAAAGGTGGAGGTTCCAGTGGTGTGAGAGGAGGAAGGTTTCTCAACCTTCTTGAACTTCTAATCTCTTGGTCCTCCAGAATTAAGACTTAATCAAAACACACCCTAAGGCCAACTAATCACAAGCAGATCCACAGAGCATACACTAAAAAGATCCTATAGTCTCAAGCAATCAAAACAGGCTATAAAGATATGCTTTCCCGAAGAAAGCTGATGAACAGTTACTTGGCGTCCTTGAGGGGTTCTTAGGGACAAGCGGAGGAATCACCTAACCACCCTCCTACACTTTCCACAAGGGTTACCTTCCAAGTCCGTTCAAGGTGAACCAGAAATAACCTTCCGGTTTACCTAGGTATGAACCCTAAAAAGACAAGAGACTAAGGCTACCTTGACAATACCTATTGTCTGGGGGGACAGTCGCAAGCCGAACTCATACGCATGGGCAGGGTAGATGAGCCTGAAACTCTGTCTAGGACAGAATCCCCAGATGCGTAAAAGTCATGGGTTACGTTTTGACAAGGATTCGAGGGGTTATCCCCTCTGTCCAAGCCTCCACGCGGCCTAGTGCTTAACTCCCGTTTGAGAGGAGCTTCCTAGATACAGCGGTAGAACCAAGGATTTACCTAACGAATGGCCCACTACGTTTGATTTTATAGTTTGTGGGAATTTTACACTCCCTAGCCCACAAACCTAGCCTAAGCTAGTAGGCGGAAGGCCCTAAAAATAAAAACTTACTAATAGATTTTAAATTAAAGCGTTAATTTTAAGGGTTGTTCTTTACTCAAAGGAAGTGAAAGTGATGGACTGTATGATGTTTTGACTCGGCAGAAAATAAATGAAAGTAAAAGGTGCATTTAAAGCAAACTATCACTATAAAATAAACTTCTTTTCATTTTTTCAAATAAATATTGATGAACTATATGCAGCAAAAAAAAAACTAAGCCTATATGGTTTTGTATTTTTCTGAGATAGTATTTCTTAAACTGAAACAAACACTACTCTAATGCAAAAATTACAATGCAAAAGATTAACTATGTTTTGTTTTTCATTTTAAAAAATGCTCAAAAAAATACTGTGCATGTATAAATGCAATGCTTGAGTAAACTTGACACTTATAGACTGTATAAAAAACACAAACTGAAACTAACATGCAAACAGAACCTAAAAACCAACAAGAAAAGCAGGCTAGGACCTCAACTTGGGTGCAGACAATGACCGAGAGATCACTGCAGACTTTTAAACAGGCAAGTGCAAACCAATAACTGACAGACAGTAAACTGGACAAACAGAATCTAAGACCCTGATCACTGATCTAGACTCAGGCACTCAAACGAACAACCCAAACATGCCAGAAAGTTTCAAGATGCATGCAATAAATAAAACAAGTAAAGAGAACCCAAGGGCTTCGAAAAGCACTAAGATGTGATCACCCGATACACTCAGACAACTCTGCAACACTCTTAAAGAAAGTCTTAACAGAAAACAGGACGTATAACAGGCCAAAGAACAAGCAAACTTTGACACAAAAATCACAGTTTTCAGGAGTATACGCGACTGTGTAGTAGTGCAGGTCGCGAATGATGCGCGACTGTACAGTGGAACAACCCACGTATGAGACTCAGTATGCGCGACTGTCCAGTGGGAAAACCCACGTATGGGCATAAAAATAATTCTCAATAACAGATAAAGACCCAAGACTTTCAAATGCTACAGTAAGTAAGAAAGTAGGACAAAAATCACAAACAAAACTTCAAGCAATGACTGGTCAGGACAATAGAAAAAGACCTAAAGTAGACTAGGCTTCCCCAGCGAATCGCCATTTCTGTTGTATAGAATAATTCACCTAATAACCTAGGTCTGGGGGGTTACCAACATACTCATGACTTGCAGACAGTTTGACTCTAAAAGCACAGAATAGGAAATAGGAAAGTAGCAGGACTTACTTGTATTGAATGAAGGTTGATCCTTGCTATCTTCTTCCTCTCTGATCCACTTCCAAAGTCTCCAGGATAGTTCCTCCTTCACCTGTTAATAAACACTCTTCCAAATACAAAGCAGTTCATATATATAGATGCAGGTTAGGCAAATCATATATCATATTGAAATGTAAACATTTACCAATCCACAAGATATGAAACACATATGGAAGAAGTAATATCTTTATTAACAATAATAGAAAGAGTTTAGGTTACAACCCAATGTCTGAACAAGGACTCCTCTGTCACCAAAGGATTCTGAGTTTCTCTGCTCCAAATATTTCTGTAGACAATCCACCAGCATAACTTTGCTCTCCAAGTATGTATATCCAACCCCCTTCCCAAGGCCTCTATTTATATGGATGAAATGAGGTAGTTCTCGAAGGTTAGGGAGGTTGTGGCAGTTAAGAAGATTAAGTTAAATGAGTAAACTAATCTTCCATTAGCGCGTGTTTTTAAATATTAATTTTGAGGAAACCATACGCGGGTCTGTATTAGAGCAACCCGCGTATGATACGCGACTCTATACAAGTGCAACCTGCGTATACATGTATGCGCGATCTGCTGAACATGATACTCACTTATGATGCGTGAGATGTCAATAGATATAGTCACGCATGCTACTCAAAATCTCAAAATGGCAAAGTAATCAGCTGGGCATATAGGCAATGTATTTCATCATCAACCAAGGTATAGTGAATATGGGCAACCTCAATCCATAAGTGTCCTTTTGTGTGCCGAGATGAGGGATATCAGCACTCGGACGGAGAGGTGCCATTCAGGTGTATAACAAAATTGTCAACTGGAGTATAATCATATGCAGAATTGTTACAAAAAATGAGTCAATATGGCATACCTCAAGTTTACCGGACCATGCCAACTCATTAGTATATGCATTGATAGCAAACACCCGATAAAAGGAAGAAGAAAGGTGATTCCAGAAAGAAAAATTAAAGGCCTAGTCATATTTGTTTCTAGTCAATGTAGAAAAGTAATTAGTTAAAATAATATTACATTAATGTTATGATTAAATATCAAGGGTAACTATAATCAGTTAGATAGAGAGTCTATATAATGTAAATTGATCCAAGAACTTGAGGCTGACATTTTTAGGAATATAAAAAAAATTTCTAATATGTTGAGTTGTATGATCATTTTTCCCCTGTAAGTTATTTTATCAGAGATTAATGATGTAGAGTCTAGCAAAGACATGTCTATGTGCAAGGTGAATAAGTAATGTATTAATAGAGAGTGCAACCACAAAATCTAGAATTGAATTGTGCATTGCATGATACGAAATTAGAATTAGAATTCATCATTTTTCGCATAGGTTTATAATTAATGTAGTTGAATGATTGGAATTAGGTTATATGGATTTATACCTATGTTCAATCAAATGGTTATTGAAATTTGTAAAAGTGATTATGAAAGGGGATTTGGAACTATTGTTAATCAAATGAAACTTATTTAATTTTGGAAATGTGATCGTGAAAGTTGAAACTTTGGAACTTAAGTGGTTTTAAACATTAATATTTTGTTTTTTTCATTATTCTAATTTCCAAACTTGTCAACCCTACTTAGGTTGTGACTACTTCCACCATCACCATTGATTCTTGAGTTTGTTTCAATTTAATATTTCTACCTTATTCCATTTTTTTAGTACATGTTAGAGTTATAGTAATTAGATAGGGGGAGGGATCCCATGCCAGGGAACATGTAGCTTCGAGCTTCAATCGAGACTCGACAAAGTTAGCTGGTTAGTTAGGAGAACATACATAATTATCAAGGCTCATGTTGGTTAAAGTTCCTTGATCACTTTTCGATCAGTATTTACATCGTCATTGAGAAGAGAGACATGAATATTTATGATAGTAAGTGAGATGGTGGGTGACTTCCTCTTTCGTTGTGTTTCTGAATGGTTGATATGGATATTTGACTAGAATATTTCATCCATATATCTCAAAGGGATCCATTGGTATTTAAACATAGATGAATTTACTTCTCAAAATACCCCAAAAGACATAAGAGTAAAACTTTCCTTTTGGTTTGATATCACAATCCGTGTTTGCAAGAACCATGATAAACTAAGCTTGTCCTTTGGCCTATGAATTAGGATTCAAGGGGAATATGTACCTTAAACTATTCCTATCAAAATCACAAGTCCAAATTGGAGTAACTATTTACCCATGCTCAGGTTAATTCCACTATCGAGTTGAACCCTTGTTTAGGTTGTTTCCACCATCACCATCGATCATTTATTAGGCTACCTCTAATTTTTGTACAACATTAGGAGTCATTCTCCAATACTTGTGTTGTATGAAGTTAGGGACTTGTGTGATATCAAGTCAATACATTGTGTTCTATTAAGTCCTATCTAAGTCCTCATGTATTGGCGTGGGATGCTTGTATTGTAATCTTATGTTGTATCAAGATTGGAATCTTGTGTTGTATAAATATTGGATTATTGTGTTGTATCAAGACTGGTCTTGTGTTGTATCAAGATTGTGGACTTTTGTTGTATCAAGTCTAAACATGTGTTGTATCAAGTCAATGATTCTCATAGACGGTGCCCTATGAGAATGGATATCCAATTATGGAGATGCACTTGTGTTGTATCAATTCATGTGGTTATACTATGTGATATATTTCTAGTCATTGTTATTGAGAGCTATAAGTCTCTTTTAGGGATTAGCTACCCCTAGAGTTATTTACTTTAGCATCTGACTATATGGACTGGGTAATACATATGATCATCAGTATGTATGGAATAATTATTATGAGTATGGTATGATAAGATGGATAAATAATACACAAATGGACCATGTATTAATTATATAATGATAATGAGATAAATCATAGAGAAAGAGAATTTGAATTTCCCATGCAAATGTCTGACTGAACTCAATTTAAAAAGCTTCGGTAAAATATGAAAGCCTCAATCAATGCCTCAGTCAAAGCATCAATTGAACTATTAATGAATGTAATCAGTAAAGTAAATAAGAGATTAATGTTCATCAATCAGTATGCATCATTTAACTAAAGAGATCCATGCAAAAATTAATAATAGAAATTGTGCATGATGGAACTAAGAGTGGAGCATTAATGGCACTTAGTGATTAATGACACTTAAGTTGTCATGTTAACCAAGTGATCAATGATGACATTTAATTTATTACTTTATCATTGATGACACTTAAGTTATCATGTTAACCAAATGATCAATGATGACATTTAATTTATTACTTGATCATTGATGACACTTAAGTTATCATGTTAACCAAGTGATCAGTGACTACTTGAACTGAATGACAGTTAAGTTACTTAAGTTATCATTCAATTCAAGTAAGATAACATTCAGTTCAATTTAGTTAACATTCAGTTCAATTAAATTAACATTCAGTTCAAATCAGTTAACACTCATTTCAAGTTAGTTAACATTCAATTGAATTCACTTAACATTCAGTTCAAGTCAATTCACTTTCAATTCAAGACAGCGAGCATTCAATTAATCTATTTAAGGAAAGGAAGGGTGCTAATGCTTGCATCGAGGGAATTCTAGTTATATCATCCTTGTGAATGCACTATGTTGTTCTCTCAGTATGTTTACTGAGCCTTCTATGCACTACCCTTTTCATGCTAGGTTTTTTGCCTTGTTATTAATATGCTAGGCATATGAAAAGTTCATTACAGTTGTGTACAATTGTTTTTGCAGGGTTGCATTGGATCTCTCTTCTCTATTGTTTAGGTGATATCTCTTGTCAAGAAATATACTTATGTGTTGTAAGCCATTCTTTGAAAATATATCTATCATACTCGAAGAATTGTTTGGTTTTTCATCATCCGTGTTTGGAGGGTTTTAGCAAGGTATATCTTGTCTCTTATGGTTGATTGATTTATATGGATAATTCATGGATTTGATTTATGTGTATGATATATTTATGATATTTATATGTGGCTGATATATTTATGAGATTCACATGATGTTTATGTATTCATATGTGGTTGATTTATGAGATACATATGTGCTTAAATTGATTGATAAAAATTTTAAAGTTCAAGCTTCTCTGATTTTTCTCAAACATCAACATGGAATCAAAGAATAGGGCATGAAAGAGATTATGTTTTTGAAGAAAGCTAATCCTACATAGATCTTGAAGTGTTGAACAAAATATTGCATCCATGACATCAATATCCATTCGACCGAAATACCGAATTGAAGGCACATCAAACTTCAACACATGGAAAGAGACGGTGTTGAATATTCTTGAATAACATGATCTTGATTAATTTGTAACCATTTTGGTAGAGGAGAATGCTAATATTTTAAAATTGTTATACAAAAACAAAAGGATCTCTAAAAGAATAGCAAGCATAGTAGAACAAAAAATATAACACAAATATTTATCCCAGGAAACCTTCATGGGGAAGAAAACAAAGAAAATATTACTCTATATAGACTTCAACCAAGTACATTGTAAGACCCAAATAATAATACTAGAATTTGTCCTCTCCTCTATAGGGATTGCTCCTCTCTCTAGCACAACTGCTCAAGTGCTATGCTTTTCTAAATGAGGGAGTTTCCTCTCTTATTTATACTAATCAGTTGAGAGGGATAATAATCCAATAGGGATGACTTCTCCCTTATTCCATGGTCGAATTTCCTTGGAAGACTCAAAAATACATTTCAATAATACTTTTGTGGGTACTATTGACTCAAATTACAATGGGTATTTCACCTCAAGACTTTACATGACCAAATACATCAATGACATCCCTAATCAGAGGGAAGCCATCTCCATAAGGGGTAATAATAATAATACAAAATAGAATATATTCCAGAGTTACATTTCCTTAACAATCCCTATTAACGAGGAAGTTATTCTACAACAATACATATGTACAACTGACAGGTGAATCTATATGTCATAGTAAGATTTCGTAATTATATCAACATCATCATCATCACGGACATATCTGGCATCATCTCGAGCATCATCATATTTGGTATCATCTCAAACATCATCATCTCTATAATCACATCGATCATCATCATCTATGGAATCTTCTCGAGCATCATCATCTCTGGCATCATCTCGAGCATCATCATCTCTGGCATTATCTCTAGGATCACCTGCACTATCATCAGTATAAAAATATTGATATAAATCACCCATAGCATAAAAAAATGCTGGAAAATCATCATCTACAATGGAATGCAAGAACTCATCTGCAAGTGAATGCAGGACCATTCTCCATATGAGATTAATATCATCCACAGGACCAGCCTCAGACAAGCGCTAGGACCACTCTCAACAAGAGAGTTTTCTTATCCACAGGACCATCCTCAAATACTATACTATCATCTGCAAATGAATGGCGAGCCAATCTCCATATGAGAGTACTATCATCCACAAGACCATCCTCATCCATCAAGTGCTAGGACCATTATTAAAAAGAGTGTGTTCTTGTCTGTAGGACCATCCTCAACTAGGATATTGTCATCCACAAATGCATGCAATATTTCCTCCATAAATGAATGCAATACCACTCTCCATATGAGAGTACTAGCATCCTCAGGACCATCCTCAATCGAAAAGTGCTAGGACCACTCTCAACAAGAAAGTGTTTTTATTCTCACGACCATCGTCAACTAGGATATTATTGTCCAAAAATGAATGCAGGATCTTGTTCGCAAATGAATGTAGGACCACTCTCCATATGAGAGTGCTATCATTTGCAGGACCATCCTTAGCAAGAAATTTATAGGACCACTCTTAACAACAGAGTGTTCTTATCTACAAGACCATCCTTAGAAAATGAATGATAGGATACACTCATCCAGAAATAAATGTTGGACCTCATCAATATCTATAATCATACTGATAAACTTGATTGGACTTCTCTATACTAGCATACAATTACTATCTCATTCTCAATAATAATATTATCATCACTCCCTATTTCCAGGGAGGTCCATTTGGACTACACCAAGCTTGTCTAAAAACTGCTCAAACTTTACTTGAGATAGATTCTTAGTCAGCACATCAACAACTTGTTCCTATATAGGAACATATTGGAGCTTCACATCTCCTCTCTGTGCAATATCCTGGATGTAGTGATACTTAATATCTATATTCTTTGACTTATAATGAAACATCAGGTTCTTTGTTAGCTTGATGCAACACTGGTTGTCACAACAAATATCAGTTGCATTTATCTCAACATCAAACAATTATTCAATAGTTTGTGAATCCATATTGCTTCGCTACATGATGAACATGCTAAAATGTACTCATCCTTGGTTGTACTAAGGGAAACACTGATTTTATTTCTAGCAATCCATGAGATCACACCCGATCCCAAATTGAAAAAACTTCCTGAGGTGCTCTTTCTATCTTTAGCACTTACTTCCCAATCTGAATCGGTATCACCATAAAATTTGAACTCATTGTCAGTTGCATATTTGAGGCCACAATGTACCTTTTATGCACCTCATCACATGTTTTGATACAACTAGATGAACATGTCTTGGATCCACCATATAATGAGTCAAGGTGTTCACAACAAAACATATATTTGGTCATGTATTTATCAAATACATCAGTGGGTCAATAATTTGTCTGTATAATGTGACATCTACTCTTTATGAAGAATCATCATGTAGGAGATTTAGGTTTATCACCATTAGAGTGTTCATTTCCTTGAAATCCATCACCCTGAATATATTTAGGATCTCAATTGTATATTTTCCTTGGTTTAGGAAAATATCATCTGGAAACTACCATACTTCAAGACGTAGGAAATACTGCATTATGTCAAGGTCTTCAATCTCAAATTCTGCCGCAAGTTTCTTCTTACATTCATTGATGAGATTATCCTTTCCTGTAAAAAATATACCATCTTCATAAAATACTAATATCAGGATCCCATTGTTTTCAACCTTATAGTAAAAATTGGAATCATCTTTACTTTTGGTAAATCCCAAGTTCATCAGGAATCCATCAATTCTTCCATGCCATGCTCTGGGTGCTTGTTTTAACCCATATAGAGTTTTCTTTAATATTCATACATGTGTCCCCTTCTCGTGAGTCTGAAATCCTGGTGGTTATTCAATATATACTTATTCTTTTGTGACACCATTTAGGAATTTTGTTTTTATGTCCATTTTATGTAGCTTCCATTTCATCTTGGCTTCCAAGGAAATGATAGTTCTGATAGAATTATATCTTGATACTAGTTCAAAGGTTTCTTCATAATCAATTCATTTTTTTTTGAAAATCCTCGTGTGACAAATATTGATTTAAACTATTCAATACTTCCATATGTTGAATGCTTTGTCTTCAAAATTCATTTTGAATAAACTACTAACTTGTCCTTTGGTCTTGGAACCACATGCCAAACATCATTATTTATTATAGATTTGTATTCTTCAATCATGGCCTTCATCCATTCCTTCTTCTTTGATTCTTCTTCAAAACATTTGGGTTCTTCATGAACAAGGTTTCCCATTAATGCCACATGCTTTGAGTAGATTCTTTGACTCTTGCTTCCTTCTGCTGCACCATATCTTTATGCTTCTCTGATTACAACACAAACCCAAGTTGGTAGTATTTTTGTTGAGATCATCTCCTGGGGTGTTTCCATCGGTCCTTGGCATTATTCTAGGTCATGATATTTTGGTATAGTATCTTCTTCAATGTCTCTAACTAGTTTTCTAGTAGCTTTTGTAGTTCTAGGAAACTCCTCCTCTTATTCATGATCTTCATCTACATAAATATTTTTGGATTTCGTGAAGGTTGTATCTTCATCAAAAATACCATCTCTATTGATATTGATCTGATGGAAACCTAGAATGTAGATTCTATAAGATGTTAACTATTCACTGTATCCAACAAATATTCCCTTCTTTCTTGAAGAGTCCTATTTTTTTCTTTTCTCCCTTGGAACATGCAAGTACATAGGAGAACTGAATATCTTTAGGTGGCTTAATTCGGTATTTTCAGTAGTGAACATTTATTCTGGGATTTTGTTTCCAAGAGCACTGTGAGATATTCTATTTTGGAAATAGATTGTGGTTCTTACTTCTTTGGCATGTAAGTGCATAGGTAGATCTTGATCATGGATCATTTCTCTGGCTTCTTGCATGATGGATCTATTCTTTCTTTCTACCAATCCATTTTTGGGGTATTATAGGGTGTGGTAAGATTCCTTTTTAATCCCAACTTCCTTACATAATTCCTTGAATTCATTTAAAGTGAATTATCCTCTATTGTCTGATCTTAAAGTCTTGATCTTATTTTGGGATAGATTTTCCACAAGAGCCTTAAATTCCTTGAATTTTCCAAATACTTCATATTTTCCTTTCAAGAAATATATCCAAGTCTTATGAGAGTAGTCATCAATAAAAGAGACATAGTACACATACCCACTTAAGGAAGTGGCTAGCATCGGTCCGTATACACTTGACTGTACAATATCCAAGATCCCTTTTTCTTTGTTGTTACCATTGGGTAATGGGTTCTTGATGTTATTTCCTTGAGAACATCCTTTACATACTCCTTCATGATTGATTTGGATCTCTGGTAGAACTTTCAATACCTTGCTCACAATTGGAAATGCTTTGTACTTCACATGAGCAAGTATTATATTCCAAATTTCACATGGGATGATGGTACTGGTTGTAAGGTATGAAGATGTGTGTCCTTTCAATTTTTAGAGTCATCCTTCTTAAACACCAATTACAATAGCACCATCTATTATCTTTCCTTTTGTCCACATAACAACTTCACCATCTACAAAGGCAACTCTAAAACCTTTATTATCTATAGTTGATATAGAAAGAAGATTCTTCTTCAAACATGTAACATTTATTCATCTTGATGAACTTTCCATATTTTAATTTGTAAGATTCTTCTTCCATTCCTTTGGTGGGGTACCGATAATCATCTCTATGGTGTACCTTGTGTGAACAGTCTCTTTGGGAAAGATAAGAGAGTGAATCTTTGTGACTTATCATTTGTTTGGAAGCACCACTATATATAATCCAAGTGTTACTTCCATGAGAGATTGATCATGTGAGAGCTGAAATTAGGACATACTCTTCACTAGAGTCTTCACTTTCTATGACCCTCTCCCTATTTGGTTCATTTTCTTTAGCTGCATGGGCATGGTACTTTGCGTTCATATTATTGAGTTGATCTTTCTTAAGAGGACAATTTCTAGAAATGTGTCCCATATTAAGACATGAATAGCATTCAAGGATGAGTAATCCTTTCTAGCTCTCTTACTCCTTTTGAATTTTCGTGGTCTTCTAGGAGGTGATCCTTGATTCTTCCTTTTGTTTCTTCCATTCTTGGTGTGAGTAGATAGATATTGATCTTGATTATCATTTAGCTTCTCTTCTCTATTGGTTATCTTTCCTTCTTCTTGTACACATTCTTCCCATAGTTTGTTGAACTTGGTTAACCTTCTTCTAGCACATATTCCTCTAATGAAGGAATCACATTCTCTTGGGAGACCATTCAGGGTGGCCATCACCACTTCTTGTTATTACACCATGTCACCAATGGCTTCTAATTATTATTTGATCAGATATACTCTTGAGAAGTATGATTTCATATTTTTTGTCTTTTGTACCTTCACTCCCTTGAGTTGATTTCTCAAGGTCATTATTATTTTGATGTTCTTTCCTTCAAACATAATGGTTAATGCATCAAAAATTTCCTTTGGAGTATTCTTTGAATACACCTAAGGAATTAAATGATACTTGATGGAATTAGCTCTGATCCTCTTTAATTTGATCATATCCTTCTTGTTCTTGGCATTTTACTCCTCTCCCTCTAGTTCCTTGACCTCATCTTTGATATAGCCTTCTAGGTCATGTTCTTCAAGGATGCATGAATATGTACTTCCATGCTTTGAATTTCTCTGCTCCCTCAATGTTTTCATCAAGATTGTTATTGTTTATCATATTTAATTAATGAGAACTTCAAATTGAACTATAGGGGATATAACTTACCAATTTGAGGACTGCTTATGGAATCTGCTTCAGGATTATTTAGGGTTTGACTAGAAAACCATAATTTTCCAAATGGGATCAATTGTAGAGATGATTGGAGGAAAATATGTGCCTCCACAAGGAGATATATACTATATATTGCTTTTCAGTAATATATGGATGGAACCTTCATAAATTTGGTTCCCTAGTTTCTCCCGACTATAGTTATAAGTCAGAAAATGAGAATCCACAGAATTGAAAACCGCTTCGACAAAAATCTGTGCCCTCCTAGGGTGAGTTGTATGGCTCTTATTTTCTAACTGACTTAGTGAAGGGCTTGTGTGTAATAGTGATCCCTAGATTATTGAACTATGGGAAAAATTTTGCACAATGTCTTCTTTCAGGTTAGCTCTGATACGCCCATTTTAAGATTTTAAAATTTGTTATACCAAAACAAACGGATCTATGAAAGAATAACAAACACAACATAACAAAAAAGTGAAACCAATGTTTTATTTTGGGAAATGTTAAGATTTCATATGCTAGGATAGATATTATTATTGTTTAATCCAAATTCAAAGCAGAAGCATATGTAGAATCACTGAAAGAAACACAGTGACAATATAGACAGAGATTTATCCTAGGAAACCCTCAAGGGGAAGAAAACCCAGAAAAAATTCCTATGTATAAGAAGTATAAGATAAAACTCAAAAATAGGTATTCCTCCTCCTTATTAGTATGTCTCTTTCTCTCTCTCTCTGTCTCTCTCTCTCTCTCTCTCTCCTATGTGCAACACAACTGAGTCTATCTATGTTCAAATGAGAATCACAACCACTCTAGTTATACTCTTTTTGTCAACTAACTTTTGCCTTAATCAAGTCAGCCCCACTAAACTGTTTGGGTCAAATTCGCTTAGGAAATCAAAAAACAATATTTTATTATATTCATTAGGGTACTAATGACCCAAATTATAATGGAGGATTTACCTCATGACTCTATAATTATCAATTACAATAAAACATCTTGACGAAGGAATAATAACATCTCCCTTGGGGTACATTAGAAAAATACATTTGGAATATCCTTTGAAGTTACAATATTTAAACACTCCCCTTAACAAGAAGGGTATTCTACTGACAATGAGATCATCAACAATAGGAGTAATGAGAGAGATAATATTTACCAATATAAAGGTAATACATCTATATGACATAGGAAGTTTTCACAATCAGTAACTAGAACAATTACTCTTCAATGTCTTCAGTACTGGTACATTGTCTTCTACAGCACTTAGTATTCATCTTCTGCAGCACATGATCACTTTATCCTTTGCAGCAGTAGTTCAATATCCTCAATCCTTTGTAGCATCACTTTTATATTATTTATCCTTTCCAACAACACTTCGATATTATCGATCCTTTGCAATAGCACTTCGATATTTTCGATCCTTTCCATCATCACTTCTATCTGCTTGATCATTTTCCACAGAACTACATACAGTACAGATGATCTATTTGCAGGATGATCAGTACCTATCACTTTAGGACATTATTCTAAGCATCATGTAATCCTCCATAATCCTACTCCCCCTTAACGAGGAGGGTCCATAGTATCGATGAGTCAAATCGTGTACAACTGAATGTAGATATCGTATGCACATGAATGTACAACTTGTCGTCTATAAGAACACATCATAGGACATCCTCAGCATTCAATCTAGGACCACTCCATGTGAGTGTTAGACTACACCATCCAAAAGGACTCATCGTAGAGAATCCTCAGCACTAAATCTAGGACCACTCGCAAGAGAGTGTTATTCTACGGTACACTCTCCATGCGAGGGTAACATCTTCCACTATAAATCTAGCATCTGTAAGGTCTCATCATAGTACATCCTTAGCACTAAATATAGGCCCACTCACAAGTGAGTGTTATTGTATGGAATCTACATATGAATGTAGGTACACTCTCCATGCGGGAGTAACTTCTATAGGACCATCCTCATCTAGTAAGGACCGATCTCAGTAGCAGAGTGTTATTTTCCTGCAAGACCATCATCAAGAGAGGATCACTATCATCAATCACAGTATCATCATCACTCCCTATTTCTTGGGATGATCTGTATCATCAACCTACTCTCCCATTGTCCAAGTAGGGTTCATATCTTCAACCTATTCTTCCTTTTCGAGGAGTCAATATCTTTGACTTTTTCCTCCTTTCCAAAGAGAGTCTATATATTTGGCATGTTTCTCCTTTCCGAGGAGAGTCCATATCTTTGACTTGTTCCTCCTTTCTAAGAAGGGTCCATGTTATCCACCCAAATGGCACTTCTCTATCCAAGTGCCGACATTTCCTATGTTGGCATACAAAAGGACATTTATGGATTGAAGGTTGCCTAAAACACTATAGATGGGAATGTTATGAAATAAATTCCTTATTCATCCAGCTTGCCATTTTTACCTTTGAATATGTCAAATGTTGTATGCGCATTTGACTATATGCAACCTGCATACATACACGAATTTTACTCCAGCATGTCGTGTGTTGTACACGAGTATTTGTAATTGCAACCCGCGTACAGATATGTACGAGGGCTTCCCTTAGAGAAACTCATGTGTTATACTCGGGTTGCTAGTATCAATACCTGCATACGCTTTACTTTGACATTAAAAATAATAAATCATGATTATTTGAGATTTGTTAAGCCCTTAACTATAACTATCTTAACTGTCTCAACCTCCTCAACCCTCGAAACTGCCTTATTTCACTAAGTATAAATAAAGGCCTTGGGGATGGTATTAATAAATCATACTTGGAGAGCAAAGTTATGATGGTGGTGTCTATTCATAATTCTTTAGAGTAGTGGAACTCATAAGTTTTTGGTTGTAGCGGAGTCCTTGTCTCAGGCGTTGGGTTGTAATCTTAACTCATTCATTATTGTTAATAAAGAGAATCCTTCTTCCAAATGTGTTTGAATGTCTTTCATGTATCATGGTTTGATGAATATTTATGATTAAGCACTCTATATTTTGTTTATATAACCTACCCTATATACATGTATAAGCTTGCACTTGAAGGATTTTCTCTTTACATGAGAAAGAGAAACATCCTTGAAAGATTTGGAGGAGAAGTAGAGCGGAAGAGGACAAAGCTAGGATCAACCATCATGAATCAAGTGAGTCTATCATATCTTCTTGTTTCCTTTCTATACTCTAAAGTTGATTACCTGCAAGTTTTAAGAGTATGTTGGTAACCGCGGTAGAAAGTGTGGGAGGGCGGTGGGTGATTCCTCTGCTTGTGCCTAAGAACATCTACAGGAATGCCAAGTAATTGTCTATCAACTTTCTTCTGGAAAGTATATCTTATAACTATTTGTCTATTTTGGCTTTAGGAATTTTTTAGTGAGTGCTGTGTGGTTTCTTTGTACTTAGTGTGCCTTTAGGTGTATCCTTTGTAATTTTGGTTGCCTATCAACCTTATACTTTGTATCCTTGTTTGAAACTATGGCTAACACCCCTTTGAACACTAACCAAGAGATCCCCATGCTGGGAACTCCTTGTACTATTCCTCTCACGGGGAATGTTGGTGTTCCCTTGATGGCCACCCTGAATCTACCTGGATTCACCCTAGGGCTACCGGTGTGGTTTTTTTCCACTCCAACCATCCTAAATGCTCCTGATACTTCTCAAGTAAGCTCCTTATATCAAGGGAATCAAAACACTACTTCCCCTTCACCTGTAGTTGATTCTCCTCCTCCTTCTACCTCATGTGGTGAAAGTACCGATACTAGTAACCAGCAGTCTAAAAGGAGTAAAAGAAGGAGGAATAGGAAGAAGGAACACTGCAAGTCAAGTTGAACCTCACCACCCAGCCTCTGCAGTTCATGCTGGGGGCACCTATCCAACCTCTGTAGGTCATGTTGGATCTAAGCACTCAACCTCTGGAAGTCAAGTTGATCTTCACCATCCAGCCTCTGGGGATCATGCTGGTGGGATCCTTCCAACCTTTCCAGGTCATGTTGGATCCAATCACTCAGCCTCTGTAGTTCATATTGAGGGAACCCGTTGAACATCTGATGTTCAAGTTGAACCTCCCCATCCAAGCTCTGCAAGTCATGTTGAATCGATCCACCTAGCCTCTGTAGTTCATGCTGGGGGCACACACTCAACTGCTGTAAAGCATGTTGATCCTAACCATCCAACCTCTGTTGTTCATGTTGATGGTGCCCATCCAACCTCTGCAGGTCATGGTGGACCCAGTCTCTCAGCCTTTGTAGTTCATGCTGAAGATGATCCATCAACCACTGCGAGTCATGTTGACATTGTTGAAAAGACTACCCATTCAAAACACAAGCCCAAGTTTCCTTGTAAGCTTTGTGAGGGAGACCACCTTACTTATAAATGCCCTTCTATTGTGGAGGTGCGAAGATTTTGGTTTCATGGTCATCCCATTTTTGAACATTCTGAATCTTTTCAACAACCAACCTCTCTTAGTCAGGTTGGACCCAGTCACCCGGCCTCTCGTGTTCATGCTGGGGGCAAACTCTCATCCTCTGCAGGTCATGTTGAGAGCAAACAGTCAGCCACTGCTAGTCATGTTGACACCGTTGAGAAAAATGGTCGTTCGAAGTGCAAACTTAAGTTCCCTTGTAAGTTATGCGAGGGAGATCATCTTACTCACCAGTGCCCTACTATTGCAGAGGTGCGAAGAGTGTGGTCCAAGACTCAATAATTTCCTTCTCCTAAACAACCTATAGTTTCTCAACAACCTACTCAACCTTTGGTTGATCAAGTGGTTGAACCAATCTCAGATTTGGTCGATCTCACTCTTCTTTTAGAGAGTGATCCTGATGTGATTGAACCAATGCCATCTTTGGTCAATCCCACTCTCCCTTTAGAGAGTGAATTTCACAAAGCGGTTGAATCAATTCCATTTTTTATCAATCCCACTCTTCTTTCGGAGAGTGAAGTGTCTACTAGTCACATTTTCTTCACTGCCAGTTCAAAACTTACTAAACAAGGGGGCACTGAACTAGTTTCGGATCAACCCCCACCAAGCTCTCGGATTGCTTCCTTTGATTGGGATAGACTAGTTGAGCCGCGACTTCCTTCTGATGCACCTTCCTAGATAAAGGTCAAAGTTGAATCATATACAATTGCTCGTTGTATTGTTGATGAAGGAGCCTCAGTTAGTATCTTGTCTGATCTGCTTGGCGAGGCATGGGATCTCCCAGCCTTCTGTCGACTGCTAGTCAGTTACTGGCATTTGATAGAAGAACTTGTATAGCCTTGGGAATTCTTTCTCAAACACCTGTTACTTTGGGTGGGAAGACCGTCGTAGTTCACTTCATGGTGATAGAAGACCCCTTGGACTTCAATATGCTCCTTGGACATGATTATGTCTATGCCATGCAAGCTGTAGTGTCAACATTATTTCGAGTGATGTACTTCAATCATGGGGAAGAAATTGTCACTATCGATCGGTTGGATTTTCTTGATCTATATCCTGACCCAACTAGAGACCAGGTCTTTCCTTTATTGATTCCCAGTGTTTCTATAGACACTACCCTGCCACAAGTGAGCTATGTGGCCTCATGTCCTTTGTGTTCAATTGCTACTGAGAATCAGCCTCTGTTTTCATGCTTACCTTCTCGGGACTTGGTCCCAGCAGTTGACCAGGTGAGTCATCCTATACAGACCATGGAGCCTACTCTCCACTCTGTTGATCCATTTGAAAGTTTAGACATGTGTCCTATCTCGGATGATCTCCTTCCTTTGGATGAAGTCTTTCTAGAGTCTTTGATACAGTCTGACCTTATTTTGGATGTTGGTTCAGTTGTGACTAAGTATAACCCTGATTTTCCTAGTAAGCCTGACCTTTCTTCTTATGTTGGTCTTGTTGATTTTTTGGACTCTCCCTTCGAACAGCAAGTCAGTTATCCTTATGAGTTTGATTTTTCTTATGAATTTTTCAACTCCTGTGATACTGAGTTTGTTCCTACAGACTCTATCTCCCTTGTTGATTTTTGCTCTCCTTCTGAGGTTGATCTTATTGATTATAAACCCTCGAGCCTTGGTTCTATAGAATCTTCTTCGGTTGATTCTGCCTTGACTTTAACTTTTGTAGAAGATAGAAAAGTTACATGTGTTTCTGCCAAAGTGACCTGCTCATGCTTTTGAGCCTGATGCCAACTTCCACGCTTTTAGCTTGTTGTATAAGCCCTCATCTTTGTTCTCATTTTCACTAAGCCTTGTATCATTTTTCCTTTGCAACTTGACACCCTTTACCTTGAGGAGGCATTCCCCAACTGTCCTTATCTTGTGCACTTTCCTTGCATTATGCATAGGTTTGTTCCTTGCACTTGGAACTAGTTTTTCCTACCTATGACACTCGTCTCCTTGCATTTAAAGCATTCTTTCTGCTCTCCTTTGAGCTCATTAAAAATAGTAAGGAGGTCGTGAGTTGACTTTTTCGGACTCGTTAAAAATTCATGGGAAAGATATTGAGTTTCTTTAGGCCCAGGTCTGACTACTCAAAATATACTTGACTGCCGAGTAAACTTGTCCATTCAGGCTCATTAAGAATATGTGAATGGGCATCCACATTGGTGGTAGGTTATCTCTTTCTCAGACCATGTGGAATAATATGAGAAAGGAACACTCTCTTTTCTTCAGAATTGAGAAGAGTATTCTCAGGCATAGGTTTATCACTTTTTCAGACCTGAGGGACTAAACTTATGGAAAAGGAACCCCCAGTATGAGCTTAGTTTTCTCTTTTTCGTGCTCTGGACAAAAACATGAAAAATATTTCGAGTGTACTTTATGTCTTTGTCATGCTCGTTAAACCCTACAGAACAAATCATCGAGTTTACTGTTGTAAGCCCCATTTCTCGTAATCAAATGGATCTTTTTGAGTGATCTTTCTTTCCTTCACACTCGTAAAACTCAGGCTATATACTGCTTTTAAAGGAGCGTTGGGTAGGTGGTAATTAACCTTTTTCAGACTTTCCTAACTAAGTACGAAAAAGGTGCACCTTTTCTTCTTTGGAAGTTAAGAGAGTTCTTCTTTGGTATGTTTTATACTTTTTCGGACTCAGGAGACTAAATTGGATGAAAAAGCACTCCCCTGGAGTCTTCTTTGGAGTTTTTAAACTCTCTAAACTATGAAAACATCGTCGAGCATGTACTAGTTCGGGCTCGTTAAATCCACGAATCAGTGACACTATCAAGCACTATTTTCCCTTCTCTTCAAGCTTTTTAAAGAATGAAGAGGGATTCTAGTTGACTTTCTTGGACTCGTTAAAATTTAACAGGGAAGGTAAGGAAGAAGTTTTCTCTTGTTTTCAGTAGTGGCAGCATGTCATCCTTGAACATAGCACTCTCTGTTTTTTCCAATAGCCATGTCTCAGTGTTCACTTTCAGGTCATCTATTACTTTGAGTTTACTACTCCTCCTCTTGTCCGTCATACCTGGGGATTCTGATCATGTCTCCTACATGACAGATAAGTCAAGTTGTTCTATCTATGAGTTAAAAGCTGCCTTGGGTCATCTATGTGCCGTGCTCAATGTTCAAGGACTCAACCCAATGTTTGATCTTTATCCTAATCCCATCATTGTTATATCTATTATCTATTGTGTCTCCCTTCTTTTTCCCAGTTCCTAGTCACTCTTGTGATCTATTGGAGGATCTATTGCTTTCCTTATCACAGTATGGTTCCATTTCAGTACTTCCTGATGACAAAGACCTACAGTTTTGACAATCGTACCTCAGGATTCACTTTCATCATTGGTGAATTCCTTTGCTTCAGTTGTCAATTATCACCTATTGATTGACAAACTGTTGAATCCTTTCCATGTTCGACTTCAGCCTACATTTATTCACATGGCTTGGATTGTACTAGTTCTTTGGGATTGTTTATGAAGACCGTAGTTCCTCACCTATGGACTAAGTTGCGCAAGATTATGTTTATGTACACAGCTTCCATATCTTTGAAGACTCATCATTCTTGTATATTGTGGCTTCGATCCACTTTTGTAATATACGTGGTCTTGTACCCATATCATATGATGTATTCAAATATATTGAACATAGCATCCTCAGATATGACTTTGTATATGACATTATTATGTATTTGTTTCAAGTATTACCTTTGCTCCATTGGATTTCTGAGTTCTCCAAAGATAAATATTATAATGTATTTCGGCCATCGCTTCCCTTTGACCTCACACATTAGGGGGCATCTGTTATCCACCCAAATGGCACTTCTACATCCGAGTGCCGACATTTCCTATGTTGGCACACAAAAGGACATTTATCGATTGAAGGTTTCCTAAAACACTATAGATGGGCATGTTATGAAATACATTCCTTATTCATCCAGCTTGCCATTTTTACCTTTGAATATGTCAAATGTTGTATGCGCCTTTGCCTATATGCAACCCGCGTACATACACGACTTTTAATCCAGCATGTCACATGTTGTACACGAGTATTTGTAATTGCAACCCGCGTACAGATCTGTACGCAGGCTTCCCTTAGAGCAACTCGTGCGTTATACGTGGGTTTCTAGTATCAATACCCAGGTATGATTTCCTTTGACATTAAAAATAATAAATCGTGATTATTTGAGGTTTGTTAAGCCCTTAACTATAACTATCTTAACTGTCTCAACCTCCTAAACCCTTGAAACTGCCTTATTTCACCAAGTATAAATAAAGGCCTTGGGGAGGGTATTAATAAATCATAATTGGAGAGCAAAGTTATGCTGGTGGTGTCTATTCAGAAGTATTTGGAGCAGTAGAACTCAGAATCCTTTGGTTGCAGAGGATTCCTTGTCTCAGGCGTTGGGTTGTAATCTTAATTCATTCACTATTATTAATAAAGAGAATCCTTGTTCCAAATGTGTTTGAATGTATTTCATGTATCATGGTTTGATGAATATTTATGATTGAGCACTCTATATTTTGTCTATCTAACCTGCCCTATATACATGTATAAGCTTGCACTTGGAGGATTTTCTCTTTACAGGTGAAGGAGAAACATCCCTGAAAGCTTTGGAGGAGAAGCAGAGCGGAAGATGACAAAGCTAGGATCAACCGTCATGAATCAAGTGAGTCTATCCTATCTTCGTGTTTCCTTTCTATACTCTAAAGTTGATTGCCTACAAGTTTTAAGAGTATGTTGGTAACCCCATACCTTCGGTTATAAGGTGTTTATTCCTGTACAATAGTCCATATCATCATTGTTCCTCCTTGCGAGGAAATTCTTTTTGGACTACACCAAGATTTTCATGGAAGTATTCAAACTTCACCAAAGACAGAGGATTGCTAAGAACATCAAGAAATTTCTCATCAATACTCACATATTGTAGTTTCATATCTCCCTTTAGTACCATGTCCCTTATATAAAAATATTGTATTTCTATGTGCTTTGATTTATCATTAAACACTGAATTCTCTGTCATCTTTATACAACTCTGGTTGTCACACAGAATCATTGTGGTATCCAATTCCATGTCAAATAGGCATGATATCAATTTCTGAAGGAATATTGCTTCACAACTAGCAGATAAAGATTCTATGTATTTTGCTTCAGTCGTGCTGAGAGAAACACTTGACTATTTCTTACTAAAGCATGAGATCATGGTGGATACTAGACAGTAACATCCACCTAAGGTGATCTTTTTGTATGTGGCACTTCCTACCCAATCTAAATCCATATATCCATACAATTTATAGTCACGATCTCTATCATAGTATAGTCCGAAGTCTATCATATCTTTTAGGTGCCTTATCACATGCTTTGCATCTATCAAGTGAACCCGTCTAGGTTTAACTAGAAACTGACTTAACGTGTTCACAACAAAGCATATATCTGGCCTTGTATTCATCAAATACATTAGTGACCCAATATTATGTCTGTACTCATTCATGTCCACTAACTCTAATGATTCATCAAATAACAAATTCAAGTTGGTGTCCATGGTTGTGGCCATGGATTTAGAATCCAACATATTAAATATTTTCAATATTTCCACTGCATACTTTCCCTGGTTTAGAAATATTCCTTCTGGGCTCTACCACACTTACAATCCAAGGAAATAATGCATCAATCCAATATCCTTAATCTTGAATTCTTTAGCTATATTATTCTTTCAATCTGTGATCTATTTCTCATTTCCTGTTAGAAATAAATCATCCACATACATTAATAGTATGACAGGTTCATCATCCATAACCTTCATGCAAAGGTTAGGTTCATCTTTACTCTTGGTAAAAACCAAGCTTGCCAAGAATGTATCAATTCTTCCATACCAAGCTCTAGGCGCTTTCTTCAGTCCATACAGAGCCTTTTTCAACTTACATACATGAGTCACTCTATCATTGACTTCGAATCCTTCTAGATGTTCGATGTAAACCTCTTCCTCAATCATATCATTCAGGAAGGTTGTCTTTCCATCCATTTGGTGTATATCCCACTTCATCATGGAAGCAAGAGCCATGATGGTTCTGATGGAAGTGTACCTTTCTATTGGATCAAAAGTCTCTTCATAATCAAACCCCTCTTTCTGAGAGAATCCTCTAGCCACAAATATTTCCTTCTTTTTTTCAATATTTCCATTAGCTACATATTTTATCTTCTAGATACACTTTGAAGATACCAAACTCTTGTTTTTTGGTTCAGGTACTATATCCAAAACATCATTCTTCATTATTAACTGGTATTTTTTCATCATTTCTTCCACCCTTTCTTTCTTTTGTGCATAATCCTCATAGTTGGTGGTTTCTTGATCTACAAGGTCACACATCAAAGCTACATAACTATATTATGGCTTTGATATCTTTCTTGTTCTTGTGGAGCCTTGTGGAGCTCCATACTTCTCTACTTCTTGTATGATTTCTCTTACCCAAGCATGTTTTCTCTTTCTAGAGATATCCATAGTAGGGGGTTCCTGAGTTTCTAGCATATCATGATATTTTGATGCTACTATTTCAGGAGAGTTTAGCTTCTACCTTTCTGGGAGGTACATCATCTTCATGTAATTATTCAAGATGACATCTTCTGGATTTATTAAAATAATTTTCTTCATCAAATGTCACATCACTAATAATCTCTATATGATGGAATCCTAAAATGTATATCCTAAAGGATTTGGAGAATTCACAGTATCCAACAAATATTCCCTTCTTTTTCGAAAGTTCCAACTTGGTTCTCTTCTCTTTCTGAATATGAATGTATACTAGACAACCAAATATCTTGAGATGGATCACTTTAGGCTTCTTTCCTGTATACTTTTCTTTAGGAGTGTTGAATCCAAGAGAAATGTGAGATAATATTCAAGAGTATTGAATCCAAGAGAACTGGGTCTTGAATACATACACAGTTGTTCTTACTGCTTCATCCCACAATTCCATGGGGAGATCTTGGTCATGAATCATATTTTTCACTAGTTCCATAATGGCTCTGTTCTTTCTTTCTACAACACCATTTTGTTGGGGCTTATAGGGAGTGGTTAGTTCCCTATTGACTCCATCTTCTTTGCAGAATGATTCAAATTATTTTGAAGTATACTATCCACCATTATATGATCTCAGTGTCTTGATTCCTCTTTCTAAATGGTTCTCTATCAAGGCTTTGAATTCGTTGAATTTCCCAAACACTTCACTCTTGGTATTCAATAAGTATATCCATATATTTCTTTAATAGTCATCAATAAAGGTAACATACTATTCATATCCACTTAAGGATGTGGATGGAAGAGTACCACATACATCAGAATGAATTAATTCCAATGTACTTTTGGTATTTGTTTCACTTTTAGGATATGGGTTCTTGATGTTCTTTCCTCTTGCACATCCTTTGCAAGTTACTTCATGATCAATATTCAGATCTTGGAAGCCTATTACCACCTTGCTCACATAGGGAAATTCTTTGTAGTTGATGTGAGCAAGCCTTATATTCCATAGTTCACATGAGCTAGTGGTCTCATGGACAAGGGTTGTCTCTAGATGTCCCTTGATTTTGTACAGTCCTCCTTCTTCTTCACCAATTACCACAACATCTTCAATTGTCTTTCCTGTGGACCACATGAGTACTTGTCCATCTATAAACGAAACTCTATATCCTTTCTTATCCAGTAATGAGATGGAAATTAGATTCTTTTTTCAAACCTGGTACATATAGTACTTCCTTCATATTCATGGAGGTTCCAGAGTCAAGCTTATAGCTTGATTCTCCAATCCCTTTGATGGGATATTGATAGTTATCTCATGGAGATAATTTCCAATGAGAGTTATTTTCTTCAAGTATTAACATATTTCTATTCTTCCCTGTCATGTGCTTTAATACTCTGCTATCAATAATCCATGTGTCTTCTCCAGGTGTTATAGACCCAGAGAGTGCAAAGAATAGTACAAATTAATTTCTATCTTCTTCTTTTGCTTGTCTCTTTCGAGTTATTTCTTCTTCTTCTTCATCCTCATATTCAACTAGATTTTCATGATGTCTTTTTTTTTGTTCTTATTTCATGGACACTCTATAGAAATGTGTCTCATCTTATGACAGTTGTAACATTGATGTTTGGATTAGTCTCTTTTCTTACTGTTATCTCTTTTCTTCTAAAACTTATTTGGAGGTTTGTACTCCTTGTGACTATCCTTCTTGAAGTTTGATTGTTTTCTTCTCTTGGTATGGGTAGCTAGAGCTTGATCATCTTCCTTAAGTAAAGCTTATTTGTTAGCTACTCTAGCCTCCTCTTGGATGCAATCTTCCCATACAATGTCAAAATTCATACTTTCTTTTCTGGCACACATAGTCTATATGAATGAATCCCAAGGTCTAGTGAGACCATTGAGAGCATTCATAACTAGTTCATATTCATCAAGGGAGTCTCCAATAGCATCTATTTGTTCCTTGATCTGGGAGAACCTTGCGAAGCAATCTTGAACTAATTCTCCTTTACTCATCTTAGTGCTCTCTAGTTGAGCTCTTAAATCCATATTTATGTTGATGTTCCTTCCCTCATACATTCTGGAGACGGAATCATACATTTTTTTTGGTGTCTCTTTAAATGACACTTTAGGGATCAAGTGATCTTTTATAGAATCAACGATGGTCCTCATTTCCTTGATTAGGTCCTTCTAATGCTTCTCCTTAGCTTCATCTTCTTCTAGTTTTGGGAGTTCATCCTTTAAAATTTATCAAGATATTTCTCTCTAAGAATGAGACCGATCCTATACTTTCATGCTCAGAAGTTTTCAATTCCTTCCATCTTATCCTCAAGCTTAGTACTTGGGGCCATCCTATCCAGTAGGTCACTAAAAAATGAAATTTCTCAAAATTAAAAGCTAACCTTACTAGGATATGCACTTAACTGAGGTGATTTGGTTGGTCCAACAGGTTTCTGGAAATCCCAGATATTCACCCTTCAAATCTTACTTTCAAGGTTCCAATTTCTGCAAAATTTATGGTTTTGGTTTTCTGCAATTTTCTAGTTCAGGGACAAACTAGGGTTTTTATTTCCTGAAGATTAAACCACCCAAAAAATTTGATCCTAGGCTCAATAGATGTGCTCTATAGAGGCACAACTTTCTATGCAAGCAAATCTTCAAAATTCCAACTTTTGTAGAAACCCTAATTTCTTCGAGAGGGATAGGAGAGAGAGTTTCACCTTGTTAAAGTTGTTCTATTTAGGCTAGCTTTGATACCATGTTAAGATTTTATATTCTAGGATATATATTATTAGTGTTTAATCCAAATTCACAAGAGTAGCATATGCAGAATCACTGAAAGAAACACAATCACAAGATAGACACAGATTTATCCTGGGAAACCCTAAAGGGGAAGAAAACCTAGCAAAAATTCCTATGTATAAGATGTATAAGATAAAACCCAAAAACATGTATTCCTTCTCCATTCTGATATGTATCTCTCTCTCTCATATGCTCTACATGAGTGACTCTGTCTAATTTCAAATGAGAAGCACATCGACTCTATTTATACTCTTTTTGTCAACTGACTTTTACCCTAATCAAGTTGACCCCACTAAACTGTATGGGCCAACTTCACATAGGAAATCACAAAAGAATGTTTTATTATATTCGTTAGGGTACTAATGACCCAAATTATAATAGAGTATTTACCTCATGACTCTATCATGAACAATTACAATAATAACATCCCGATGGAGGAATGATAACATATCCCTTGGGGTACATCAATAAAATACATTTAGAATATCCTTTGAAGTTACAATATTTCAACAAGAAATCCTCATGGGGAAGAAGTTCCAACAAAAATTCCTCTATATAGAATTCAACCAAGTATAGTGCAATAACCAAATAATAAGACTAGATTGCTTCCTCTCCTCCATATGGACTGCTCCTTCTCTCTCTACTGCAACTACTTGAGTTCTTTGCTTGTCCAAATGAGGGAGGTTCCTCTCCTATTTATAATTTAATATGCTAAGAGGCCTAATAAATGAACATGGATGAATTCTCCTTGATGTCAATCCTGACTTGCCTCAGAAGACTCAAAAATACATTTCAACAATCATTAGAGGAAATTTCAACTCAAACTAGGCCTCCTAAAATGAACTAATAAAATAATAGTTAAAATAATAAAATAATATTTATTAATTTTGGAGGAAGAAAAGAAAAAAACTACTTTTTTGTTTGTATTTTTGACATATCTCCCTGTGTTTTTACTCAAATTTCGATCAGGAGAGCTCGTTGTATGCAGAATTAAATTCTGCATCCAACAATTACCCACTCAGCATACTTTTGACGAACCCCGCTACCCCAAAAACAAGAAATACCTGAAAAAATGGAATGATGACATCATCATTCCATTTTTTCAGGTATTTCTTGTTTTTGGGGTATAAGGGTCCGTCAAAAGTATGCTGAGTGGGTACTCATTGGATGTGAAATTTAATTCCGCATCCAACGAGCTCTCCCGATCGAAATTTGAGTAAAAACATAGGGAGATATGTAAAAAATACAAACAAAAAAAAGTAGTTTTTTTTATGATACCTATCCCCAAATTTATATTAAAAAAGTGTTTAAGACCTATACGGTATTTCAAATTTAAAGCAATTTCATTGGCTAACACATGATGACATGGAATTTGAATAAAAATTAAAAGGCCCATTTTGAGTTGAAATTTCCTCTAATGACTTTTGTGGGTACTACTAACCTGAATTACAATGGAGGTTTTACCTCATGACTTTAAATGACCAAATACATCAATGACATCCCTAATAAGAGTAACAACATCTCTGGAAGGGGTAATAATAATAATAATAATAATAGAATATCTTCCGCAATTACATTTATTTTAACAGATTATACCACCAATGAAGAGTGACAACTTTAAGAAGAATCAAGCAAAGTCCAAGCATATCATATTTTATTCAATTAAGGGAAATATCATGTCCATGATCATTCCATTGAAGACCGCAAGGGATTGTTTTGGTACACTCACCAATATTTTCAAGAAGAAGGGCTCAATTCAAGAAGAGGGGTGCATCCAAAGAAAGGTTGTGCACACTAAAGAGGATAAAATTTCCCTCATGGAAAGAATGAAGGGAGAAATATTTTCACTACAAAGAATATCTTCCATTCAAGTGAGTAAAGAAGGACTCCAGTTTTCCCCACAAGGGTGCAAAAATCAAGAGGGAGCCCACACAAATCAATAAAAGATAAGTACTTTATATTTTGATTGTTATATGTTGTTATAAATTATATCTAAATGTTTGTTAATATGTTTCATGAATATCATATATACATATGTAGTCCTAGACTTTGGAATCTTTTTGAGCATATACATTATTGTTTGTATTTTATTAGCATATTGTCGATTTCATGAGTCTGTATTAAGTGATATAATATAGTTGATGCACTCCTAGTTGATCATTCTACACAGTTGATGCACTCTGATTTGATCATTCTGACACCCATGCACCCACATTTATTGTAGTCAACCAGTAATGCACTCCCCTCCCCCCTTTTCAGGTATTTTGGCTCTTTTGATTTGTGAGTGCATGAACTAGGTGGTTTTTGTCCATCCTTGGGAATTTATTTCCTCCTTGGGCCACTCCTACTCACCCATGTTCTCACTCATGCTTGGAATACCTCTAAACACATTCCATCATGCCTCACCCATGTTCACACATGCATTCGTGACCATTCGGGATGAGTTGGAGGCTCATTGGTCCACCTAGGGGGGTTTGAGGGTCAAATCTAGTGCTGACACTTGTATGCATCCATATGGCCTCTAAGGCCTCATGGATTTTTCCCTATTGTACTATATACTTGTTATAGACATAGGTAAATGTTATAAATTCATAATAATATATGTTATTCACTTCATGTGTGTATGCAAATTTCACTCTTTCAACTATTTTGTACTTGTTTTGTTAACTATTTCAAATTATGAGAGTTTCTTTGGATCCTAGATCCTGTTGTGAATCAATTATCACATGGTATCATATTTTATTGGAGCTTCATATCAAATCCATAGTGTTTGAGCTACAATTTGAGGCATTTTCTAGATAGATTCGAGTGTTTTCTATTGCAGGTACATTCAGAAATTCGTCATCAAGAGCGCAAGTAGAAATGGAGCAGAACCATGTTTTTTTTACTCCATTTAACTATTTTTAATGGAAGGGAAATATGTTTATCCAACTAAGGTTGAAAGGCCTGTTCAGGATCACCATGGGGATAGAGGTCGAACCAAACTCTGATGTTGAGAAATCGAAGTTTTTCAACATACCTTATGAAGCATTTGGAATGCTTTGTCTTAGCATTTAGAGATAATTTCTCTTCCATTTATACATTTTGACTAATCCAAATGAAGTATGGCTGAATCTTGAAGCTTCATTTGCAAAGACTAAAGAGATGAGAGGTCAGCAGCTTGAAAATTAGCTCATCTCTTTGAGTCCTTCTCATTTTTAGACAATCCAATATTTCTTCACCAAATTCAAGTCTTTGGTGCTTCAACTCAAGAAATGTGGCATACAGAAGAAGGAGGAACAACTCATACTACCCATATTTTAGAATAGAGGCCTGGAATACTATATGTTTGTAAGAACATTTCACTCTAGCAAGCTCACAGTTGAAACTAGTGCATGCCTGTATTGGTTGAGTTCATGGAGTCTTTGACCCAAGAGAAAGACAAACTAGTGCAGATGGGTACCATAAAATAAATCAAATACCAATATCTTGCTCCAAGAGTTATGAATCCATCTAAGGGAAAGGAGAAATACAAGGATTCGAAGCAGCAAGACAAGAAGAAACAAGACAGACCCGAATCTTCAGATGGAGGTTCGAATCCTTGCAAGGACAAGGACAAGAAGAAGAAGGAGAAGAAAAAATGCACCTATTGTCACAAAGGGTGGCATCCAGAGAGTACATGCATGAACAATACCATTGATATGATGGGATAGTTGTTGGAGAAGAAAAACATCCCACTTCTTGAGGGTGAAAGGAAGAAGGATGGTGGTTCAAGCTCAGACAACAAGGAGAGGTTCCATGCATTGGTTGTTGGTTCTTCATACTCTTCTTCCTTCATTATTTATTCAAGATAATCAAGGCACATGGCCTCTATCAAAGATTTATTCACATCCATGTATTTAGACAGTGTGCCAACTGTTCGAATAGGTGATGATTCAGATATCCAATCCAAGGGGATTGGTAGGATTTATATTGAAGATGGGTATTTCAACAATGTTATGTTTTTACCAGAATTGGCAATGAACCTACTCTTAGTGTACCAAATGACACATACTGGATAAGGCAAGAGAGTAAAGTTTACTCCATACAAAGTGGATATATATGAAATATCTACCAACAAGGTGGTGGCATTGGGGTTTGCTGATCATCAAGATAGGATGTACACATTCTCCCATTTTCTTCCCTACTCCAGAGGGAAAGATATCATGTCTCATGGTAATGAAACAAGAAATATGTGGCATGAGAGTTTTGGCCATATGAAATACAGATAGCTCCAGGAATTGAGAAAGGATGGCATCGTGGAAGGGCTTCCTCCTACCAATACCTCCAATGGTGCATGCATTGGTTGTGTGGTTGGAAAGCATCCAGAGCGCCGCTATGAGAAGGGGAAGGCAAGGAGAGAAACTCAAGTGCTTGTATTAGTGCATTTATATCTTATCAGGACTCTTTATATAACCTTCTATGGAGGATGAAGGTGTGCATTGAGCTTCATAGATTATTTCGTAATGTTTTGTTGGGTCTACTTTCTCAAACTCAAATCTGAAGTCTTTGAGACTCTTAAAGTTTGGAAATCCCTGGTTGAGAATAAATGTGGAAACAATATCAAATTCCTTCATACTGATAATGGTAAAGATTATGTGAACAATATTTTGCAGCATATATTTCAAGAATGTGGCATCCAAATGCAACATCCGATCCCCTACACATTACAACTAAATGGTGTGGCAGAAAGGAAGAACATGGTGCTCAAGAAGATGGCAACCTGTATGATTTAGGATAAGGATTTGAGTCCTAATATATGGGATAAATACATTAACTATCCTGCATAAATTCAGAGCACATATCTTCACAAATCATTGTATGGAAAAACACCATATGAGGCTTGGTTTGGTCACAAGCCAAATATTTCACATTTCAGAATTTTTGGCTCAAGGGCTTATGCTAGGATACCTCCAGAAAAAAGAAATGCCTAGCGGAAAAAAATAAAGGAGTGCATCATAGTTGGTTGTGTTGAATATTCAAATGGATAGAATATCTTTGATCCCTCAACTCAAAATACTTTCATAGAAATAAGTGTGCAATTTGAAAAAGAGGTCATTCCATATTTCGAACTAGCACGGGAGGAATGCTCTTCAACTCAACACCAACATGATGTAAGTGATGATTCCACTTATGATATTTGTTATTTTGAGATTTCTGAAGATAATTTTTTCTGAACATGACTCCCTCACTTGGCCCAAGTGGGGTGAGAAAACTCTTGAAGTTGTTGGGGATTTAGCTAGCAATCCACTAGATCCTAGGAAGACTAGATCACAATTTCACACTACTTATTTTGAAAATGAAGTTTATCTTGATGATAAATGCTTAATTATGGTTTTCTCTGATCCAAAATCATATCAGTAAGCATCAATAGAACCAATATGGAAAACATCCATGCAATAAGAGTTCAACTCTCGATAGGAAAATGAGACTTGGGAATTGGTTCCCTTGCCTTCCAAGAGGAAGCTAGTGCAATGGAAATGGGTATATAGGAAAAACATTTCTTCTGATGGGTGTGATATAAATTATAAGTCTAATTGGTTTCCAAATTATTCTCTCAAGTCCAAGGAGTGGACTATACAGATACATTTTCATCGGTTGCAAAGATGGACTCAATTAGGCTAGTTTTAACCATTGTTGCCTCAAAGCGCTAGTAGGTTCACCACATGGATGTCAAAAGTGCATTTATTCATGGTGAGATACAGGAGGATATATATATGCAGCAACATAAATTTTTCCAAGATGATCCTTCTCTTGTATGTAGGTTAAATAAGTCACTCTATGGCCTCAAGAAATCCCCAAGGTCTTGGTATGCCAATATGGAAAAAATTTTGCTTTCACTTGGCATTGAAATATGCAAGTATGATCCTAATGTTTATTTGCAGCATTTTGGTGATGTATTTCATGTAATAGTACTATATTTTGATGACCTATTGAATACATGTAGGTGCACCAAATAAATTAGTTCAATCAAAGCATCTTTACAAAGTGAATTTTCAGTGTCTGATCTTGGCTTGTTGAAACAATTTCTTAGTTTGGAAATTGTTCAATCAGAAGCAGGGTTAAAGGCCAGCCAAAAAATGTATGCTATGGAAATGTTAATGAAGTTTAAAATGGCTGAATGCAAGGAATCCAAGTGCCCATTCCTTTCTAGTATCAAACTAGGTGATGTTGGTGGCTCTCCATTGGTGGACAACTCATTGTATAGGTAGTTATCAATAGTTTGTTGTATCTTACTCATTCTAGACCTGATTTATCATATGATGTAGGTGTTAAAGCTACATATATTCATCATCCTAATGATATCCATTGGAAGGAATCCAATAGGACCCTTCAGTATGTACAAGGAACAAGGAACTTCGGGGTACACTATGTTGCTAGTTCTCCACTAGAACTAGTTGGATTTTCTTATTGGGATTGGGTTGGCGAGCCCAATGATAGGAATTATACTTAGGGTTATGTGTTCATAATTTCCAATGGTACAATATGTTTTTAAAGAAATAAAAAACACACTGTATCCCTATCTTTAGATGAGGCCAAGTACAGAGGAGCAGTGAATGCAACTACATAATGTGTGTGGTTGCAAGGTATTCTTCGAGAACTTGGAGTTGCACTTGATTCACCCACAGTCATTTGGTGTAAAAATAAAACTGAAATAAATATTTCCACATAGCCACTGCAGAGATAGAGGACCCAACACATTTATATATGCATGCACTACATCTGGATCTTGGTGCATGATCAGGTGATAGCCTTGTAGTATTGCCCATCTACAGAGCAAATTGTTGATATTTTCACCAAGTGCTTCACAGAGAATATGATAACCTACCTGAGATCATTTATTGGGGTGATTGATACATGATGATGACTACCATTAACCTTCATATTTTTGGATCCATGTCCATTTTTTATGAGAGGTTTTTTTCCCGTGTGGTTTTCCTCTTTTCCTTCTTTTCATGGACAAATAAAAATTTATGTTGTATGAGGTGACTTGAGCCTTTGTTTCCAGGGACTCCATGATATTGTTGGATAAGTTGTACTAAGTTAGGATTAAAGGGGGGTATTAGAGCATAATCCATCCTTAGTACCATATTCTTAGACCTTATACTCCTTCATTTTCTTCTATGCAGTGATTTCTATGGTTTAGACTTAGGGAAATTAATCATTTTCCATAGTTGATACGCTCCTAGTTGATAATTATGCACATTTGATGCACTCCATGTTGATCATTTGGAAATATAGGCACCCAAATTGATTACATTCAACTATGAATGCACTCCTCTTCCTCCTTTTCATGGATTTTGACTTCTTTGACGCGCTAGTGCATGAACTATGTGGGTTTTGTCCTTCCTTTGGCATTTATTGGCTCCTTGGCCAATCCCACTCACCCATGTGCTCATGCATGCATTTCATAACTCCACACACGTTCCATCATGTGTCACCCACGTTGATACATGCATTCATGACCTTTTGGGATGAGTTCAAGGCTTATTGGTCCAACTAGGGGAGGTTGAGCATCAAATCTAGTGCTGACACTTGTATGCATCCATATGGACTCCAAGGCCTCGTGATTTTTCCCTACTGTACTATATACATGTTCTAGACATAGTTACATGTAATATATTCATAATAATATATGTTATTGGCTTCATGTGTGTATGCAAATTTTACTCTTTCAGCTATTTTGTGCTTGTTTTGTAAACTATTTCGAATTATGAGAGTTTCTTTGGCTCCTGGATCCAGTTTTGAATCAATTCTCACATATAAAACTGAAAATTTCCTTCATAAGGCATGAGATAGAGGGTTTCATGCTTGTTTCATGATTTGTGAACATAGGACTACATGATTGGTCATAATATATCAAATAGAGGGATTCATGCTTGCTTCATGAGATATGAATATGGGGTGGCATATTTCCTTCATAAAATATGAATTTTTGAACTGATATAGGAATGATATATGGTTTCAAAACATCACATAAGATATTAATGGGTTTATTTCAAAACATTGATTTATTCTACGTACACAACTGTGTGAACCTTTGCTGGTATGTTGAAAGTTTTCACGTAATTACATTTCTTGGTTATGTAATGTTATTAATTATTTGAATAATTCTTCTTGTAGGGAAAAAAATCCTTGTCCTACAAGAATAGAATGGCATGGATTTATTTGGATGGTTGATCCTGAAAGAGAGTAAATCAAGAGTTTCTTATGTTTCTTAGGAAGAAGATAACATAAAATCCCTAATTCTATTTGGAGAAATGTAAAGACTCCTGAAGGTAATGTATTTATCTTAATTATATTAATATGTGTTCGATATAGAGGGGTATGAATCTCTATGATGGAATCAAAATTATGATTCTCACTGATCTGGATTTATGCATGAATAGAATCATAATCACATACATTTTACAAAGATAATAGAGATACAGTAAACACATATTCTATTAAATGGCGGAAATAGAACAGACTGTAATACAATTGCTAGAATTGTGGTAGCTATCTCTAAGAAGAGATGTGGCTGCTGCACTCATCTGTGCCAAGCTAAATACAAAATGAGGCCAAAGGGGCCTATTTATGATAATAATGAGGGTTAGAACCCCAAAATTCCAAAATGTAACCCTAGAAGATGAACCGTCATAAAGTTTGCAGCCCGAACATGGTATGTTGAACAGTCAACTTCCCGAGGTCATAACTTTTGCATATGATCTCCAATTTGGGCGTTCGATAGCTTGCTGGAAAGGTATATCTAAGATTTACAAATTTTGGTCAGCCAAATGCATGTCGATGGCAACTATTTGGCTCCCTAATTTCCAAAAAGCGTCTTTTAGGGCCTCAAAACGGCTCCGGAAGTTTAGGACCCGAAAAACCATAGAAAAATAACTAGGAAACTGCCACAATGGAAAATTGTTTTGAGCCAGTGGAATAGGTGGGTGGCCACCGATCTCCATCTAGATCAATCCTTCCTCCTTAGGAAGCAATGGCCTCCATTGCGTTGAATCCCATATCATATCTCGAATTGTGTGTTGAGTTGATCTCCTAGTGTGACATTTGCTTAAGTGAAGAGGTTGCTTTTCTTTGGCATCCCAAGAGGGTTGTAATTATTGTGTGGATGATTTGATTTTGGAGGAGCACCTTGAATGCATGGCCTTGCATTGTAGAGGTACTCGGATAGATGAGGAAACAATGAATTTGTCTTCTTCTTGTGTCTGATGAGCAGAGACACCCTGTGCAGAGGGTGTGGAGGTCTCTGTGATCATATGTTCTCCTTCAAACACAATTGTTAAGAGGAATAATTTTCTGATGTGGGAGCTTATCTTCCTACCTTACGAGAATTTGTTAGGTGCAACGCTCTCTATTATTCGATATATTTTTCCTCCCAAAGTAGCAATGACACTGCGAGGCTGTGACTCATATACACCATGACACTTCCACATATATGGTTGTCCTAAAAGAACATCACAGAATTCAAGTGGGGCCACATCACACAGTTCCTCATCTTTGAAAGGCTTGATGCCATATGGTAGGAGACATTGTTGATTAATGCGGATACCCCATTTTTGGCTTAGCCAACCGATGTTGTAGGGTTGCGGGTGTGGTGTTGTCGGAAGCTCCAATATCTTGACGACTTCTGCAGAGATCAGGTTCTTTTGGCTGCCATTTTCAACAACAAAATGTAGTGGGATTCCATTCACCCACATCTGCAACTGGAAGAGGTGCTCCTATGCCTCTGACTCTTTAGGATCCTCTAGTTGAATCTGTGTGGTAGAAACAGTGGCAGTGGGTTCTGCATCAATGATTTTCCTCCCATTGGATGTGGTTGTGGCATTGGGTTCGAAAACTAAATCACGATCTGATTCTGAATATTTGATCTTGGCCATTAATGACTGCTTTGAGCGACATTCATCAGTGTTGTGCCAAGTGCTTTTATGAAATTGGCACCACTTATCAATTTCCTTATTTGTCTTTCCATCCCCCTTCTTTGCTTGTGGCAGGGACTGGTTTTCGTTTCCTTTTGCTATGTTATGCAGGCCAAGGTTTCCCTTGCCTTGCTTCTATGATGGATTCGCAGGTCCAGAGTCTTGCTTGTTCTTTTGTCAAAATTTCTCCTCGATTTTGACAGCATACTGATAGGTAGATCCAATTGAAGAGATGTTTAGGAAGTCCATCTCAGTTCGGATGTACCGATGTAGACCACTGCGATATTTAAGAATTAGGTGCTACTCGGAGTCCTTGATACCCAGCTTTGTGCGCAAGGTATGAAATTTGTTGGTGTACTCCAACACCATCTAGTCCCTTTCTTGATGTAGAATGGTCCATTTTGTGTAATGGTCATCGTAGTTTCCCACAGGGTAATACTGTTCCCTGAAGGCATCTATGAAAGAGTCCCAAGTGGGATTTGTTTCAAACATTCCAGACTTGTCTGATGAGTTTTTCTCACAATAAGTACCCCACCAGTTTTGAAACATGGAGGACTGCCTTAAGAGCGCAAAGGCGATCTTTTCCCTAGCGAAAAAATTATGGACAGAGAAATACTCTTCGAGAAGATTCAACCAATTATCTAGGGAATCTGAATTGATTTTTCCTTCAAATAAA
Organism: Pseudotsuga menziesii; assembly: GCA_001517045.1. Lineage (NCBI taxonomy): Eukaryota > Viridiplantae > Streptophyta > Pinopsida > Pinales > Pinaceae > Pseudotsuga > Pseudotsuga menziesii. The sequence goes on from LPNX010629086.1 coordinate 819,153, forward strand.
TGAATATCAAAGTTAACTTGTACCTTGAAGGGAGTTGCATCCCCGAACCGGCTGCTCGTTGAAGATGCACTTGCTGCTGCCGGCATTCGTAGAAGTATTTGGCAAAAACTATCCATCATCTCATTCCTCTGTCACTCAATGGCTTCCTCGAGCAAGGATTTGATAGGATCTCCTGCTCTATCGTCTCTCTTTTCTTCTGCCATGGGAGGTCATTTGGGACGGTGGGAATGATCAAGTAAAACTAGTTTGAGACCAAACTCTCTATACTTGGACCTCGTCGGGGGCATGCGCTGAGAAATAATCAAAGATCAGATTGATTTAATACCACTAATCCGGATTTATGCATGAACAGAATCATAGTCACAGACATTTTACAAAGATAACAGAGATACAATAAACACATATTCTATTAAATGGTGGAAATAGAACAGACTGTAATACATTTGCTAGAATGATGGTAGCTATCTCTGAGAAGCGATGTGGCTGCTACACTCATCTATGCCAAGCTGAATACAAAATGAGGCCAAAGGGGCCTATTTATAATAATAATGAGGGTGAGAACCCCAAAAGTCCAAAACGTAACCCTAGAAGATGAACCGTCATAAAGTTTGTGGCCCCAAGGTGGTAAGTTGAACAGTCAACTTCCCGGGGTCATAAATTTTGCATACGATCTTCGATTTGGGCATTCGATAGCTCATTGGAAAGTTCTATATAAGCTTTACAACTTTTGGTTGGCCAAGTACATGTTCATGGAAACCATTTAGCTCCTGAATCTTCAAAAAATGTCGTTTAGGGCCTCAAAACGGCTCCAGAAGTTTAGGAGCCGAAAAACCGTAGAAAAATAACTAGGAAACTGCCACAATGGACAATTGTTTTGAGCCAATGGAATAGGTGGGTGGCCACCGATCTCTATATTTATCACTCACATTCTATGTGTTGAGAGGGAGAAGCTAGATCTGCTAGCTCTTAGAAAAACCATTGGAACTAGTTAATTAATCTCCTGATATGTAGAAACCATGTATGGTACTCATATTCAAAAGGAATATATATGTAATAATATTGGACGGTTTTTAATTTTATAGGTGCAATATTCATTAGGTAATAATTTATTCTATTGATCAAATGTTCAATATATTTCTTGAAAGGATTCAAGAACATTGGTTTGTAAATCCATGACCACACACATAAAGATAGATCTTATTCTTGTTCATATTTGTAGGATCTCATATAGGTTAGATATATCTATATAAGTATTAGGATCAGTTATATGATTTACAATCAGTACCTAGACATGTACTACAATGCATGTGTTTTGTTACATACTTGGTACAAGTGTATGTGGATTTAGACATGTCTCAGTCAGTGAAAGTAAGTTTCATAGACATATGGATTATGACTAGTTCAGCGATCAAGAAAGATCACATCAAAGATGTTGCTCCAATTAGATCATACTGTAAGGTAGTAAAGCTTTACAAGTTTTCTAGTCAGTTATATCTGAAACATTATGCAAAAAGGAGTTGTGTAACTCCTGTACATATCCACGGATGAGCAAAATTGCCAACATATTTACTAAGCCTCTATCCAAAACAAGCTTGGTATAATATGAAAGACTCCTCTAGTTGAAAAGGGAGTATTGATATATCCTCACATGTAGTAGCAGTTAGAAGTCTCCAAACTAGTTAGTCATGATGTGTGTGATTCCACAACCAAGGGTTGTGATATCTTGCGTAGAAAACCCATTTGAGAAAAGACATGGTCAAAGTCTCGGAAACTATTGGATGTTGTTATATATTCAATAATTATCACTTTAATAATTTTATGAAACCATTCTTAAGCCATTCGTGGAAGCCTTTAATTCATCACATAACCACAAATTCTTGAATCCTTCTGTGCTTAATTCTGGGTTACCCTTTCATTTTATTTATTTATTTATTTATTTTTAAATTATAATTTTAATCTTAATTTGGATTTTTCAAATTTAATTATTTATAGGTTTTCCTAGGGTATCCTCAAACCCCTCTCGTTTTACCTTTCTTTTAGTTTTTTTTTTAATTCCATTACCATTTTCCTAAAAAAGACAAAAAATCTATTTTATTTTATTTTATTTTAAGGTTCCTCCTCACCCTTGTTCTTTTACTTTTTGACACCCCCATTTTTCCTCATTTTAATTAATGTTTACCCCCTTTTCCTTAATAATAAATTTATTATACTATTATATTCTCAAATCTATTGCATTCATTACATTATTTTACTATTAATTTCCAACGGTTCTCCTTCCTTAATACTATATATGCATCCCAAGTATTTCCAATCTTAAGCATCTTTGTGTGTGATTCCCTCAATATGGGTGGAGTGTCCACTCGAAAAGTATCATTTTACAAGGTTTAGAAAATTTATTACAATAAGAATTCTTGAAGATATAACAATGTCAGACCACTATGAAAATATACACTCCAAAACTATTGGATACTCAAGAAGAGCCATAGTATGAATTGTCAAAGAAGAGTTAAACTAGTTGGAGAGGTTAGATAGCCATATAGTTGGCTATGTGCGGTACTGTGATAAGAGATGAGGCCTTGAAATACATCATAGAGAATGGAAATCTCACTAAGAACTTATTCATATGGTACAAGCTTCTTGAAGTCGACAAATGTTGAAAATTGAAAGAAAATGTAAGATTTATTTCTACATGATAATTACACATTTAATGTATAGTTTATGATGGATATGAAATTCATAGTTTCTAGTTTAAAGAAACTACATTCTGGATTAGATCCAAATGATGCTACTTTCAATAAGTAGCTGGTTGGTCTCTTAAAGTACCCAGCAGACCTGTTGTTTTTTTATGCTTGTGGATAACCATATGTTTGAGTACCTTTGAGGTACATTAGAATAGGTTATTTACTATATTTGATATATGGTAGACCTATTTTTATGTCCAACTATTTTTTTATCTTGAGATAAGCTTTGTATATTGCATTTAGTACTACATAAGCCAAGATTATTGCAGCTAGTACTACAGAAGCAAGGTGTTTCAGATAGTACTAAGCCAACTGTATTGTTGATAAATACTTACTGAGAAGTAGTGTATCTTGGGAAACTACTGACTTGGATGAAGGATTTAAGCCTACAATTATTAGGTGTTAATATTCAATCTTTCCAAAAAAACCCTATGTGTTATGATAGAACACATTGAGATGAAATTTTACTTCATCAAAGTCATGGTCATGTAAAATGAAATTTCACTACATAGCTATTGATTAGCAGATTGAAAATTTGTGAACAATCTAATGTTAGTAATGAAGATGAGATACTTCTGAGATAAGATTGTTATGGCAGGAAATTCCTAGTAAAGCAGAGAATGTCTCCCTCACTGAGAGGGAGTGTTGTTTGTACAGCATCAGGATTCATTCTACAAGACTTGTGTTGTATCAAGTTAGGGACTTGTCTAGTATCAAGTCAGGACAATGTGTTCTATCAAATCCTATATAATTCCTCATGTATTGAGGTGGAATTCGTGTATGATGATCTTGGGTTGTATCAATATTGGAATATTGTGTTGTATCAAGGTTGGAGTCTTTTTTTGTATCAATACTGTGGCCCTTGTGTTGTATCAAGTCTATACTTGTGTTGTATAAAGTCAATGATTCTCATAGATGGTACCCTATGAGAATCGATATCCAATTATGGAGTTGGAATTGTGTTATATCAAGTCATATGGTTATACTATGTGATATATTGTTAGTCTCATTTTGGGCTTAGCTACCCCTAGACCAAATTACTTTAACATATGACTATATGGCCTTGGGTAATATACATGATCATCAGGATGTATGGAATATTTCTTATGAGTATGATATGATAATATGGATAAAAAATAAACATATGGACCATGCATTAATTATTTAATGATAATGAGATAAAGAATAGAGAAAGAGGATTTGAATTTCCCTTGCAAATTTCTTAGTGAACTCAAGTTAAAAAGATTTAGTAAAATATGAATGCATCAATCAATGCCTCGATCAACACATCAATTTAACTATTAATTAATGTAATCAGTTAAGTAAAGAAGAGCTTAATGTTCATAAATCAGTATGCATTAGTTAACTAAAGAGATCCATGCAAAAATTAATAATAGAGATGTGCATGATGGAACTAAGAGTGAAGAGCTAATGACACTTCAGTTATCATGTTAACTAAGTGATCAAAAATCAGTTAAAGATTGAGTTCAAGTCACTTATCATTTATTTCAAGTAAGTTAAAATTTATTTCAAGTCAGTTAAAGTTCGGTTCAAGTAATTTAACATTCAGTTCAAGTCAGTTAAAATTTAGTGCAAGTAATTTATCATTCAGTTCAAGTTAGTTAACACTTAGTTCAAGTCAGTTAACATTCATTTCAAGTAAGTTAACATTTAGTTCAAGTCATTTAACATTAATCTGAAGTTAGTTAACATTCAACTCAAGTCAGTTCACATTTAGTTCAAGGCAACGAACATTCAGTTAAAGCTAATTGAGGAAAGGGAGGGTGCTAAATTTTGCATGGAGGGAGTTCTAGTTAGGTCCTCCTTATGAATTCAATGTGTGGTTCTCCCAATATGTTTACTAAGCCTCATATGCACTACCTTCTACATGTTAGGGTTTTTGGCTTGTTATTAATATGTTAGGCATATGGAAAGTTCAATATAGTTGCATATAATTGTTTTTGCAGGGTTGCATTAGATCTCTCTTCTCTACTGCTGAGGTGATATCACTTATCAGGCAATATTCTTATGTGTTGTAAACCATTCTCTACAAATCTATCTATCATACTAAAAGAATTGTTGGGTTCTCCATCCTTTGTGTTTGAAGGTGTTTACTAGGGTGTATCTTATCTCTTATGGTTGATTGATTTATATGGATTATTTATGGAGCTGATTTACGTGGATGATATATTTATGAGTTCACATGTGGTTGATTTATGAGATACATATGTGCTGAAATTGATTGATAAAAGTTTTAGAGTTAAAGCTTATCCAATTTTTCTCAAACATCAACAACTTCCACGCTTTCTTTCCCTCTTAATTCATAAGGTATATGATACCCTCTTCAGAATCCAAGGGATTTTTCTGAGGAAAGGAAGTACACATCCTCCCTAGAACCACTAGTCCACCACCAACCTGCATAAGTATACATCTCCACTAGAGAGAAAAAGATACCTTTGTAATGATTATTTCCTATAGGGGAGTATGTCTCTCCTTTGATTTATAGATTTGAATGGATAGAAACATATATAAATGGATTCCTTCCCTCAGTGGATCTCAATATTAGTTGGGTTGTTCATGTGGTTGAATGATTCTTCAGGTATGTGCATAACGAGAGTATTTTTTTTGGTGTTATTTTTCAAGTATTTATTTAATTATTCTTAGAAAGCAGTGAAGTTTGTTACTGAAGTGATTCAAGATAACAGTTTTGGTATTCATGAACATATTTTTTAGGTTCACTCCATTTTTGTATTTATCGATCTCTATGTTCAATGGACATTGTATGGATTGTATTTTATTTTCATCCAACCTTGATTTTTCTACTAGAAGTTTTACTACTTGCCAAGTGAATCTTGGTTGGTTATAAATGTTTTTCATTGACTTCTTTATATTGTTATGACTTTTTTTTGTTTCTAAAATTTGCTCTATATGTTTTCTTGGGTTATTTGGGTTAGACATTAATTATTAAAATCCATAGAGTGGAACAATTCAAATTTTGTCACTATATTGAGGAATTTGACTACATTTCTTTTAATGTACAATGAAATTTTGATGTGTTACTGCACTTTCAAATGAGAGAAATGATTTATTATAACATGTCATCATTTAGGGGTTCAATATATCATATCCCTTCAAAGTGAAATAGGACCATAGCCTTCAAATTTTATTATTATGAATATAGAAATGTAATTTTGTGCCCAAATTCTCAAGCCAATAATGTGAGTTTATCACATTTTTAGACCTTCCCTGATTCCTACATGTGTATTTCCTTTCCATCCATATCTTCTTAAATCATTGATGAAGTTGTGTCAACCATTAAGGGGCATACAACACCTATGCCACAACTATTGTTATACCTAAACCTCGTCATCAACAAGTGATAAGATCCTAAACTTTAGTGTTGCCCTCAATACCAAATTGTGAAGCCGAGAAAATTGGTCCAGACTTTAAATTTGTATATGAAAATCTTGCACCACTTCTACCTTTTAGTCAAAACATGGTACATTCTTCAGCAACGCTTGTAATGTGTTGGTAGTAAGTGGTGGCACCGCCTTTACCCTTTAAGAAAGGCATGGTTCTTCCCAGAACTGCTCTATCATGGTGAACAAAGAGCAGTGCCCTTGGTAAAAATTGAAAAAGACTGGTTCTCATGAAGCTTCTCAAAAGAAGGCTTCGTGGCACCCTTATCCCTGCTCACTATGGCTAGTTGGGATAGAGATACATCCTTGTAGGATCTCCTAGCCACCTCACCCATCAATTTCTCAACCATCCCTATCCATTGCAAGCCTATAAAAGTAGGCTCGATTCCCATGGTTGAGGAGGGAGTAATGTTATGATGTTTCTTTGATATTCTGGCCTAACTCATTCAAGAGATATTGAGGGAGAAATTTGGATCTATAGGGGACAAGATGTTTTTTTTGTGAGATATAATATCAACACTAAGGCATAGGTTGTAAACTCTTTCTTCATTTTATTAATGTAAAGTTGGTTCCCTTCCCATATACTTGTTATGTTATAATATTGCATGTTATTGTCAGATTCCTTAGTCACTGACATAGATCTATAGATGATGTTATAGTATCTTTGATATCTTGTGTGTTTGATGTGTTTATATTGTTAGTTTCTTGGAGACCTTTTTTCATAAGAGAAGAACCATATCATTCCATCAAAGATTGCATTCCAAGTGTCTATAGCTTCTAGGGAAAGTCTTCCAACCTTATTGTGAACCATTTTTTTTGGATCTAAACCATTCAGACTAGAGGAACAGATTCTATCCGCGGAAGGTGCAAAATTCCTAGCAACAAATTTGGCGACTCCATTGGGGAAGAGATTCAGTTGATCTGATCTTCCTTAGAATTTTTAAAACACTTGTCTGAAATCCAAGCTCTCATTCTTCATCGGTTCAATCAAATCAACTGGCTGATCTAGTGGTTATTGGTTTGGTATCTTCATATCTAATTAGATCTAAGTTTTCTGACCTTATGTACTTTTAAATACTGTTAATTTTTTATTTTAATGCCAGTTACACAGTGATTTAACCTTTCTTTTTCACCATTTTTTTTGTTTTACAGATTTATAGGGGACCGCACATAGATAGTAGGCAAGAAGCACCACCACCACCTGAATTCAGTTAGCAGGAAGCGATGCCATTGCCTATAAGCAGAAATCAAGAAGCAGTGCTCAAGAAAAACCACTCTATCAATGACTCTATGGAAGCAGTGCCAGGTAGGTCTTTTCAAACTTGTTTTTTCAAAGTTTTTTGCAAAAAATTTGGTTGTCTTTCTTTCAGTCCTGAGTATCTGGGTTTTTATTGAAGAGATATGAGTGCTTAAATGTTGAATTTGGTGTGGTAAAAGGCTTGTTTTGTTGAAATCAAAGAGATAAAATAGGTTCATCTTGTCATTGGCTCGCTTGCTTGGTTTTGATTTTTTTGAAAGGAATGTTGTTTCAAAGCTTAGCATCGGTTAGATCTCAGTCTTATTGTTAGACAAATCTACAAAGAAAGACTTGCTTGATTGATAGCTTGTTTCATTTTTCATTAAAAGTTTGTGAAGGACTTCTTTTTTGCTTTGAAAAAAGAAATTTTTTTGTTATCAGATTTCTGAACCTCTGATTAGACCTCATTATTGGACCTCTGATTAGCATCATCAGATTTCATATTTCCATATTTCTTCTATTTATTTTATATGTTTATCTCATTAAAAAAAAAAATATTAGTGCTTTTAAGTTAGATCTTTCTAGTTTTTAAAGAAAAAATTGAAAAAATGTTGATTATACTTTTGAGTGTGTTTTGTCTTTCTTCTTAGACAAAGAGATCTTACCCTACTTTGCTTGCTTTCAAAATTAGTTTGAAGTTTGTTGCTTGTTCTCTTTATTAGAAAAATTTTGGTTTCAAAAACAAAAATTGAAAGAAAAATACTCTCTCCTTCCCATAGGTAGGCATGTGCTGAAAAGTAAAATGAAATTATCTGCATTTCATATTTGCATGGATTTACATTTCTGTCAAAATCTCATGCATTCACCTAACTGCTGAAGAAAAAATTAATGGTAGTTATAGGTCTAAATTATATATAAATTTGAGTGATAAGTTAGTGACGTGTTCGAGTGTCATAAAACATATGAGATGTCATTAATTTGGCTGCACTATAACCTGGGACTCATGCAGCTCTTCCATGTACCATTGTTATATCAAACAAATTTTCACGTACCCTTGAGGTATATAGAAAGTTACTTGATGTACTCGATTGTATATTGGAAGGCCCCTTGTGAACGATTGTGCATTAGAAAAAACTACTACCGATTTGAGCTCCCACGTACCTTGTGTATATCGAGAGACCCTACTAGGATTCCTTATCCAACTAAGAAAAACCCTTTGGTCATCTTGTTTGGAGCAATACATTGAGAACAACACTCGGGGATATTACTATGCACGTACTTTGAGTATATCACGAGTTGCACCTATTTAACAATTTTGGTGAGAGACCGACTATTTTGAGCTCATCCTATGACGTAAGATTGCTTGTAGCCTGTAGCTTGAGTAGGAGAATTTTTTGTGTGATTTTTCTTATTTTTGAGACCCTAGGTTAGTTTGGTGATTGATAGAATATGGCTGAGTTTCAGTTGAGACGATCCAAAAGGAATCGGGGATTACCACCCAATTTTCCTCCTATTATAGGAGAAATTCCAATGGAATCGATCGACCAAGGAGCTACAACTAGTTCCCATGAGGAAGAAAATCTGTTTGTAGAAAGTGGAGATCAATTCACTTCTTATATTAATTCGTTGGCTCAACAGCCTCATATGGTTGATACTTCCTTTCATCCTCATATGGAAGATTGTATAGATAGTCCTAATGCACCTGAGTATGCCCTGATGCTCTGTTTTGGAGAACTTCCATGGGTCAGGCCATTTCCTCATTTGGGGTTAATAGAACCTCTCCTAAACAAACTTCTCCAGGTGAAGAAGAATATAGACAAATCCAAGCATCTATTCACCGTGCACGATATTTTCAAGAGATAATGCAAAGGATAGACAAAGTTTTGGTCGCATCTGCACCTCATAATGAATCTATATCAGCTAGATTACCCCGTAATATGGATCCTTGGCCTGTGGCTGAGATTAGAGCTTCTGCTGATGGTCATCCAGCATATGGTGAGACTTCTCATAATCCAGGTCAAACCTCTAATTCCGCTCCCGCGGTTTTGAATTCTAGGTCTATCTCTAGTCACCCTATAATTTCTATGGATAGGGGGAAACCTTAAGTTCCAGTAGTGTTTGTACCTTCTAACGCTGGGGAAAAACCCCCAGCGCGACCTATGTTACCCACTAGTGGAATTGTTACTAATAATAGACATACCTCTACTAGAGGACAATCCCCAGTATATGTTCCTCCCACCAATACAAATATGGTAAACCCTTCGTTAAGTTCAGGTCAGCCCTTAGCGACACAACCTGCAGTTAATCAACCCTCATGGGGTTTTGGTTATCCAAAAAATCAAGTACCTGTAGGGAATATGAATTATCAACCCACCCATACAGGAATGCCTTACACTAGAATTCCTTACCCTAGGAATACATTTACACCATGGGGAAAACCCAATTGGTCTTACATGCCAGCAATAGGAGGGATACCCATTCATACTCCTGGAGGCATAGGGGGGCCACCACCTTACAGAGGTCCTCCCCCTAGGGGGCCTAGCGATCGTCCTCCTGGTGGTCCTGGAGGTCTTGGTGGTCCTCCTCCTAATGGTCCTAGAGGTCCTAGCGATCCTCCTCTTGGAGATCGTGGAGGTCCTGGCGGTCCTCCTCTTGGTGGTCTTGGTGGTCTCGATGGCTCAAGTGGTCCCAGAGGTCTAGGAGGGATAAGTGGTCCTGGTGGCCCTTGCAGTCCCAACCCCAGCGGTCAACCCCCTATAGGAGGATCTTTAGGAAGTTCATCTCATCATCCTTTTCAACAACCTGTATATCAGTTAACATATGGTCCTACTGGTGGATGCGTGCCTTATCAATACTACCAGTATGTGGAACCCAATCATTAGTTACCTTTCCTAGAAACTTTGGACTTGCATGATTTGTCCAAATTGGTAAATGATCCCATTCGACACAATCCTTCATGGCCCGTAATTCCGGTAAAGTTGCCATCAAACATTCCAAAATTCGATGGAAAGGAGGGAGATGATCCCAAAAACCATGTTATGACCTTCCACCTGTGGTGTTCCTCAAACTCCCTAATGGATGATTCAGTTTGTTTAAGACTCTTCTAGTGCACTTTGACTGGTACGGATACGAAATGGTACACTGAGCTTCCACAACATTCGTTTGTCAAATTTAGCTCTATGGCAACTATTTTCCTTACACACCTTCAGCTACCCATTCATTATGAAATGGGTACGGATATTTTAACTTCACTCCGTCAGAACACCTCCAAGCACATATCGGATCATATCCATGAGTGGAGAAGGTAGAAAAGACTCATTAAAGCTCCCATCCCAGACCAACTCCTAGCTGATTGGTTCACTAAGTCATTGTTTCGTCCTATTGCCCGAGATGTGGCTATGGGTGGTGCTATTAATGAAGAGTGGGCTATCAGTCGCGCTCAGTATCTTAATTTGGTCTATTCCTAATCTGGAACATTGTATGACCTAATTCCACAAGCTCCTCTCCCCAACACAGATCCCACTAAGACACCAAGAAAGACTCTTGTTGATGGGGTGGTTGGTTCAATCCAACCCTCATCGACAGTCAAACCTTCCAAGAAAACAAATGCTTCTACCACTTTGCCTTTGACTCCTACAGTTTCCGTCGAGGTGAATTATATTCAAAGTTCACAGGAATACGACAATAATAAAAAGGGAAAGGTAAAAATAAGAAACCTGGGAACCAACAGGAGAATCCTAAACCAACGACCAATGAGAATGATAAAGGGAAGAGGAAATACAAATATATCTGCTTATTGTGTGGAGGAGATCACTTTATGAAAGAATGTCCTCGTCGTGATGAGATCAGTAAATTTTTGAAAAGCAACGCCACACCAGCAGTTCTTAATGATCATTTTCCCTCTCAAAAACAACTGATAGACCACATGTCTAATCAGGGAACCTCCAATTCCATGAAAGAAATCAGAATGATGTCTTCTGAGACCGTTAGTTTTAGTACCCATAGTCAATCTTATGACAAGCCAGTAGAGAAAAAGGATGAAAATCCTTCTTCTGACAAAGATCCTTCTACTGGTTCTCCCCCATATTTGTCTAATTGCCCTCTCATGATCGAAAAACCTAATCTTAATTTAATTTTAAGACCACCTAAGGCTACCCTCACGAAGTTTGTTTTCAATCCCAATGCCCGATCTGTGCAATTCTATAATGTTATTGAAGATCTAGCTCAGGCACCTTATGTGATGTCTACCCTTGAGGTACTCCAAAGTTGTCCGATGCAACATACAAACCTGCTAATAGCTTTGGAAGCATTAGACCCAGATAATACCAACTTCATTCATTTCAACATAGAGAACTATAAATCTAGACTGCCTCACCAACTCGCATTTCAGATTTCTTCCAAATTAGTTGGGAGAAAGGTCCATCGGACCATCCTGGATGAAGGAGATTCGACCTCAGTCTTGTCTATAGCCTGTTGGAGAGCCATCGGTTCTCCTGAGGTTATGAAATCTCCTACTACCTTGAAATATTTTGATGGACGCTTTTTTCATCCCCATGGTCTATTTCTAGCACTATCTATCGAGCTTGGGGGAAAGACTGTTTCCATTCAAGTGGAAGTGGTTGATTCCCCGTTAGATTACAATCTTCTGTTAGGGAGGAATTGGTTTTATTCTATGACTACTATCGCTTCGACGGTATTTACAACTCTCCAATTTTCGCATATGGGGAATATTGTGACTATCGATCAACTTGACTATTGCATGTTGTAGGTTACAACTCTCACAGCAAATAACATCCCTATGTTAGGTCAGTCCCCTCCTCCTTATCAATCAATTGGGATAGGTACGCTGAAAGACTCCACCCTCATGGGTGTGTTTCCGTTAACCCCTCCTAATACAGAAATGATGACAATAAATATGATTTCCACAATTGGCTTTAGTACCAAGGGTAAATAAATTGTTGAGTCATCCTCGCTTGGCCCACATGAAGCAATGTATGATGCTATTCGATCCATTTCTGATGACCATGTTGATGACCTTCATCTCATGGCTTCGGATCCTTACCACCTGCCTTATTGGTTGGAACCTTCTCTTCCTACTCTAGATTATCTTACACAGAATTTTCCTTCAGATGAGTCCATCATGGAGATTATGAGTGAGAGCAAACCTGTATGGGAAGATCATCATCATCGATCAGTGCTGATATTGTCACCAATCTGCAAACACCTGTATTGTTGCAAAATATGGAATCTGAAGGAAACCTATGCAACATTACTAAAACAACCCCAATTGACATGTCACTCAAACTCGGAACCATTGAGCATGTTCATGTTGGGAAGAACTGCTCAATAGAAGAAACTGAAGCATATAGAGCATTATTCAAAGAATTCTAAGATATTTTTTCCTGTACTTATGAAGAGATTCCTAGGATAGACACTTCTATCATGGTTCATGAAATTAAAACCTATCCCACAACAAAACTTGTCAGGAAGAAATTGTGTCAAGTCCATTCTCGGAAGGCTGTGGCTATTGAATCCGAAGTCGAAAAAATTCTGAAGGTAGGATTTATTTGTCCTATACCCCTGAAAAATGGGTATCTAACATTGTCCCTATGAAAAAAAGCAGGACACCATTAGAGTCTACATCGATTTCTGAGACCTGAACAAAGCTTCTCCCAAAGACAATTTTTCAACTCCTCATATCGATAAGATTATAAACAACTATGCTGGAAGTGTCATGTTCTCATTCTTGGATGGATTTTATGGCTATAATCAGATTGAGATATTTCCCTCCAATCAACACAAAACAACATTTATATGTCCATGAGGAACTTTTTCCTATAAGAAGTTACTGTTTGGCCTCAAGAACATTGGAGCTACATTCCAGCGTTCCATGTCGTATGCATTTCACAATATTAAAAACATTATGGAGTTGTACCTTGACGATCTCCCAGCATAGTCACAGCAACGGGAAGACAACCTTGGGAATCTTAGAGACATTTTTGTGAGATGTCGTCATTATAACATACTACTCAATCCACACAAATGTGTTTTTTGCATTGAGATGGGCCGTCTCCTTAGATTTGTGGTTTCTAAGGATGGCATCCGGATTGATCCACTAAAAATTGTTGCTATATTGGCCCTGCTTACTCCAAAAAATCTTGTTGAACACTAGATTTTTCAAGCAAAGGAAAAATTTCTCCACCGTTCTGTTTTCAATTTCACTGAGAAAATGCATCGTTATATGCCTCTCCTTAAGAAGAACACTCCATTCTTCTGGGATAACCAGGCTCAGCAAGCCTTTGATAATATCAAGCATGCTCTGACTCATTCACCCATGATACACCCTCCATATTATTCAAAGGACTTTATCTTGTATGTTGCAACCTCCACTTCTACCATTGGGATGGTTTTAGCATAGGAAGATCCCACTGGTCAGGAGCACATGATATATTATGCTAGTAAGAATCGTATTGATTCTGAAACCCGATACTCGCATGTGGAGAAGTTAGCATTGGCTACTGTCATTATTGTTTACAAATTCCATCATTACATCCTACTTCACACTACCACTGTAATTGCATATCAGAACCCTATGTATTACATCCTGACTCGTTAGTTGCTAGCACGAAAATATTCCCGTTGGATTGTCATCCTACAGGAATTCGACCTTGAGTTCGCGAAGGTTACTTCAAAGAAATCCTTGGTATTTGCAGAGCTGATGTGTGACCTTCCTTGTGATTTGATGGATACTGATCCTAGTGATTCATTTCCAATTGAATTCCTATTCTTGATAAGCACAACCAACCCATGGTATGGAGATTAAATCATTTATCTCCAAACTCAAAGATTTCATCGCAATATATCCCAAGATGATCGTCGTCATATCTGTCACCACGCAAAGTACTACCTTATCTTAAATGATACATTGTATAGACATGGTATAGATTTCATTCTTCGACAAAGCCTTACACATGAAGAGGTTGAACAGGTCCTTAATAATTGCCACTCTAGAGCATGTGGCGGTCATCTTTCTGGGATGGATACCACCAAGCAAATCCTTCACGTTGGCTATTTATGGCCTTCAATATTCAAAGACTGTCATGAGGTTGTTAATAAATGCCCACCTTGCCAACATTTCTATCCAAAAAAGTGCACCCACCCTGCTCCTTTACACCCCATCATTGCAGTTGTCCCTTTTTCCGAATGGGGAATTGACTTTATGCATTGTAAGCCTACCTCATCCAAGGGGCATGGTTACATCATCGTAGTCATTGATTATTTCAAAAAATGTGCTGAGGCTATGCCTACATATGCAAAGGATGGTAATACTGCCGTCCTCTTCTTATTTAATCACATGATAGCTAGGTTTGGAGTCCCACAGTCTATTATCACTGACCACGGATCACATTTCTGGAATCAGATGATGACCGAGTTGAGTACCAAGTTGGGTTTTCACCATGAAAACTCAACACCTTACTATCTGTAGGCTAATGGTCAGTTTGAGGCCATTAACAAAGTCTTAAAAACCATGCTGTGGAGGATGGTTGGAGATCCTAGCACCTGACTCTATTTTCCACCCTTTGGGCTTACAGGAATTCGGTAAAAATAGTGACTGGTTTCACACCATTCCAATTAGTTTACGGACTAGAAGTTGTCCTTCCTATCCAATGCCAGATTCTGTCACTCAAACTTGTAGTAGAACTTATGCCAAACACTTCCACCGAGGAAGAGATATTTCTATACCTAACTAATCTTGACGAAACTAGAAGAGATGCCGCCTTAGCTAATGAGGCACATAAGAAACGCGTCAAGGCCTAGTACGATAACTCTGTTCAACCTCGAGTTTTCAATAAAGGTGACCTAGTTTTGACCTATGATCAGAGACATGATAAACTAGGTAACAGGAAGTTTGAGTCAATGTGGTATGGTCCCTTTGTCGTCAACAAAGTTTTAGAAAAATGAACTTACAGGCTCATAGATTATGATGGGATACCCTTCAAGCAACCTTGCAATGGGTTGTACCTGAAGAGGTACTATGCTTAAATAATTTTTGTATCGTACCTTTTATATATGTATATTATTGGCTTTCAGTGTGTTGTGTCTTGATTCAGTATGGTGTTGAGTTTAGTGTCCAAACTGTTTATACTGTGTTTTGGTTATGCAGATCGGATGGATTTTTACAGCTTTGTTGATGGTGCTTGTCGTCATACCCTAAACCTTGCTTCAGCTACTTGAGTTCTCTATTTCTCAGATCATGACCCGATTAGTTCAGGAGCAATTTCCATTGGTCCCGCTACCAACAACATAGTCGAGTATCAGGCAGTAATAGGTCTACTGACTGAGGTTGCATCTCAAGACATTTATGACTTGGTAGTGTTTATGGATTCACAATTAGTGGTTTGTCATATAAACCATGTTTATACCATCAGAAACCCTATAATCCTCTGTTTATTTTGGAGAGTGCATTTATTAGAAAGGTCATTCGAGTGTATCACTTACAGGCATGTCCCTAGGTCAGATAATACGGTTGTTGATTCATTAGCAAACTGCATCCTAGACTAGTATATTTCCCATTCAAAACTTGTAAAATAAAAATGGTTCATTGTAAAATAAACTATAAATGACACATAAAAATCATGTAAATATGATTTCCATTTGAGACATATAAACACCAGTAATAAGTCCGTATATATATATAAGTGTTTTTTACAAAAAATGTGGTCACGAGACCTCGTCTGAATCACTGTGGCTTTTAGGAAATACAAAATCATACAAAACACCCTAAAGCGAGTCAGCTTTCAGTAGTACATCTTGCAGTCCACTACCTAGTGATGATCATGAAAGCACATGATAGCGCATGCTACCCTGCAAAGAAGTCAGCTGAAATGGCCTATAACCCCTATCGTATGTTTCTGATACCTCATGGGGAGGTCATCTATCACCGCATCAAGAATTTCAAGGGTCAACCGCTCTAAGTTCTCCTCCAAATCAGTAAGGTGATCATCACCCCTATGAACGAATTGAGCCCCATCTTGTCTATCCATACGAGAAGATCCTCCAAGTTGTGCACCACCAACATCTGCGTGTAAACATTAGGTCTTGTTACCACATAAAAAACATAAAAACATGATCACCATTTTAGGGTTTTGTTTCTTACCAATATCCCCCCATTAGGCACCAGGTGGTAGTGGTAGATCAGAGTCACCTCTGAAATTTGTCCCTACGTAGGCATAATCCTCTATCATGAGGATTCTCACAGCCAATGGAAGAAAGCATCCTCAAATTTCACCTTAGCTCTGCCACCACCTATATGAGCCATGACCTCAACCCACCTCAGCATCCGTGGGCCTCTAGCCCTAAGCTCAGTAAATATCACCTGGGGTATCATGAGAGGTAGCCTCTTAAAGAAGAAACAAGCTATAATGGACCCAAAACCGAACTGCTTTATTTCTCCCTGCTGACATTTTTTAGTTGATCTTTTAAGGCAGGAAGAATTGATTCTACCGAGTTGTAAGCCATAGAAGCCATATCTTAAATGGCATATAGCATGTGTGGCCAAGATTCCTAATGAGGTCCTTGGTTTCTATCCAACCTCTTCATGATGAACCAAAACTGTGCGAAGTGGCATATCCACCAAAAAACTAATCAAAATCTTCTTACCTGACATTTTTTCATGCTAGGATGACAGTGACGATTGATCAGCTCCTGAGTAGTCACAGTCCCTCCTCGGGAACAAGTAAGAGAGATAGGGGCCCCTCGTCTGGAAAACCCCGTCAGGAAGTAGATTTCCTCTACCTCTATGGTCAAAACATGAATCCCTACCTCAAAATATTGACACTCTGGGTTCTACATTTGTAGGATATTTTCCAACAAACAGGGGTGGGAAATCATGCTCGAGGTCCTGAAGAACTTTAGAAGGCCACAACCCTGTAGGGAAGCCACACAACCTGCATCTCCTGCAGTAATAAAATATTCCAGGTCATGTTTCATTTCTTTCTAGATAACCATTTTCTAATCCACCAAACCTGCCAAAAACAATTCAAGAGTCATTTAGAAACATTTCTCATCATTGAATGCCTTTAAACTTTTATTTTGGTCGGTCTTTTAGTTTTTTTATGCCCACGGCCAGCACCGCCTCTTTCCAGTTAAGACAGAGTGTTGCCACCTCCTGTGTATAACTGAAGAAACGTGATTTCTATCAAGCACTGCCTCCTGTAAGGGCTAGGAGTGGTGCCTACATTTCTCATTTTTGGTTTGGCCCATGAGCTCAAAAAAGTATGGAAACTAAAAATTGGAAACCATGAAAGGAAAGAAGATGGATTTACATGTTACTTGGAACTAACGGTATGAAAAACGAACTGTGGAAGCTCCTGGAATCTTCAGCTGAATTTTTTGCTCCAAACTACCCAAAATGTTCTCCAAGATTGTTAAATAGTGAAATGAATTATTTTTACTATTTACTTTGACTTTTATAGCCTATTTTTAGGGTTTTATATGTTTTAAAAATCATTTTTATAGAAATTCCCTTTTATATAGTTCATGAAAGTCATTTTTCCAAATGTTTTTGGAAACTAATGGTCATTTAAGTCTTGTTGGGACAAAAAATAAGCAGTAAATTCTATTGGGAAGTTCATTTTTTACTTTTTCATACTTTTGAAAACGAAAAAAAGTCCTTGAGCATTTGTTTCGATACTTTGATCACACTCTCAAAAACCAGTATCAAATTTCTTAGTCTTTTTTTATTCTTTTCGGACTCATAAAATTCTTCATCATGAAAAGAGAACTAATGGAGTCTCCTTTAAACTCTTTTCAGACTCCCTAAATATGAAAATATTGTCCAGTACGCGTCTTATACATACTCATAAAAGTATTTGAAGAGTCATCTCTCCGATGGTAGGTTATCTCTTTTTCAGTTCGGATAGACTATTTACGAAAAAGGAACACTCCAGCCAATAATGAATGGAAGAGTTCTCTTGCGTATTATTTTACACTTTTTTGGGCCCTAGATACTAAATCATACGAAAAAGGACCCTTTGGAGTCTTATTTTGTCTTTGTTCAGAATTTCTAAATGTGAATGATACCGATTTAACTTTCATTGGACTCATTAAACTAAACACTGAGAGACCCTTTTTTGGGAACAAACCCCTCCTTTCTCAGGTTCATAAAACATATGAGAATGGACTTATCCTTGGATAAGCTACAACGTGGACTCATAAAAATGAAAAAGAGGCACTCATTAATCATGTTGAAGAAATTAAGGGAAGGGAATTAATTCAATATGCAAATAAAATGGCATTTGTTTGTCACCTTTGAACATGGCACTTGTCTGCATTTCATTCAATCAATTGGGTAAATCAGCTTGTCTCTTAGTCGATCCACTTTTATGAGTCATGTCTGTTGATGTAATTGTAACTTCGGAATGTATTCACTTGTATTTCTTATGTATTGTAACTAGATGTTTATTCCAGGATGTATTTGTAATGTACTTGAGTCATGTCATGCCTCGATGTTCCTATCAGGAGGTTATATAATGTAAACAAGTCATGTCAAGTCATTATGGGTAACCCTCCTATTGGTCAAGGGTTAAAGTACATGCAATTCTGGGGCACTAGGGTTATTAGACTCTCCTAGAGAAGTCGGCCCTAGTTGGGTTTAGTCAAGTCAGGAATTAGTATAAATAGAGAGATAGCCCCTCTATTTATCACACACTCACTCTCACTCAGTTATAGCGCATACCTGAGGAAGAAGAAGACACTGGGGCAAGGAAGAAAGAGGTTATTGCTATTGGGAGATCATCTTACTATTTTGGGATTTTACTTTTGGTGTTGATTCTATATCTGAGGAAGTTGCGAGGTTTTCTCCATATATGGTTTCCCCGTGGATAAACATTGTGTTCATTGTCTCTTGTGTTTGATTGTTGTGCTTGTTATTCTCTGACTTAAAGATCCTAATGTATTGCTAGCTTAATGATAAAAATCTAACATGGTATCAAAGCTAACCTGAGAAGAAGGCACGGTGCAGCTGCAGGAACTAGGGATTCCTACTTTGTGGATCTCTCTCCACATATTTTCAGCAAAAGAAGGTTGAAATAACTCTCCTCCCTAGGGCACATCTTTCTGTCAAAGAAGAATCCAATTCTAAGGTTTTTCAGTTTTGGACCCCACACTGCTGCTGGAAATTAGGGAGTTCCACAGAAGTGAAATTTTTCAGTGAGCCCAGGCATGTATTGATCTTATCCTAAAAATCTAAGTTTAGAGATCAATATCAGATCATTTGGTTGGATAGAACTCTGAAAAAGCAAAACCCTAATTTGCTCCTAAACCAGTACTGCAGAATTTCAGCTCCAAATCTATATCCGACATCTTGACTTGGTCAGATCTAAATATTTTGTGTTTCCATTTGAGGTTCTTAGTTAAGATGTCTCATCATACCAATATTGATGAAAATATTGAGGGAGCTGATAACTTCCGAGCCTGGAAGTATAGGATCTCCCTAGTCTTGGAAGGAAATGAGTTGGACTCCTATATCAGTGAGGAGGTTCCAGTTCCAGAGGGAGATAAGACTAAGGCCTTACATAAGAAAAATTTGGTTATGGAAAAGAGGATTATTGTTGAATCAATCAAGGATCACCTCATACCATAGATGTCTTCCCTAAAGACACCTAAAGCTATGTTTGATGCCCTAACCAACTTGTTTGAAGGGAAGAACATAAACAGGAAGATGACTCTGAGAAACCAACTGAAGAATGTAAAGATCTAGAATGTTGAGACCATCCAGTATTACTTTACAAGGGTATCTCTGATCAAGGAACATCTAGAATCAATAGATGAAGACTTGGAGAAAGCAGAGATTGTGATGACCACCTTGAATGGTCTCCCTAGATCATGGGACTCTTTCATTCAAGGGATATGTGCCAGAAAGAATTTATTCAAGTTCAGCAGACTATGGGAAGAATGCTCTCAAGAAGAAGATCAGATAGTAGCTCAAGAAGAAAAGATGGGAAGTGAAGATCAAGCTCTCACAACCCACACCAAGAAAACCGAAAGGGACCATCATCACTCCAAAGGTATGTCTTATCACTCTAGAAGAGATTGGGATACTATTAGATGTTACACATGTGATGAGAAAGGTCACATATCCAAATATTGTCCTAACAAAGGGAAACAAGAGAAGACATTATTCCCATGCTGCAGAGGATGATGAACCTTCCACAAAGAGAATCAGACAAGAAAGTGATTCTTACAGTGATGAAGAATATGTGCTGATCTCTGCTCTCATGAGAATTGTTTCACATGGAAGTAATGATTGGCTCATATACAGTGGTGCTTCCAAGCACATGACGGGATTCAAAGAATCATTTGTGAAACTATTTGAACATGAGTCACCTCACAAGGTGAAACTTGGGGATGAATACCAGTATCCAATAAAAGGTAGTGGTGAATCCTCCTATAAACTAGACTCTATAAAGTCTATGGAGATGAAAAATGTATTGTTTGTACTAGGACTAAAGAATAACCTCCTCTCCATATTTGCATTGGATGAAAAAAGGAATGAGGGTTGATTTTGTACATGGCCAAGTTCTTATGTGGCCAAAGGGAAAGACTTTTGATGATGTAATAGTGATTGGGGAATAAGGAGGTATATACAAATTGAAGGGACAACCAAAACAAGCTTTGGTTCATGACTCAGTAGAACCAAATGAACTTTAGCATAGAAGTCTTGCAAATGTGCATTACAGGGCACTACCACTTGCAAGCAAAGTTGTTGAAGGTCTTCCAGAAATTTAAGCAAAACATGATGGGGCCAGCAAAGGATGTGCTAAAGGAAAGAACACAAAGAAGACATTTCCAAGTAGCAAGAGCAAAGAAAAAGGAATCTTGGAAATCATCCACCCCGATGTATGCGGTCCAATGTCATCAATTTCTCTAAGCGGGTATGTATACTATGTTTATTTTATTGATGACATTTCTAGGAATACATGGATTTACTTCATGAAGAACAAAGATGAAGTATTCAGCAAGTTCAAGGAATTCAATCCTTGATCGAGAACCACACTGAAAAGAAGATCAAGACTTTTCGATCAGATAATGGCAGAGAATTCACATCAAATGAATTCAAAGAGTTATGTAAAGACTCAGGGATTAAGAGGGAGTTGTCCACTCCATATAATCCACAACAAAATGGGATTGCAGAAAGGAAGAATAGAACTATCATGAAAGCTGCAAGAGCAATGCTTCATGATCAAGATCTTCCTATCCATCTATGGGAAGAATATTCCAGAACAACGGTGTATGTATAGAACCGTACTCCACACAGAGTACTCGAGAACAAGACACCTAAAGAAGTATTTTCCAGCAAGAAACCAGAAGTTAGTCATCTCAAAATATTTGGTTGTACAATGTACATACACATTCCTAAAGAGAAGAGAAAAAAATTAGATCCTTCAGGAAAGAAGGGTATATTTGTGGGATACTTTGAAAGATCGAAGGATTACAGAATATACTTCAAAAGATTCAAGAAGATCAACATCAACAGGAATGTAACATTTGATGAAGACTTAGCTTACAACAAATCCAGAAAGAGAACTGCTGAAGAACCTGAAGAAGCAGAAGCACCCAGAATTCATGATACAACCATGAACGAAGAAACTAAAGAAGAAGATCAAGAATTTGAAGAACCTCAAGAACCTGTAGATCCACCTCAGGAGAAGAATCCTCAGAAGAGGAAACCTTCTTGGCTATGGGAAGCTATCCAAGGTGTGGAAAGATATGGGGCTCCAGAAGAGAATCATAGAGAAAGAAAGAGGACCAGATCTTGCTCCAGATATGTAGCCTTATTATGTGATTTTTTCGAACCTTCCAATTATGAAGAAGCAACAGAACGGAAAGAATGGAAGGATGCTATGATCAAAGAGTATCAATCGATCATGAAGAAGGATGTTTGGGATGTTGTCCCAAGACCAGAAGGGAAGTCTCTCGTAACTTCCAAATGGATCTACAATATCAAGCATGTTGTATATGGTAGCATTGAAAAATATAAAGAAATATTTGTTGCTCGTGGTTTCTCACAGAAAGAAGGAATAGATTATGAAGAAAATTTTGCACCTGTAGCCAGATACACTTCAATCAGATCAGTACTTGCTTTGGCTGTAGTGATGAAATGGAAGATACACCAAATGGATGTCAAGACTGCTTTCTTGAATGGTGTAGTGGAAGAGGAAGTGTATGTGGAGAAACCACTCAGTTTTGAGACACATGACAAGGAGACTCATGTGTGTATATTGAAGAAAGCCCCGTATGGCTTGAAACAGGCACCCAGGACATGGTACGAAAGAATTGACAGCTTCCTATCCAATTTGGGATTTACCAAGAGTAAAGCAAATTCCAACCTTTAATACAAGGTTGAAGATGGAAACCCAGTGATGTTCCTACTATATGTAGATGATATGTTTGTAACAGATATGGATGAGTTGATTGCAGATACGAAGAGGAAGCTTGCTGCCAAGTTTGAAATGAAGGACATGGGTATGATGCATTATTTTCTATGCATGGAGGTGTGGCAGAATGTGGATGGAATATTCCTTGGACAAGGGAAGTATGCAGTAGAAATCCTGAAGAGATTTGGGATGATGGATTGCAAGGCCTTAACCACACCTATGGCATTGAACCTGAAGCTATTGAGTGATGCTTCATCAGACTCGGTTGATGCCACGATGTATCGTTAGACGATTGGGTCCTTGATGTACATGACTAACATGAGACCAAATATTTGCTTTGTTCTGAACATCTTAAGCCAATTCATGACAGATCCGAGACATGTTCACTTGATTGCTGCAAAGCATATTTTGAGGTACCTGAAGGGTACGATTGATTATGGGCTCAAGTATAAGACTGATCAAAGGATTAACCTGGAGGGTTATGTTGATTCATATTGGGCAGGCAGTGCCATCGATAGGAAGAGCACTTCAGGGTGCTGCTTCATAATGGGATCAGGTGTGATCTCTTGGTTTAGCAAGAAGCAATCCTGTGTGGCACTGAGTATAGCTAAAGCAGAATATGTCGTAGCCTATTCAGCTAGTTGTGAGGCAGTATGGTTGAGGAAGCTACTGTCTAATTTATTTGATCTCTAGTTAGATGCTACTTGTATATACTGTGACAACCAACGTTGTGTGAAGTTGTTGGAGAACCCAATGTTCCATGACAAGTCGAAGCATATCGATATCAAGTATCACAATATGAGGGATATGGTGCAGAGAGGAGCAATGAAGCTCCAGTATGTTTTGATGAACGAACAGATAGATGATGTGTTGACTAAGCCATTGGCTAGGGTGAAGTTTGAGTACATCATGGAGAAGCTTGGGGTTCTCCAGATCGAGATTCCTCCCAAGAGGAAGTGATGTGTCCGTGATGTGCCCTTTTGACATGGTGAGAGGATTGGTTCCTTCCATGGTCAGATGTAAGTGTTGTGCCCTTCCAACATGGTGAGAGGATTTGTTCCTTCCATGGTCGGATGTAAGAGCTGTGACATGGTGAGAGGATTGGTTCCTTCCATTGTCAGATGTATGTGTGGATTCCACATCCAGTATGAAAAAGGATTGGCTCTGTGAAGACTCATCTAGTATGAAAAATTAATAGCTCTGTGTGGATGCCAGACCCAATATGAAAAAGGACTGGATCTGTGAAGACTCATCTAGTATGAAAAACGACTAGCTCTGTGTGGATGCCACACCCAGTATGAAAAAGGAATAGCTCTATGAAGACTCACCCAGTATGAAAAAGGATTGGATCTATGGAGACTCATCTAGTATGAAAAAGGACTAGCTCTATGTGGATGCCACATCCAGTATGAAAAAGGACTGGCTCTGTGAATACTCATCTAGTATGAAAAAGGACTAGCTCTGTGTGGATGCCACACCTAGTATGAAAAAGGACTGGCTCTGTGAAGAATCATCTAGTATGAAAAAGGACTAGCTCTGTGTGGATGCCACATCTAGTATGAAAAAGAACTAGCTCTGTGTGATGATACATCCAGTATGAAAAAGGACTAGCTCTGTAGATGTACATCCAGCATGAAAAAGGGTTGGCTCTGTAGAACTTCCTGTGACGAGAAGAATCAAGAGATAGCACCCGTGATGATTCAGTGACGATGATCCAACAATGATGATCCATATCCAGTGACGATGTCCAGTGGTGATCCAAATCAAGTAATGATCCAAATCCAACGATGAAGATGACTTGAAGATGAAGATGGCTTGAATATGACAAGGACTCGATGATGATCCAAATGATACATAGAAGAAGACTTGTGCTGAAAATTGTGTCGAAAGAATACCTTCCCAGTTAAGAGGGAGTGTTGATGTAATTGTAACTTTCAAATGTATTCACTTTTATTTCTTATGTATTGTAACTTGATGTTTATTCCAGGATGTATTTGTAATGTACTTGAGTCATGTCATGCCCCGATGTTCCTATCAGGAGGTTCTATAATGTAAGCAAGTCATGTCAAGTCATTTTGGGTAACTCTCCTATTGGTCAAGGGTTAAAGTCCCCACAGTTCCGAGGCACTAGGGTTATTAGAATCTCCTAGAGAAGTCAGCCCTAGTTGGATTTAGTCAAGTTGAGAATTAGTATAAATAGAGAGCTAGCCTTTCTATTTATCACACACTCACTCACACTCAGCTGTAGTGCATAGCTGAGGAAGAAGAAGACACTAGGGAAAGGAAGAAAGAGGTTATTGTTGTACGAGAGATCATCTTACTATTTTGGGGTTTTACTTTTGGTGCTGATTCTATCTCTAAGGAAGTTGCGGGTTTTTCTCCATTTATGGTTTCCCCGAGGATAAACACTGTGTTCATTGTCTCTTGTGTTTGATTGCTATGCTTTTTATTCTCTCAATTAAAGATCCTAATATATTGCTAGCTTAATTATAAAAATATAACAATGTCACTCCTTTGAGTCTTTTAAAGAATGCATTGTCCAATGTCGTATTGTGTTCTGCCTCGTCGAGTCAATGCTTCCAAGTCTTTCGTCATGTTTCCCAATGTTCAAAGTGAAGTTAGAAGTCCAGCTCTACAGTTAAAACAGCCTTTGTGTCAATACCTTTTGATTCAGTCCGATGGTTACATTATCTACAATATTCCAGAACTTTGTTTTGAGTTTTGTGTCATTGATGTGAGATTCATCATGGCCCTCCTTCGACGAGACTATTCCTATCGACATCAGCTCATCATCTGGGAATTATTCTTAGAAACAAATTCAGTACCTTGAGATCTATATGCCTCAATGACAAATTCTCTTGCTCTCGACATAGGTTCACATCATTGACCTTTGATCAAGAGATTCAACTAAGTGTTCGACATCAAAACATCTATTCACACTTATTATATTGTACTAGAGTACCTTTGGAATCATTGACATTAATGGTGATCTCCCTCGCACTTGTTAACAGTTCACATCATTGACCGGTAATCAAGAAGTTTCTACCATGTTCGACTTCAGATCATTGTAATCACATGGATAGAATCATACTTTGTGGAAGACGAGACGAAGACCTTGGGTGTCTGTTTGAAAGCACTCATATCTTTATCCCCAATTTGTGATGGAATATATTGTATGAAGTACCAGCATGGATCCACATTTGTATGGTCATGGATATGCTCAAATTTGTGTCTATATGACATAGATTTACATTGTATGTATGGTAGCTATGTTCAATTTTGAGTCCTTTATCACATGGATCTATGTCGTATTCTAGTAGCCATGTTTTTTTATCTCTCTCATTTATCTGCCTTGTATTGGTCTGCAACCATGATGAAGACACATTTACTTGTGAGTCAAAAGTATTGATGTATTGTAGATGCCTAGTTGATGATCTTTGATCAAGCCTGATTCTTTCCTCGAAGTGATAACTTGCTCTTTCAAAGAGAGTGCCTATCATATCCCTCTAGCCTCATGCTTTTGGGGGCATTCTATTATACCTAAATCTCATCATCAGCCTGTGATAATATCCTAAACTTCATTGTTTCCCTCAATCCCAAATTGTGAAGCCAAGAACATTGGTCCAGACATCAAATTTGTATATGAAAATCCGTTATCGCTACTACCCTTTAGTCAAAAAGTGGTACCTTCTTCAGTACCACCTATAATATGTTGGCAGTAAGTGGTAGCACCACCTTTACCCTTTAAGCAAGGAGTGGTTCTACCCAGAATCACTCTGTCATGGTGAACAAAGAGTGGCGCCCTTGGCAAAAAGTGAAAAAGGGAGGTTCTCATGAAGCTTCTCAATAGAAGGCTTCATGGCACCCTTATCCCTGATCACTAGGGTCAGTTGGGCTCGAGATCCATCCTTTTAGGATCTCCTAGCCACCTCACCCATCAATTTCTCAACCATCCCTATCCATTGCAAGCCTATAAAAGCAAGCTCGATTCCATGGTTGAGGAGGGAGTAATGTTATGATGTTTCTTTGATATTCTGGCCTAACTCATTCAAGATATATTGAGGGAGCAAGTTGGATCTATATGGGACAATATGTTGGTTTTGTGAGAGATAATATCAACACTAAGGCATAGGTTGTAAACTCTTTCTTCATTTTATTAATGTAAAGTTGGTTCCTTTCCCATATACTTGTTATGTTATAATCTTGCATGTTATTGTCAGATTCCTTAGTCACTGACATAGATCTATCGATGATGTTCTTTTATCTTTGATCTCTTATTTGTTTTATGTTTCGATGTAGTTAGTTTCTTGGAGACCTTTTTTCATAAGAGAAGAACCATATCATTCCATCAAATATTGTATTCCAGGTGTCTATAGCTTCTAGGGAAAGTCTTCCAACCTTATTGTGAACCATTTGTTCTAGATTTGAACCATTCAGACCAGAGGAATAGCTTCTGTCCACAAAAGGTGCAAAATTCCTAACAACAACTACGCAGGGGTGAGACCATCTAGTCAAAAAAAAATTTGTAGCATGTTCGTACTCAATCTATGGGATACAAGAGTGGAATTGTGTAAATTTGAAAGGAGTTATTATATGTTATGGGATTTGTACAAATTATGTGTGAAGATCCCACTTATTCAATCAATAAAAAGTAATACACCCACAAAGAGGTTGTTAGCACTTGTGCTAAATTTTGGAGATTTCTACATAGGCATCTACACTAATTCCCCTGCAAAGTTCTAGAGAAGTGAAAAAATAAAGGAGCTTATAGGAAAAAAAATTTCATATCTGTTTATTTGGAGGTTGCTTGGGAAGCTTATCCTAAGCTTGAATGTCAAAATGGATTATCCCATGGTGTGGTGTGAACAAACATTAAAAAACCATGGATTTATAACCCTACATTTGGTTTCATATATGAAAATCCACTCGCAGTTGTCTACTGGAGAAAATGAATGGAATATATCCATGGCAAAGAAAATCAATGGTTTGTAGCTATTTCGCCGAGAAAAGATGCATTGTTTTAAAAGAGGCTTGACTTTGGCAGAACAAGGTTAAATGGCATGCATGATCAACCGTCGGATGAACAGGTAATGCATATCTATGGATGAGCAATATTTCACCAAGTAAATATGTGCGGATAAAGGAGCTATGGAGGTATGAAAAATATGTTATACGCCCCATATTTTAACAAACAAAGATTAAATGATGTCCAATATCAATAGCGGATGGAGATTTATTGAATTCAACATGCGTGAAAGATAAGACGACTTGGGGATGCAAAATATTGGTAGGCCCCCCAACTTTGAATGGAGGGGATCTGGCGCAGAGTTGATCAATGGTCCGGGTTGATTTCGTGACAATAATGTGTGTGAATTTTAGCAGGATGAGGCATTGTGAAATCTTGTAGACCCAAAACCCTCTAACGACGAAGATCATGGTGGATTTTATATCTATGATTGAAATGCATTTTGCAATGGCATCGAGAGGAAGGTTTAGCTGACAGATTGCGAAAAAGGATAAAGGCTACATATTTTGACGATTGAGATATCTTGTAGAAACGATCTATGACTGTGGTTTGTTTCGTATTTTAAAGATGTGAGGGGAAATAAAAATAAGATGGCTGCGAAATGGAGACCAAGGTGGACACAATTGATGGTGTAGATTTCATCTTGGTGAGATCAATGGCTCAGGAAAGGCCGCATATTTTGACGGTTCACATTATAGAATATTAGATTTACAGCCAGAAATCATTTCGTGAGATAAAAATGCAAGGTGGGTAAGAATATAAAAAATTATAAGAGTACCATGCACATGAATTTGAGGCATTATTTTATTCTACAACATTGGAAAGAGAGATCCAGAACATTGCAGGAGCATCCAACTCATACGGCGTCGTTTGACCACCTGTCAAAATCACTGGATAGGCTTTTTGTCCCTTCTGAAACTCTAAAATGGCTCAAGTTGAAAGTATGGAAGATCATAACCTAGAATACCAGAGAGTGGAAGAAGCTTTTGAGGATAGGTATGTTTAGGTATTTGGTACGCTTCTGCTAAATGGACCCTTTGGTGAGGTTAAAGAGAAGCTAATACTACTTAAAGAGAAATGAACTAATGTGCATAACATTTACCAGTCTTACATTTTTTCACAACTGACCAAACCCCTAATTTCCCATAATTTGTTTCTTGGTGTGCAGATAACTACTCTCTTTCTGAGAGAGTGATTATGGACATTACCAGATCCACAATCATGTGCCCTATAAGCCCTTTAGCTATTAGGAAAACCTTGTCAGTCCCTGAGGATTTTACTCTAAAATATCGTGATTATAAAGAAGAGTATATAATTCAGTGTTTTAGAGAGTATTTGTTAGAAAATAAGAAATATTTTTTCAATAAATGCTTCAAACCTGATATTAATCTATTAGACCAACCATTCCCAATCGATTCCATCCCGTTCAACGAAGAAACCCAGTGCAATGATACTCTGTTGAGTCAGTTCCTAGGTCTAGACACCGACAAATACATTACTGAGCCTCTCATGAGTTTACTTTTTGTCTTAATCTCTTTCCCAATTAAGTCAAATGATCTAGGTCAGACAGTGCAGGTTTCATGTCTTATGTTCAACGAGTTCTTAGCTGAGAATGTGCATTCTCAGTTAATGGACTTCTGCAGGACCAAACCTTTAGGTTTCAATCTTATTTGATAAAAATGTTCCTTTCTTTCAATGAGGAGAATTTGTAGTTACCAGAAATGGTATTGACTGAGGAAATGAGTAAGGATTACTCAAAATTTATGAACTTCCTCATGTCAGAGATATACAATGCTATTTTTCAGAAGATGTTTCCCAAAGTGTTACCATAGATTAGAACTACTTTGCAGTTCTCTACAGATAGCAAGATAGGTGATTGGTTCTTATTTGAGAATGGAACTATGATCAGATTGTATGGCTTCACTCATCCACCATATATGTTTCCATAATTTTTAACCCCTAGATTGTTCTCCATGGATTTTATCAGGCAGAAGTTAATAGTAGAAACAGAACACTTCCTGAAATTCAAAAAGTCTATTGATATTAGGTATCCATAGGCAGTAGGGCCTTTTACTATTAAGAATAAAACCACTTTGCCAATGATTGAGAACTTATTGAAGGAGATGGAATTTCCTATAAAGCCTGCAGTTGATTATGATCCTCATCAATTCATCTCAAATAGGAGGAAAGTTGTGAAGAGAAATCCTTTAAAAAATGTAGAGGTGTTTGGGTTGGAAGATGTTTCTGATTGGGATGACTATCCAAAGGAGAATCCCAAAGATACTAATGTACAAGAGAATTCAGATTATTCTATAAAGGATATTACTTCACTGATGACTGATATTTCTAAGTTGGTTTCAGCAGTTGTAAGCATTACACCTCTTGACAGACACTCAGAAAGAACAAGTAAATGATATGTTTCAAATGCTATAGACACCGAAGAGGAAGACACCGCCAAAACTCCTAAGAGGTAGAAGATTGAAGCAAAGGGGCAGCTGGTCCAAACTACAACAGATGACAAAGGAAAGAAGAAGGTGAAAATAACTGGACCTATTTTTTAGGTCAAGGAGTATTCCTTTACCGACACAGTAGCTGACTCTACATCACAATTCAAGAGCAAGGTGGAGCTGTTGGAAAAGTATAAGGAAACAAAGGATGTGACTTCAGAAGAAGCGTTGAAGTTGTAATCAGAAGTAAGAAATATTTCAAATCAAGAGGTGTCACTTATTGTTGTAAGAGACTAGGCCCATAACACTTTAAACTTAGCATTAGCAACAAATAGAAAGGTTGCTTAAATTAAGATGGACCTGGAGGAAATTCCTATCCCAGACATGATTAATTTTCACAAACAAACTAGGGATATTTTGTTTACAAACTTGTTGAAGTCAATATTGAAGTTGTCTAAGATGGAAATTACTAAAAGAAAAATTGAGAATCAACTGAGACAGGAAAAGGTGGAAAATAAAGCACATCAGGAACAGATAAAAGGGCTGCAAACAGATCTTCTAGATGCTAGGGAGCAGGCATGAAAATGCTATTAGATGAAAAGGAGAATACCATCCAGTTGTTGAAAAAGACTAAAAAATACCTGCTACTCAGTTGATAGAAGGGCCTAAATTGGTGGAGATAGAGAAATAAAAAGAAGGTCTAAAGAATGAGTTGACTAATTGTAAGGCAAAGTTATTAAAGTTTGTTGATAAGGAGAAACAATGGAATAAAGACATGACTTTGGTGGTAGAAAGAGAAAATATGATGAAATGGAGAGGAAGTTACAAGAGGAAGAGAAAGAGCTTGAAGACATGATTATTACTCCTATAGCTCAATCCAGTGAAAAATACCATATTCCAAGACATGTCGCAGGTAAGCTTAAAGGATTTAGAATTAACGGGGTTGAAAAACCAAAACAAGACTCTAGAGAATCTGGCATTGCAAAGAGAGAAAGAAAAGAGAACTTGGGAAGCAAAATCTCAGGCTTGGAAGGCCAGATGTCAGGAGTTGCAAACAAAGAATGATAAATTAATGAATCAAGTGACAGGCCAACCATAGGTTCAAGGGGAAAAAATATTGTATGGGATGCCATCATAGAAGAAGCAAACAAATTCAGGCCTGGACTATATTTTAGAAAAGGAATTGGTGATACATTCATCCAGACAGGCTCTGACAGTAGAGAGAGAAAAGTTGAATAAAAAACCAATTGACTTCTCCAAAATGCTATCGATTTTCTGAATAGTTTTTCAGAGGAGGATTTAAAGAAAGAAAATGTCAAGGATAGAATCTCAATCATGACTTGGTCTAGGAAGTTTATAAACAAATATCACCACTCAGACACAGTCCAGCAAAAGGTTGATATTTTGGCCCACCAAGTGAAGTTTTTTATTGACATGTTTGACCCACTATTTAAGAAAGGGACCCCTTTATTCTATCAAAATAAAAGGTGCAATGTTAACTCAAACTAAATACCATGAAAAACTGATTGCATGCATACTAGACCATGCAAATTTTGTAGATATGAACCAGTCACGATCTGGTAGGATAATTATAGATAAATTAGCTGACGAATTTGAGATATTGTTTTCCTTTAAAGAAGCATGTGTGCATTTTCAAAGCTATTCTTACAAGGACCACATACAATCACGTGTGCTGGAGAAGGAAATGTCTATGTTGGAACTACCATATCCATATCAGTGGAAGACAATCAAGAGGTTTGGAAGGACCAAATACACACTGCACGCCCAAGCATGAGGAGGAGGAGGTCGAGATGAGTCAACAGAAGACCATTGGAAAGGTATTGAACCATCATTTTCATGTCAAGCAAGCCTGAGTCCCAGTCGTCGCAGTACCATTTTTATCAAGCATGCTTGATATTCCATATTCCCTATTTTATGTAGAAATCATGGAGAAATGTGCCACCTCATAGCTGTCAGGATATGCATTGTTGATTCGGGATTGATTCCCTATTTTTGTAACCAAATTAGGCTCCATTGCAAAGTTGGTCTCGGGAGCCATAACACTATAAATGTAACCTCTTTGGAGGAAGTAAAGGGGTTTTTTTTACTTTCATTTTTTGAAGCCTCCAGGCTCGGATTGTATCTCTGTAAACTTTCTTAGAAGCGATAATGAAAAATGTTTCTATGAGTTTATGAGATTCATCGCGGTGTTAATTTTCAGTTTGTAATTCCTGTTTGTATCATTTCCATGTGTTCAATTAGAGGAAATTTGGGGTCTAAAATGGGCCTCATAAGAAAAATAATAAAAAAAATCCACATCACACTACAAATATGCCATGTCACCATAAATCTAATGAAAGTCAACCTTAATTATCTCATTAATGGTAGTTGACAAGTATGTTGAGTTAAGGTAGAGTAAAGAGATATTGGTTTGGAATTTCTTTAATTTTATATTATAATTTTGTTAATTAAATTCACCACTACTTTTTATATATTTAATAAAATGCAAAACTAAAATATATTCATATTTAAATTATAATGAAAAATATAATTACAATAATATTAAAAAATAAAAAAATCACTATTATTTTTTAATATAAATTTTATATTAATTCATATAAAAAAATATTACATTAAAAAACAATAAACAATATATGTTCTTATAATATATATAGGAGTTGGCTAATCTCTAGACCATTTGCACCTTTTCAGGTAAGTTTGGTCGTAATCTGATAACACGATTTGTTGTTGAAAATGAGTTTTCCAGTGTAAAAAATGCAATTTTTATTGCAAAAATGGATTCGGGACCCTAGATTACCCTTGGAGCACCTAGTTTATGCAATTCCAATCACTAAAAACTACCTTTGGAACAATTTTGCCGCTAATTTTGACTAGAAAACTTGCCGAATTTTAGGTGCAAATGGTTTAGAGTTTAGCTTACACCTAATTTATATATATTCTTATATACTTTTTTTCATATCATGTTGATTTTTAAAAAATTATATATAATATTTATAATAAAATTATAAAATATTTAAAATATAAAAATATACTATTTTTATTATCATGTTAATTTAAAAAATAAATAAATAAACATTTATAATAAAAATCTAAAAGATTTAAAATATATAAAAATATTGAAACTTTATTCAATATTTCCATTTATATAACCATGAATTTGCTTATAACCATTAATATTTTTTAATAAAAAAACATTATATCTTTATAACCATTTGTAATGTTTTTGTTTTATTATTAAAAAATATCGAAAAAACATTGTTAGACGGCATACCAAATTTCTAATGTAAATGTAATATTGATAGAATTTTTTTCTTATACGTTTACCAAAGGGAAATGTAAATGTAATAATATATTATTAAACTTTTACTATGAACAAAGCCGGGTGAACTACTGTTTATCCATGTCTAATGTAAATGTAATATTGCAAATTTTACTGTAAATGTAATATTGATAGATTTTTTTTCTTATACTTTTACCAAAGGGAAATGTAAATGTAATAATGTATTATTAAACTTCTACTATGAACAAAGCCACATGGAGAGTTATATTAAAAATACTAAATATTTTTATTTAGCATTTCAAGATAAGTCCTTTTAAAATTATATACAAATTAGTTTTGTTTTTTAAATATTGATTAGTAAATGATTTTAGTATTTCAGAATGTCTTCACTATAATTTTAATTAATACGAGAATTACTTTTTAAATGAGTTTGAAGTAGTGATCAAATAAAATATTATATATTTATTGTTTCAAGTATATATATCGTAGTTCGAGATGATCATTTTACGATCTTAACCAAGATGAGATTGATATGGAGTTAGCTTTTGTCAAATAAAATTATGACACATAATCATTATATGTCCAACTCAACCATAATGGTTGACCGTGATATTGAAATTCTATTGGCTTAAAAAATCCAACTCATCCATGGCACATTTTTTTATAAGGCCCATTTTAGACCCCAAATTTCCTCTAATTGAAATTCCTGCTAATGCTTTCCACTTGTATGTGAGGAATTCATTTTATTAAGCGCTTCTTTCATTAGATATTGCATTTGTAATGTGTGTGTAATGTTTTGTTGTGGAATTCATCCTTGTTAGATGCTCCATTTAGGTCATTTCCCTTATTTTTTGTTCTGCTAAAGGTGTTTTCAAGGGATTTATCTGTAGATAGGTTCCTCTTGATGCACTGGAATTTTTTTGCTTTCTCCTACCACCACTTGAAGATATTTAGCTGAATATTACACTTACTTTGCCTCAGAGTACGAAGGGAAAAATCAATTTTCATTATTTGTTGTAATATCCTTGAATGATTCAGAATGTGACTCCATGACCCAATGGTATTTGATATCTGTCTGTCTTACAATCTTTTAAAGTTACAAACAAATCTATCCCATTATAAATCTATCCTTTTGAATGCTTGTTTAAATCCAAATGTGTATGTGAATGTTTATGTGACAATGAGAGAGCCCTCTTTGACTATATTGGCTAGAATACAGTCTAAAAATTAGCTTGAAATGATTACCCCTGTGACTTCCTACCACAACCATAGGAAACGTATAGGGTGATAACAAAGTTCACTGACCTGCACACTCTAAAATCAATTTCTATTTGGGATCTTTAGCAATGTTGGGGCAATTTTGAATCCCTAGGGAGGACTTCGTGTCTAAAAAAGGTTGGTTGCTTTTGTATCTTGTTGAGGGATACAGTTGATCTGACTTGCTTTGCAATTGAAACCAAGTACGATATCTCTAATTCATATTTGGAATTTAAGAAAGTGAAATTGTTGAGTTGCTTGGACATCTCGACTTCCAAGTATCACTCCCATATCTCTCTAAATTTTCCCGATTAAATTCCATGATGGAAATTTAAATTTCCATACTTTGGAATTCTTAAAACATGTAGTATGTGTAAAGAAAAAAAATCTATGTGTTAAATTGGATAGCGGTTTTTGCTTGAGGTTAATGGCCAAGAATTTTCATATAGAAATGATAAATATCCAAATAATCATCTTTCTTGAACTTTGTCTTACCAATTTTGATAAATATTTTTCAGTAGAAACCAATCTCAATAAACTGCAGTCATATCTCCTTACAAGCATAATTTTTCTGATATATGAATGTTTACTACTTAAATTATTTAATTTTCTAAATTTATTTTAATGATTTAAGTTAATTCTTTAATATTAAAATTTTAAATTATAATTATTTTGGTTATTCTATGTTTATTATTATGGATGTTTTGTTTTAAAAAATGATGACATGCTATGAGCCTGTCCATATAGTGCTGGAAAGTTTGGAAAAGGTAGTAAATCAACATATAAGTATATAAAGAAATATTTTCTTCAAAAACATGAACCTAGAAGTACATAAGCGTTATGATCAGATTCGTTTAAGCATTGAAAAAATATTATAAGGTGAGGTTGCATACTATATTGATGTGCATGAAAACAAGTTTGCTTGTCTCCAAAATATGGCCATCACATAACTCCTCATTTTCAGGCATTTTTTCAAACCCACTGAACTAAAAATTAGTGAAATTGCATATTTTAATTGATCAAGTCACAATTTCATGCAGGTGGGTATCTTCAAAGGATAAATTTTACTCTAGATTTTTAACTGTTATTCATGATCACATTACAATTATATGTGAAAACCCTAGTAGTGAATATGCCCCATCCTTCCATCCAAAGGTAGGTTAGGGTAAGGTCTCTCACGTGTAGTCTGATATACCCCCTCTTTCAAGTAATTTCAAATTCATTTTTCAGAGGTGCTAGATATTTCTTCATATCTGGAGTTTCTGGTTTTTCATCAGTTTTCAGTAGAATTCCTAGTTTTTTAGATTGAATTTGCCTTTGTTCCTTGGTTCTTATTGAAAATGTTGTCGAACATAGCTCTGGCTTCGACAATTTTTCCCTCAATTGACACTCTTCCTCATTTGGGTGTTGAGGGTTCAGATAAGGGAAGAAAGTGAATTCTGACCAGTTTTTTTCTCAATGGAGAGATCCCATATGGGAATCTTTGTTACTCAAGTTATTCAGGCCAATATCGTTAGTGTATAATTGCGGATGGTAGGATTCGTGGCCCTGTTGGATGGACTAGTGAAATTGATGGGAATCCTTGAGGATTGGAGGAGTTATAAATTCGACATAAGCTCGAAGGAAAATGTAACAAACATGACTTGGAATCCATGGAGAAGATAATTAAGGAAAACATAGAAAGCAAGTTAGTATCCCATTTTGAACAACTGGCCTGTAACATCGAATGCAAGTTAGCAAGCAATAGTAATGAACAGACTGAAATAATTCAAGTTCTCCTCGATGAACACACTGCAACCACCCAAGCTCAATGTGACACCGAGCGGAACCCATTGACTTTAGTAGGATATTGAAAGTTCCCTCCAGCTGACAGGAATTCCTCTGGGGTAAAATAAATGGATATTAATTAAGGGAACCACGCGACACACCCACCTGGCTATCTTCTTTCTACTTTTAGGATCATTTTTACCTTTTTTATTTTCTATTAGTTTTCCTTGTCTGTTAGTTCTAGTTTTCTACGAAAGGTATAAGAATAGGAAGGAAAGACTGTGTCCTATTCCACAAAAAAACTTCAGTTCATTTTGTTTAGGCAGACCTTTTGTAAGTGTTTGTACTTTTAGAGGGACAATAGAAGAATGGGAGTTATGAAGGATAGCATCAGGATGAACTATTTTGCAAAGGGTCTTCCATTCATTTTATATAATTGGGATCAAAGGAATTTCAACTCATTTATCTCTCTATCCGATTCGGCTGCAACCCTTATGAAATCTATCGTATGAATATAATGTAACTATTACATAATCAGTTTACACTATTTGTTTGTATGTGTTCTTTCATGCATGTTTATTTCTCCATGCCAACATGTATATGCTTGTAAACTAGCTTACAATTTCTAGAACCTATACATCAAAAGAGGCTCATATG
The DNA here is from genome assembly GCA_001517045.1 of Pseudotsuga menziesii. Lineage (NCBI taxonomy): Eukaryota > Viridiplantae > Streptophyta > Pinopsida > Pinales > Pinaceae > Pseudotsuga > Pseudotsuga menziesii. The sequence goes on from LPNX010629086.1 coordinate 856,442, forward strand.
ATTCCATGTTTTAATATAAATATTTATGTTAATGGATTCCAGAAATAGTATGTTTCAACCCTTGAGTCTAAATTTAGGACACCCAGGGCACAATGAAGCTCAATATTAATGATTTAGAGCTTAATCGATTAAGATGAGAAGTATATTTTGTTATATTTTTATCATTCAATCTAGCATTATGATCTTAGGATCTTTAACTGAGAGAATAGCATGCACAGTAATAAAACAAAAGAGATAAGAGACACAAAGAATTTACCTTTGGGAAACCATAAAGGAAAAAACCCCACAACTTCCTTAGAGATAAAATCAACACCAAAAGTAAAACCCGAAAACATAAAGATGATCTCCTGATAGCAGCAGTCTCTTTCTTGTCCCAACAACTTCTCCTCTCACTCATGCGCCCCAATGAGTGAATGTGTGTGTGATAAATAGAGAGGCTCACTCTCTATTTATATTCTTTAATTCACTTGAAACTCACTCCAACATGTCAGCCTCACTTAACAATTACTAACTAGATCCGACATCTATAGGAGTGTCTAATAACCCTAGTGCCCCACCACTTGTGGGGACTTTGCCTCCTCCAACCAACAAGGAGGTTTATCCTTAACAAAAATGTGGGGACTATTTCCCTCACTTACAATGACTTAACTAGGGTTGACTTCTCTAGGATAGTCTAATAACCCTAGGGCCCCATAACTGTGGGGACTTTAACCCTTGACCAATAGGAGGGTTACCCACAATGACTTGACATGAATTGTTTACATTATAGAAACTTCCCAGAATAAACATCAGGGTATGACATGACTCAAGTACATTACAAATACATCCTATAATAAACATCGGGTTACAATACATAAGAAATACAGATGAATACATTCCTAAGTTACAAATACATCAAGACTCCCTCTTAACTAGGAAGGTATTCTCTCAACACAATTTAACAGCACAAGTCTTCTTCTCTGTCTCATCTAGATCATCGTCAAGCTCTTATCATCTTCATCTTCAAGTCCTTTTCATCTTCAAGTCATCTTTCATCATCGGATCTAGATCATCATCACTGGATCTGGATAATCACTCGATCTGGATCATCATCACTGGATCTGGATCATCACTCGATCGGGATCATCACTCGATCTGGATCATCACTGGATTTGGATCATCACTCAATCTAGATCATCACTGGATCTGGATCTGAATCATAGTTCAATCCGGATCACCACTGGGTCATCATCATATGTGTTATCTCATGATTCTTCTTGTCACAGGAAGTTCTATAGAGCCAGCCTTTTTTCATGTTGGTTGTAGGCCTAGCCTCCATGTAGGTATTTCTCAGTGCTTATATCTTACCCTAAGTTAGAATGGCATGTCCAGCACTTACATATGACCTTGACTCATCAGAAAGGCATGCCCAGCACTCACATCTGACCATGAGAGGAACTTAATCCCCTCACCATGTCAGAATGGCCTAGCCCTTACATCTAACCATTTAAGGAACCTCATCCTCTCCCATGTTAGAATGGCCTATACCTTACATCTGACCATGGAAGGAACCTCATCCTCTCCCATGTCAGAATGGCCTAGCCCTTACATCTAACCTACTAGTTAAAATGGCCCAGCACTTATATTTGACCTACTTGTCATAATGCAATGCACTCACATCTAATGTTGTAGGAACCAATCCTACAGTCACATCATAATGGCCCCCAGTCCCAGACTGAGCTACCTGGTAACTGACCAAGTGCCTCCATTCTCCTAGAGAATGGCATAAGCTCTTATATCTGACCTGCTCGTCAGAATGTCCCAGCACTTATATCTGACCTACTCGTCAGAATGGCATGCACTCACATCTGATCATATAATACTACATCTTATAATTGTATCAGAAAGGCCCTTAGTCCTAGACCAAGTATTCATGGTAAGGCAGTAGCCCTTATATCTGATCATGTAGGAACCAATCCTACATTCATATCAAAATGGCTCAGCACTCATATCTGACATGGAAGGAAACAATCCTCTCACCATGACAGAATGGCTCAGCCCTTACATCTGACCTACTCATCAGAATGGCTTTAGGTCTCATCATTTCCCCTTGGAGGGAACATTGATATGGAGAACACCAAGCTTCTCCCTGAAGTACTCAAACTTCACTTTGGCCATTTCTAGCATAGAATCACATCAGGGATGATTACGTCCAAGGATGACCTGTGAGCTTCGCTAAGACCAATTACATCCAAGGGAAACCTATAGGTCTATTTACATCTAAGCAACTTCCGAGCTTCACCCACAATTTATTCTCAAACAAATTGTCTCACCGACTATGCTAGAACTCCATCTTTCAATAGATCTCGATCTGGGTCACATACTGGAGATTCACTGCTCCTTTCTCCCAAATAGCAAGTGGCAACATATTTTGCCTCAGTTGTACTCAACGCCATGCAGGACTCCATCCTACCAAACCAAGAGATCACACTTTATCCAATACTGAAGTAGCACCTTGAATTGATCTTCCTATAAATGGAATTGCCTTCCCAATATGAATCCACATAACCCTCCAGGTTAATCTTCTGATTCATATCATACTTAAGCCCATACTAAACTGTACCCCTCAGTTACCTTATTGCATGCTTTGCAATGATCAGGTGAACATGTCTCAATGTGTTCACAGCAAAGCCAATATCTGGTCTCGTATTCGCCGGGTACATCAAGTACCCAATCATCTGACGATACATTGTTGCATCAACCATCTCTGATGAAGCTACCACTCAATAGCTTCATGTTTGATGCCATAGGTGTGGTCATGGCCTTGTAGTCCATCATTCTGAACCTCTTCAAGATCTCTATTGCATACTTCCCTTGTCCACATATCCATGCCTAGAAAATATTGCATCGACACATAACATGAGCATCACTGGTCTTCCACCTTCAAGCTTGAAACAAAGGTTGGAATCCACTTTACTCTTAGTAAATCCTAGAGTCATCAGTAATATGCCCATCCTGTCATACCATGTCAAACCTCAGGATCTTCTGCAGTCACTCCCTTTGAAGCATCCTAATTCCTCTGTCTTCCATACTCTATGCACTAAAACATTATGTACTGGAGTGACAAGTAGCTTCCTCTGCTACTAATATTCTATGTAGCCATCTAGGGTCACTGGATACAAAGATCCTCTATCTTGAACTTTTTCAAAAGTTCATCTCACACCCATCTGTGATCTTATCATCCTCTATCAACCTTGTAGCAAAGGTTCATATATTCATCAAGCTCCTCATGTATGTGTTAACCCATGGGTGTCTTCTGAGCTCGTACAAGGTATTCTTTCATTTGCACACATGATTCTGCCTATCATGTGTCTCAACTCCCACTAGCTGCAAATGTCTCTTCAAATCTTGCCTTGTATCCTACGATGTTTCCATCTACTGCATGATGGAACTAAGAACTTCCCTTCATGTTTCAATACTGCATCCTAGACATCATTCTTCTTGAACGGGTCTTCCCTTTCTTCTTGGAAGGTTTTGCATCAATGATGTCGCTGCATTTGTCATATTATTTTTCATCTTTAACTGTCGTTACTTGTTCTTCGGAACAAGTCTCATTCTTCTTTTCTTGTAGGAGATTATGTATGTGATCTTTCCTAAAAATCAAATTCATTAGTTGTATGGTTAGAAACATTTCATAAGGCATATTCATAATGGAAAATTCTTATGCATAAATATATGATCATGCAACTATCTTAGCCAATACAACATTCATCCATATCTCACAGAAACTTTCTAGATGCCTTCCATCTCCACCAAGACAATATTGAGGTTGTGCACTAATCCAAAAGGTCGGCAAAGATGTTTCATTCTAGATAAGTAGCAATGGAGAGTTGTATAGCACCATGAGCTACTTACCCATCACATGCATATTAGTAGTATACTATCATTAATGCAAACATTCTATCATGGATAATACATCAACAGAATATAAACAAATGTATAACAAAACAATATCATGAAATGACAATTGAATACTTATCTTTATTTGTTTCATGGGTAGACTCCTTCTTGAGCCTTCAGCCTCATCATCTTCTTCAATCACAATAGCATCGTTTCTTATCCAAATGCTAATTTGGATAAGAGGTTCTTCAAGAGTTGAGATATTCATATTCCTCATTGGTTGAGGGATCTTCTTTGGATGGTGAGAGCTTGATCTTTAGTTGCTCCTATCTTCTCTTCTCTTATTATGAGTCGAGCTTCTTCTTCTTCCCAGAGTCTGCTGAAAGTAATCACTTCCTTCTGGCACACATTCCTCGCATGAATGAATCCCATGATCCTGGGAGGCCATTCAAGGTGGTTATCACCACTTCTTGATTCTTCACTTCTTCTTCTACCTCTTCAAGTTGTCCCCTGATTTGAGAGACCCCTGTAAAGTATGACTGTATGGTCTTTGCATTATGGATCTTCACATTATTCAACTGTTTTCTCAAAGTCATATTCTGATTTATGTTCTTCCCTTCAAATAGCTTGGTCAAGGAATCAAACATCTCTGGTGTCTTTAGGGGATACACTTGTGGTACAAGTTGATCCATTACTGAATCAGCAATGATCTTCTTGGCCTTGACCAAGTTCTTCTTGTGTAAGGATTTGAGCCTCATCTCCCTCTGGAATGGGAACCTCTCTTCTTATATAGGTGTCCAATTCATTTTTTTCAAAGAGATCAAATACTTCCATGCTTGGAAGTTGTCAAATTCACCAAGCTTATCATCAATCTGATGTGATAAATCACTTTGAAATGAAAACCTCAAATGCAAATAGCAAAATATTAGATCTTACCGATTTGAGGTGTCCATCCTGGTTCCAGAGCTAGCTGATCTAGGGTTTGTCATAGAAACCCTAATTTTAAAAACTTGCAATCTTTCAGATATCATTGGATAGAAAGAGAGATCTCTTCAAGTTGAGCTTTCCAATATACTCCTTTTCTGAAAACAGTGGAGGGAAGCTTCCGGAACAGGAAGCCCTAGTTTTCCAATTTCTTCTACAGAAATTCATGTTACTGTTTCTACGATACCTCCAAAATTGCTGGCCCTATGTGTCTAAAAATTTGCACTAAGGTATCCTTTAATTTCCCTATTCCAAAACCATAGGTTTCATCAGAATTGGTTTCACCAATTGGGAGTTATGATCATTTTCCCAAGGTGACCTGTTACAGCACTGTTCAGAACAATGAAGTTGTACGGAATTCCACATTTCATGGGTTCATCTTCTGATTCTGAAACTTGGACCATAGAATGTACAGTCCATTCCCTTTCTAGAACATCTTTATAAATTTCATTTGGACCTTTGTATCCCAAGATATAGCAATTATCCTTAGGTATCTTGTTTAGGGATGAATTCTGGAAGAGGATGGAACCCCAACTTGGAGGGATCATATCTCCCAGAATATATTGAATATGAGGCTAAATGTTGGATACAGCATACATCAGGATTTTATCTTCGGCTTCTACAATTTTCAGCTCTTGAGCCTTCGTCAATCCTAATATATAGCGAATGTACCAAGACTTATCAGTTTTATTATTTAGTGTTTCTCCAACTCAGGGTCAAACTACGGTTTGACTTTCCTGGAGTTTCCCCCAACCAAAAATATTGATCCAGGTCTCTAAAATTCAATTTTGATGAGTATAACAATCCTATGTTGGGCTCACTTAAAAATTTATCTTCTGTAAGAAGCCCTAATTTCCTACACCGAAAACTGAAAATGCTCGAAAATGAATTCCACTTCGACAGAAATATGCGCACTTCAATGGAGAGTCATCCTAGCATACTTTTGCTGATGGATTGTGGAGAGAGACCCAAAAATTAAGAATCCCTAGCTTCTACAGCTTCACAATTTCTTCTTCTTAGGTTATCTCTGATACCATGTTATATTTTTATCATTCAAGCTAGCATTATGATCTTAGGATCTTTAACTGAGAGAATAACATGCACAGTAATAAAACACAAGAGACAAGAGACACAAAGAATTTTCCTCAGGGAAACCATAAAGGAAAAAACCGTGCAACTTCCTCAGAGATAGAATCAACACCAAAAGTAAAACCCAAAAACATAAAGATGATCTCCTAACAGCAGCAGTCTCTTTCTTGTCCTAGCAACTTCTCCTCTCACTCATGCGCCCCAATGAGTGAATGTGTGTGTGATAAATAGAGAGGCTCACTCTCTATTTATATTATTTCATTCGCTTCAAACTCACTCCAACATGTCGGCCTCACTTAACAATTACTTACTAGAGCTGACATCTCTAGGAGTGTCTAATAACCCTAGTGCCTCACAACTTGTGGGGACTTCGCCTCCTCTGACCAACAAGGAGGTTTATCCTTAACACAAAGGGGACTATTTCCCCGACTTACAATGACTCACCTAGGGTTGACTTCTCTAGGATAGTATAATAACCCCAGGTCCCCACAACTGTGGGGACTTTAACCCTTGACCAATAGTAGGGTTACCCACAATGACTTGACATGACTTGTTTACATTATAGAAACTTCCCGGAATAAACATCGGGGTATGACATGACTCAAGTACATTACAAATACATCCCGAAATAAACATTGAGTTACAATACATAAGAAATACGGATGAATACATTCCGAAGTTACAAATACATCAACATATTTTATCTTTTATAACAAATCTCAAATCTGATAATTATTGGAGGAATCTTTGATACAAAATCTTCTTTTCACTTGGAAATATGTCTCAATAATATGAATTCAAACATTAACCTATGGAACAAAAGAAAATAATCCAAACATTAATAGATGGATATATATATATATATACCAGGTGTCTTCACCCCTAAATACCATGCACTTTAAATGACAAACAAGATTTAACCGGTGTGGTTTTGGCTAAACTGCAACTCCCAATAGATTAGTGGTTTTATACACCACGTTCGACGAGGAGTATTAAAATTTGAATTCCATTTAGATCTTCAAGAAAATATTTCTGATCATGTTTGCAGCAATTGAATGGAGAATGAAAATACAAACTAAGAAAAACAAACCATGCAGGAAATGGACAAGTATTGCTTAGGAATTTACAGTATATTCATCATAATAATATCTGGTGTTACAATAGTTTACATAGGTAGAATTCGAATGCATGGAATATGAATTCGAATCCTCCAAGTGGATATGACTGTATCTAAATGAATATCTAACTCAAGGTCTCACAGTCAATATCAGAGTCCAAATAGATAACTCCCTGATGACCAATAACTCCAACAAGCAGTAACAACTAGTTAACTCAGTGCAACTGAGTGTGGTAGGTAGGAAAAGCACTCCTCCCCATCAAACCATGCATTATCCATGCATTGGTAGCACTAGCTTAACTGACAGAGAAGTAACTGATTGTAACTAGGGGATAACTAAGAATAACTAGTACTAACAGCAGTTAACTAAGGTAGGTTTGTGCTGGGACTCCCAGTGGATCCTAAAATGTAGGGATTGGTCTAGGAGGCGCCCTGAATGATGCATGCACATGTATTAAGTGGCACTTAGGCTCTATTAGTGTTCCCCACACTTCAATGACTAGTACACGTGTCCCAATTGGGCCAAGTGGACCCAATTGTACTAGTGGACCCAATTAATTAATTGAGCTTCCTAAGTTACGATAATTAATCTAATAGAAAGTATGAACAAGGGAGGATTAATAATCCTAACACCCCCCCTAAATCCTAACTTGGACAATTGTGAGCCCTAGTAACAAGACCATAGGTCACCCAATATACAATCTAAGAGACATAATACAAATAAGGTAGGAAAACCTCTTGGGAAAAACCCCTCAAGATAGGAACTAAGAATCAAGCCTTAATGCCCAAAAGAGACCTGAGAAAGAAAAATCTCTTTTCAGTAAAGGACATGGTAAAAATATATGCAATCTGATCCTCTGTCAGATAGTAGTGCAGTGTGATGGCTCGGTCATGCACCATTCCCAAATGTAGTGCATGTGAACTTCTATGTGCTTTGTCCTCTACTTCTAAACAGGCTCACTAGATATATTGAGTGTACTCTGCTTGTCATAATAAATATCTACTGTAGGTGAATTCTGAATCCCGAACTCTATAAAGATGCCATGCAGACAAACTTCTTGAATAGCTGCATTCATAGCTCTCTGATACTCTACTTCTGTTGAAGAAAGTGCAAGGTTTGCTTGCTTCTTGCTGGACCAAGAAATTGGCCCAGATCTAATCATGAATACAAAACCCGAGGTGGATTTCCTATCATTTCCATCTCTTGCCTAGTCTGAGTCTGTAAAGCCTATGAGATCCAAGTATGCTCCAGTACCATAGTGGATACCATAATCAATAGTATGCTGCACATAGTGCAAGATCCTCTTTGTTGCCTTCCAGTGCAGCTCATGTGGCTCCCACATATATATGGCAGTAGCACTCATAGCATAGGATATGTCTAGTCTCGAATGAGTGAGATATAGAAGGATTACAATGAGCTGTCTAAAGAGAGTGCTATCCACTAAATGTGTGGAACCACCTTCTTCAAGCCTGATTCTTGATAAGAAAGGGCAGGGGGTTTCCTTCCAATCCTCCATGTGGAACCTCTTAAGCATGTCTCATTAATACCTGTACTATGAGATCATGATTCCCGAAGTCTTTTGACTTACTTCGAGACCAATGAACTGTCTTAATAGTACTAATTCATCCATAGAGAATGTTTTATTAAGAGCAGACTTGATGCTGCTCAATCCAGCAGCATAGCTTCTAGTAATGATAAATTCATCCACAAACAATACAACTAGAAGCAAGAACCCCTCCCTATTCTTCATGTAGACATTGAAATCAGATTTGCACCTTTTAAACTTCTAAGAGATGAGGAAGGAATCCATATTGGAGTACCATGCCCTTGGGGCTTGTTGGAGTCCATACAATGATTTCCTCAGTTTTCAGACTAAGGAAGGATCATCAATAAACCCCTTAGGTTGTTTTATATAGATCTCCTCCTCCAAATCACCATGGAGGAAGGAACTCTTCACATCCATGTGGTGTACTTCCCATCTCTTGGAAGCAGCAATGGCGAATACCATCCTGATGGAGTCCATTCTAGCTGCTGGAATGAATGTCTCATTGTATTCCAAGCCTTGGACCTGAGAATACCCTTTTGCCACCAACTGAGCCATGTACTTGGTTGTGGTCCCATCAATAGCTATTTTTGGCTTTGTAGATCCATTTTTACTGTACCAACTTCCTTCCTGGAGGTAAGGGGACAAGTTTTCAATTATGTTTGTCATGTAGTGAATCAAACTCCTCATACATGGCTATCTGCCATCTAGGATCATGGAAATCCTCCCTAAAGGATTGAGGATATGACCCAAGCATCATAAAACACCTCTTAGCAAGAAGAGGATCTGTGTGAGACAGTGTTGCACTCTCCTTCTAATACTGGGACCTCATTCTTATTTTGTCATCTGGATCCCCAGCACCATCTCCAGCTGCTTAGCCAATTTAGGCTGCTAGAATGAGGTAGATGTCGGATCTGGATCTACATCCCTTTGAGTTGTAAGTTCAATGTCTGGATCATACTGGGATGACTCCTCTTCCAAATCTAAATCAGAAATGTCAGGATTTGAAACTAAAACTGCAATAGGAAGTGAAGGAATGTTTATACCTTCATTAGGTTTGAATGGAAGTTGTCATGATGCTAGAACTAAGAATGGCATGAAGTGAGAGATTAATCCTTGGAGGCATGATCAGAAATTCCTTTTGCTACAATCTCCCCAGTTGAGATATTGGTGATATCTACTAAGTCAGGTCCAAAAAATACTTGCTTTGGTGAGCTAGTATGGGTCATCTGATAAACAGACAACAGATTCGCTACAAGTGAGGGCACGTATAAGACATATATGAACACCACATGCTTCGCTCTGATGGTGACCTTTCTTGCTGATGGGATTTTGGAATCATATCCCATGTGAATAGTGGGCCCTTTTTTGACAATGAGAGAGGAGAAGAGAGCCTTGGAGGCAACCATGTGGTTGGAGGCTCCAAAATCAATCAAATAGGCTATAGACCGAGGTGGTCCTGATTTCAAAGCATGACATCTTGTTAGAATAATCAACCCATAGTTACCTATATTTGACATTAATTAAATCATTTTTGCCTTAGTCATAGATTCCTATCCCTCTCTATGCTAGTTGACTTTCACATGTTCCTAGAAGTCAATACTTTCTAAACTGGGTCATGGAGCACTTTGGAATCATCTTGGAAACATATTTATCATGTCTGCTTTATTCCTAGTTCCTTAAGTGCATATCTATTTTTTCTGAAAGTTGCCTTGCTTTACAGCAGTTTTAAGGCATGAAGGAAAAGCTAGTCTAGGGGAACTTGCCTAGTTTTTGGCCCACATCATCCTCCTTCCTTTTCTCCAAATAAAAGCATGAATTAGTTGTCTTTCCATCATCTATTATTTTTTCCACTTTCTTTATACAATTCATGAGCATCTTCGTAGATTTGGAAAGTCCTTTTTGCACCTATGAAGGATTTGACTTGATTTAGTAAGCTTTCTTTTTTACCAATTTGAATATAAACCTATTGCTTTCTAATCTCTCATGTAATTATATATTTCAGAAGCCTATTACTTCATGTAGTTGGCTTATGTACATTTATTCAATACAGGATTAATTTATGCTCCAATTTCAGTCTCCTTTTGTATGAATTTTGCATGTTTGATTAGCAATTTTGTCAGTGTAATTGATATATCACTTGGGTTCAATTTCCACATGGTATTATATCCATTGTAGATCAATTTATCTCCTTCCAAATTTTTATTGCAGGTTTGACATAACTGACTGGGATCGCATTATGCTGACTGAAGGGCACAGGAGCTGAGATCTGAACCAATCTCAAAGGATCATCTTGAGTCCATTTAACTTCTTCGAATGGAAAGTTGAGATGGAGATATTGTTGAGAGTGAAAGGTATTCACAAGGTTACCATGGCTACTGAGGTAGATCCCAATGCAACTGCAGAGAAAATCAAGTGGCACAATAGGAGGGATGAGGCCTATGGTATTTTGTGTCCAAGTATTTCAAGAGACCTCCTCTTTCATCTTGATTCATTGACATCTCCTAATGAGGTGTGGGAGAAGATTGAAGATATTTTTGAAAATACAGATGAGATGAGAGGACATCAAATCGAGAATGAATTGATCTCCTTGAGTCCTAGTAGCTTCGAATAATTGCAACTCTATTTTACCAAGTTTAAGGTCCTTGTTTTGCAGTTAAAACAATGTGGGATTGAAAAGAATTAAGAGCAACTAGTTTTTACCATTCTCTCTAATCTTGGTCCTGACTATTCAATGTTTTTTTCAACCTTCCATGCCACTAAATTGACAGCTTGAACCTGGAATATTCCTAAGCTTGTTGATTTCATGGAATCCTTCACCTAGGAGAAAGATAAATTGGTGATGATGGGAACCATCAAACCTTCCAAAGACCAAGCTTTCATTGCTGTAGATTCAAATCTGGATTAAAAAATATAAAATAAAGCTAAAAAGACACCTGAGAAAAAGAGAGACAAGTCAAAGTCTCAAGAGGATCCCTAAGGCTCCAAGAAGAAATTCCAGAAGAAGAAGAACAAAGGAGAAATGAGCAAGTGTGCATACTATATTAAGGGCTATCATCTTGAGAAATATTGTATGAAAAATCAAATTGGCATGTTGACCAAACTCTCAGAGAACAACAACATCTCCCTTCCTGATTTCTCAAGGAAGAGGGAAGGAGGATCAAATTCAGAAGACAAGGAGAGAGTACATGCTTTGGTTGCTGGCACCTCAAACTCACCTCGATTCATCATTGATTTTGGAGCTTCCAGACATATGGTTTCGACAAGGGAGATATTTTCCTCTCTTGACATGTAAAAGTTCCACCAATAGTTTTGGGAGATAACTCTCTAACTGACAGTATGGGAAAGGGTAGGATTGATCTTAACCATGGTAATTTAAATAATGTGTTGTATGTTCCAGGTCTTGCCTCTAATATCTTGTCAGTGTATCATACGAATCACACTGGGTATCCAAATAAGGTCATATTCTCACCCAATAAAGTTGAAATCACTGATATTTTGAATGGTAAAGTCATAGCAAAAGGTGTTGTTGATCACACTTCGAAGGTATACAGGTTTTCCCATTTCCTACCCTCCTCAAACCCCTCTGCTCTTCTTACTCATGCTAATGAAGCAAGCAAGATTTGGCATGACATATTTGGCCATATTAACTACAAGTATCTTTATGATTTGAGTTACAAAGATATTGTCATAGGGTTACCAAAGATCAAGTTTTATAAAGGAGTCTGCCAAGGTTGTATCCTAGGAAAAAACCCAAGGCACAAGTATGAGAGAGCTATAGTCATGAGAGAACCTCTACACCACTTGAGTTGATCCACAATGACATTTCTAGTCCATTCCCTCATATTTCCATGATTCAATCCAAATATGCACTCACTTTCATAGATGACTTTTCCATGTATTGTTGGGTTTACTTCCTAAAGCAAAAGTCTGAATTTTTTGACCTTCTCAAAGTCTATAGAGCCTTTGTTGAAAACCAATCTGGGAGGAAACTCAAGATCCTCAGATATGAAAATGGTGGTGAGTATTTCAAGTATGATTTCATATATTATTGAAAAGATACAAGTATCCAGATGCAGTGTTCTATTCCTTACACACAACAACAAAATGGTGTAGTTGAAAGAAAGAACAGATCACTGAAGGAGATGGCAACTTGCATGATGGAGGCTAAAACTTTTCCACCAAAGTTTTAGTTAAAGGCTATAAAATATGCATCCTATATCCAGAATAGGGTGCCACATAATTAACTTGATGGTATGAATCCTTTCAAATCTTGGAGTGGGCACAAGCCAAATGTGACCCATTTCAGGATTTTTGGCTCAAAGGCTTGGGCTAGAATTCCAACTTAAAAGAGGAAGGCTTTGCAACCCCAAAGCCAAGAGTGTCTATTTCTTGGGTATTATAAAGATTCAAAAGGGTAAAATCTGATCAACTTGAGCACTAACAAATCCTTCATTGAAAGGAGTGTTCAGCTCGAAGAAGAGCCTTTAGCAGCAGTTGAAGTTGGAGAGTCCTCTTCACCACCATAGCCATTAATTGTAAGTGAAGAGACTAATGAGTTTGATGATTCTTATGTGTATAATAATTATTATTTAATTGCATGTCATAACATCCCTACAAGACCAAAGTGGGCAGAAAATACCATTCATGCAGCTGGGGAACTAGCTGGAAATCCTAGTGACACTAGGAGGACTTGATCTCAATTTGAGAGTGCCCTTTGTGTGAAAGATCCACTCTTTGATGAGAAGTGTTATTTGATGGTAGATTTTGATACCCAGACATATTAATATGAAGCACATGATCCAATATGGCAAACAGCCATGAAATAAGAATTCAGCTCACTCCAGAAGAACAACACATGGGAACTAGTTGATCCCCCCCAGGGAGAAATCTAGTGAAGTGTAAGTGGGTCTTTAAAAATAAGCTTGCTGCTGATGTTTCACCATTGAAATATAAGGCAATATTGGTAGCTAAGGGATACTCTCAGGTACATGGTATTTACTACAATGAGACCTTTGCACTAGTGGCAAAGATGGACTCCATAAGGCTAGCTCTAGCCATTCCAGCTTCAAGGAAATGGGAGGTACATCACATGGATTTGAAGTATACCTTTATAAAAGGAGATATGAATGAAGAGATTTATATGCTTAAACTAGAAGGTTTTGTATCAAATCCATCTTTAGTGTGCAGGTTAAATCAATCATTGTATGGGCTCAAGCAAGCCCCCAGGGCTTGGTATGCCAAGATTGATGGATTTCTGTTGTCATTGAGTTTTTTTTATGCAATTATAATCCTAATGTCTATTTTCTGACTCATGGTTCTTTAATTATTATTGTTCTCTATGTCGATGACCTATTGATTATAGGAAGTTCAAAGAAAGAGATTGTCTCCTTGAAGGATGCAATGAACCATGCCTTTTCCATGACAAATTTCGGATTGTTGAGCCAATTCTTGGGTCTCAAAATTGCTCAATCCAAACATGGAATCAAGGTTCATCAGTCAAATTATGCTTCATATTTTCTCAACAAGTTCAGCATGAAATATTTCAATCCAAGCAAGACTTCTTTCCTTTCAAGTGTTAAGCTTGACGAAGCAGGTTCTTCTCCTATGGTAAACAATACACTGTATAGGTAGTTGATTGGGTTTTTGATTTATCTTACACATAATCAACCTGACTTATATTATGTAGTTAGTGTGGCTTTGAGATACATGGATCAACCTCATGAGATCCATCGAAGATCATCCAAGAGGATCCTAAACTTTGTTCAAAGAACAAGGACCCATGGGATTTTCTACAAAGCAAACTCTGACTTAGAGCTAGTCGGATTTACTGATAGTGATTGGGTAGGTGACAACATAGATCGAAAGTCTACCTCAAAATATGTGCTCATTCTTGTATAACGACCAATCAGCTGGTCAAGTAAGAAACATATTTCCATAGCACTCTCATCTATAGAGGCATAGTATAGAGGAGTTGTAAATGAAGCTACTCAATGTTTGTGGTTGCAGGGGATACTTGAGGAATGTGGTTTAGAATTATAGTTTTCAATGGTCATCTATTGTAACAATCAAAGCACCATTCGAATCTCCACTGCTCTAGTTCAAAGGCAAAGAACTAAGCACATTGAGATCCATATGCACTGTATCAGGGAGCTTGTGCATGATGGTACCATTGCTCTACTCTACTGCGCATCTTCAGAACAAGTAGCAGATATCTTCAGTAATATCAAATCACTGTTGGGGTTTTCTGATCATGTGGTGAAGAATGATTGATAACAAGATTTCCAAATTTTGTTTTTCGTCCATGTTTAAGGGAGGATTTTCTCACTGGGTTTTTGCCTCTTTCCTTGGTTGTATGGACATGCACTATGTAAAAGGGTGACTAATATTTGTTTCTAGGCCCTATAATTTTCTAATATTTACTCATAAAGTTAGGCTTAAGGGGGGGTTTTAGAATAATCAACCCATAGTTACCTATATTTGACATTAACTAAATCATTTTTTTCTTTGTCCTAGATTCCTAGATTCCCTCTCTATGCTAGTTGACTTCCACATGTTCCTAGAAGTAAATACTTTGTAAAATGGGTCATGGAGCACTTTGGAATCATCCTGGAAACATATTTAGCATGTCTAATTTATTCCTGGTTCCTTAAAGCGCATATCTGCTTTTTCTTAAAGCTGCCTTGCTTTACAGCAGCTTTAAGGCATGAAGGAAAAGCTAGTCTAGGGGAACTTGCCTAGTTTTTTTCCCACATCATCCTCCTTCCTTTTCTCCAAATAAAATCACCTATTATCTTTCCCACTTTCTTTAGCCAATTCATGAGCATCTTCATATATTTGGAAAGTCCTTTTTTCACCTATGGGGGATTTGACTTGATTTAGTAAGCCTGCTTTTTGACCAATTCGAATAGCAACCTAGTGCTTTATAATATCTCATGTAATTATATATTTGCGAATCCTATTACTTCATATGGTTTCCTTATGTACACTTATTCAATACAGGATTAAGTTATGCTTCAATTTCAATCTCCTTTTGTATGAATTTTGCATGTTTGATTAGCAATTTTGTGAGTGTAATTGATCTATCACTTGGGTTCAATTTCCAAACATCTTTCATGTCCATTATCAGAATGTTTTTCTATTTGAATGTTATTATTCTTAATAAGAGACGACATTTCATCAAGTTCCTTCCTCATACAATGATCTTCAAGGTGATACCTTTTTCACAATAGGGACATAATGTTTTCCCAAATTTATTCTTCTTAGAGTCGGAGGCCCTTTTGGAATCTTGCTAATTTTGTTTAGGCTTCGAATCAGATTCCTTTTTCTCCTTATTCTTTGATTTCCCCTTTGCTTGTGCTTTGGAAGAGTCAGTAAACAAGAGAGCTTGATCTTTGGAAGTCTAGACGACTCCCATTCGAATCAAATTGTTTTGCTCCTTGATTAAGGAATCAGAAAATGAATCTAAATAAGGAAGCTTCCAATCAGGAAATATTTCCCACTTGGAATCAAACATAGAGACATATAAAAAGTACTTAGGACATATTTTGTTGAGTATGGAAAGGAAATTCTGCTCATCCTTCCACTCTATCCCGCACTGTCTACATTGGAGCACTAGAGACTTGAATTTGGAGAAGAATTACTCAATAGTATCGAAACTATTTGAATGTAAAGATACTAAATCATTCTCTAGAACGGTGTCCCCGAAGGTCATCTTGTTTGTTAAACAATACATCAAACTTCTCCCAGGATTCTCTAGGAGTCCTCAATCCTTCTAGATGAAAGAGGAGATCTCTGGAAATATAAGTACATAAGTACCCAAATGCTTCATCACAATGGTTTAGTAACGTGTTCCTCTCTACCAACTGATGAGGCTCAGCCTCCCATCCATGTATTATCCTATGATAGCCATGCTTGCGCAAGGCCAGTTGCATATCAATTATCCAATCAAGTTAATTGGAAGTTGTGAGGATCCGTGGTTCAGGAGTTTGAGAAATCATAATTGCTCCGGCTGGAAGACTGCAAATACTTCTCTCAAGCTATGTAGCACCTGTTAATTTCACTAAAATAACACATTAAAACATATGAACTGTTAGAATCATGATTTTCCTCTCGAAGAGGGTTTCGATAATGTTTGTAGCAATTGAATGGAGAATGAAAATACAAACTAAGCAAAACAAACCACACAGGAAATAGAGAAGTATTGCTCAGGAATTTACAATATATTCATCATAATAATATCCGGTGTTACAATAGTTTACATAGGTAGAATTCGAATGCATGGGATATGAATTTGAATCCTCCAAGTGACTATGACTATATCTAACTGACTCTCTAACTCAAGGTCTCACAATCCATATCGGAGTCCAAATAGACAACTCCCTAATGACCAATAACTCCAACAAGCAGTAACAACTAGTTAACTCGGTGCAACTGAGTGTGGTAGGTAGGAAAAGCGCTCCTCCCCATGCAACCATGCATTATCCATGCATTGGTAGCGCTAGCTTAACTGACAGAGAAGTAACTGATTGTAACTGGGGTCTAACTAACACTAACTAGTACTAACACCAATCAACTGAAGTAGGTTGGTGTCGGGACTCCCAGTGGCTCCTAAAATGTAGGGATTGGTATAGGAGGTGCCCTAACTAATGCATGCACATGCAGTAAGTGGAAGTTAGCCTCTAGTAGTTTTCCCCACACTTCAATGAATGGTACATGTGTCCCAATTGGTCCAAGTGAACCCAATTAAGTAATTGAGCTTCCTAAGTTAGGCTAACTAATCTAATAAAAAGTATGAACAATGGAGGATTGATAATCCTAACAAGGAGTTGTTAAGTTTTTAATGGTTATACAAGATATGATAACATTTAGCATTATAACATCATAACCATAATCAAAAGGATCACTAAAATATAGACAAGTACATCCACACAAAAGAACACAAAGATTTATCCTAGGAAACACTCATGGGGAAGAAAACCCAGCAAAACTTCCCCTATATAAGATGTATTAAAATTATAAGACAAGACCCCAGATAGGTGAGCCTCATCTCTCTCTCTCTCTCTCTCTCTCTATGCACTATACATAAGTGAGTGAGTGTTCAAATGAGGAACACATCTCCTCTATTTATACTCTTTTTGTCACTTGACTTTTAACCTAACAAGTTGGCCCCACTTAACTAATTGGGGCGACTTCACTGAAGAAGACTCGATACAATATTATATTATATTCATTAGGGTACTATTGACCCGACTTACAATGGAGGATTTACCTCATGACTCTATGATGACCAATTACAATAGTAACACCCCGATGGAGGAATAATAACATCGCCCTTGGGTTAAATCAATAAAATACATTTAGAATATCCTTTGAAGTTACAATATTCAACACTCCCCCTTAACGAGAAGGTTATTCTACTAAACACATCATCATAGACAATACGAGTAATGTACGAGAGAGAATATATTCAACATCATCGAGGTGATACATCTATATGTCATAGGAATTTTTCACAATCAATAACTGGAATAGTTACTCTCCAATGTATTCATCTTCTACATCACACAATCACTTGATCATGTTGCACCAACACTTCGAACTTTTGATCCTTTGTAGCAACACTTAAATATTCTTGATCCTTTGCAGCAGCACATCGATCTTCTCGATCCTTTGCAGTAGCACTTCAATATTCTCGATCCTTTATAGGAGCACTTCTATCCTTTTGATCCTTTGCTAAATAACTTCAATCCTTTCAATCCTTTGTAGCATCACTTCGATCCTTTCGATCCTTTATAGCAGCACTTCAATCTTTTGCAGCAACACTTCGATCCTTTTGATTGTTTACAACAACACTTAAATCCTTTCGATCCTTTGTAGTACCACTTTGATCCTTTCAATCCATTGCAGTATCACTTTAATCCTTTCAGTCCTTTTCAGTGGCACTTTTATCCTTTTGATCCTTTGTAGCATCACTTCTATCTTTTGTAACCGCACTTCGATCCTTTGCAGTCGCACTTTGATCTACTTGATCATTTTTCCGTCATGCTACCTGCAATACACATGATCTCTTTGCGAGATGATCAATCTCTGTCACTTTAGGGAAGAATTCCAAGGATGATGCAATCCTCCATCTACCTGGTCCATGATATCAACTAGTTGAATCGTCTACAACTAAATGTAGATATCAACCACACCTAGATGCAAGCCCTATTGTCTGTGAGGACTCATCGTAAGCCATGCATACCACTGAGGTTAGGACCACTCCTAAGTGAGTGTTAGACTATGTATTTGAATTACATGTAGGACTACTCATCGATGCAAGAGTATTGTCTACAGAGAATATCTCAACCATATACAAAATGCCAGCCCTCATCATAGAACATCCTTACCACTGAGGTTAGGACCACTCCCAAGTGAGTGTTTATACTATGGTGTCCGTGACGACTCATCATAGAGAATCCATACCACTAAGGTTAGTACCACTCTAGAGAGAGTGAAATTATATGGAATCTAAATATGAATGTAGGCATACTCTCCATACAAGAGTATTGTCTACAGAGCAGATCTTGACCGAATACAAATGTTGGCCCTGTCGTTTGTGAGCATTCATCATAGAGAATCCATACCACTAAGGTTAGGACCACTCCTGAGCAATTGTCATTGTATGGTATCCATAACTGGATTTGGTTACTCTCCATGCGATAGTAACATCTACAGGTCCATCCTTATCTAGTAAGGACCACTCTCATGCACATAGTGTTATACCTGTTATCCTCAAGAGAGGATACTATTGTCCAAAAGTGAATGTCGAACCTTGTCAACATCTTCAGGTGCACTTGACCTCTTTCATGTTTGAGCATCATTGTCATCCCATCATCGATGTAAGTCTCATCATCACTCCCCATTTGAGGAGAGGACCCCTATTATCAACCTGCTCCCCTTTGTTCAAGGATAGCTCATATCTTCGACCCACTCTTTCTTTCTGAGGAGAGTCCATATCTTCAACCTATTTCTCCTTTTTGAGAAGGGTCCATATCTTTGACTTGTTCTTCCTTTCTGAAGAGAGTCTATATCTTCAACCTGTTTCTCCTTTTCGAGAAGGGTCAATATCTTTGACTTATTCTTCCTTTCCAAAGAGATTCTATATCTTTGACCTATTTCTCCTTTTTGAGAAGGGTCCATATATTTGACTTGTTCTTCCTTTCCAAAGAAATTCTATATCTTCGACTTGTTTCTCCTTTTCGAGAAGGGTCCATATCTTTGACTTGTTCTTCCTTATCGAAGAGAATCTATATCATCGTCATTGCTCCTCTTTGCAAGGAAAGTATGTAGCATCAACATTATTGTTCCTCCTTGCGAGGAAATTATTTCGAACTACACCAAGCTTGTCATGAAAGCTTGGTCAACAAATCAGCAACTTGCTCATTGGTACTCACATACTGGAGTTTTATATATCCCTTCAGTACCATATCCCACAGGATTCTTTGTCATCTATATGCAACTATGGTTGTCACAAAGAATCACTGTGGTATCCAAATCCATGTCAAATAGTCCTCACATCAGTTTTTGAAGCCATATCGCTTCACAACTAGCGGAGCAAGCTGCTATGTACTCTTCTTTAGCTATGCTGAGAGAAACACTGGATTGTTTCTTACTAAACCATGAGATCATGGTGGAACCCAAACAATAACATCCACCTGAGGTGGTATTCCTGTTTGTGGCACTTCCTACCCAATCTGAATCTGTATAATCATGATATCTACCATAGTAAAGTCCCAATTCTATCGTACTTTTTAGGTACATCACATGCTTTGTAGATATCAAGTGAACCCATCTAGGTTTAACTAGATACTGACACAAGCTGTTCACAACAAAGATATATCTATCCTTGTGTCTGTTAGATACATTAATGACCCAATAATCTATTTGTAGTGAGTCATATCCACTAAATGTGATGTCTCATCAGACAACAGCTTCTGGTTGGTGTCCATGGGTGTGGCCGTGGATTTACAATCCAACATATCAAATATTTTCAATATTTCTACTCCATACTTTTCTTGATTCAAAAAGATTCCTTTTGGGATTTGCCACACTTCCAGCCCTAGGAAATAATGCATCAATCCAAGATATTTCATCTCGAATTCTCTACCTAGATTATTCTTGCCATATGTGATTTGTTTCTCATTTCATGACATAAATAGATCATTCTCATACAGTAATAGTATGACAGGTTAATCATCCATAACCTTGAGGTAAAGGTTAGGATAAGCTTTACTTTTGGTAAATCCAAATCTTTTCAAGAAGCTATATATTATTCCATACCAATATTTAGGATCTTGCTTAAGTCTATACAGATCTTTTTACAACTTATATACATGAGTCACTCTATCTTCAACTTTTAAATCCTTGTGGTTGCTCGATGTAAACCTCTTCCTCAATTATACCATTCAGGAAGGTTGTATTTACATCCATCTAGTGTATATCCCACTTCATCATGGAATAAAGTGCCATGATGGTTCTGATGGAAGTGTACCTTGATCCTAGATAAAATGTCTCTTCATAATTAATTCCCTCTCTCTGAGAGAATCCTCCTTCCATCACCAGCATGTCTTATCTTGTAGATCCACTTGGAAGATACCACACTCTTACTTTCTAGTTTGGGTAATATATCCCAAACATGAATTTGGTATTCTTCCATCATTGCTTCTACCATGAGTTCATCCTGTCAAGTCATTGACATATCCCAATATTCTGCATTCAACCTTGAAGGTTGGAACCCACTTTACCCTTGGTAAATCCTTAGTCCATCAAGGAGTTATCCATCCTATTGTACCATGTCAGACTCGGATATCTTCTGTAGTCACTCACCCTAAAGCGGAGCATAATCCCCCCTCTGTGTTTTGTACTGGAGTGGTTGGTAGCATCCTCTGCTATGAATCTTCTATGTATCCATCTCAATTTACTACATACCAAGATCCCTTTATCTTGAACTTTGCTGAAAATTTCCTCTTGCACCCACCTATGAGCTTGTTATCTTCTGTAGGTTTCCATATTCAACCTTGTAGCAAAGGTTAAGATATTCATCACTCTAGGTGATATTCAATATCCTAGATGTGCATATATATGGGTTCCTTCTAAGCTTATACAAATCCTATTCTGCACAAGTGATTATTTTCTTTATATATACTACTACTAGAGAAGTGTGTTTTGTCAATAGAGTATGGAATACTATAGTCTATTCTTTCTGAGACAATCCATGAACCTTTCTTTGTATACTTTTTCTTGTACATCTATATGGAAGACACTATAGACTTCCCTTTAGGTCTCAGAACCATATCCTAGACATCATTCCCCATGATCAACTATTAGTCTTTAATCATAGCTTCTTCCAATGCTTGAAGGGTATATATCAATGATGTCACTCAATTGTGCCACATAAATAGAGTGTATTTGAGGCATCTTACTTTAGTTTCAAAGTCCTGCCATAGTTTTCTTCATCTTGAATTATCTATCCTGCCCAATATGGTCTTCATCTCTCAAGGTGGATATACCACTCTCTTATATTCTTCTGAAGCTCTTTCTTCCTTCACGGTGTCTCTAACCTTGGGAGCTTCAGGTTCATCTTCATTATGTTTATTGGAGTGAATCTTGAATTTCCATCACTTGTTCGTCATAACAAGTCTCATCCTTTTCTTGTAGGATATTGTATGTGATATTTCCTACAAGTCAAATGCACCAGTTGCATGGTTAGAAACATTTTATATGCATAATGACAAATTCTTATGCATAACAATATAATCATGCAACTATTTTATCCAATACAACATTCATCCATATCTCACAAAAAATTTCCAGATGCCTTCCAAGTTCCATATCTACCATAATATCATTGAGATTGTACACTAATCCAATATGTCAGTAAAAAGGATTCATTATAGATAAGTAGTAATAGAGTGTTGTATAGAACCATGGGATACTTACCCATAACATGCATATTAGTAGTATATTTTCATAAATGCAAACATTCTATCATGCATAATACACGACATATATATGAAAGAAAATTCAAATACTTATCTTTGTTTGTTTGGTAGACTCTTTCTTGTGCTTTGTCTTCATCTCCTTCTAGATCTGTAGCTCCTCCTTTTACCAATGAGATTGCTTCAATCTCATGCTTGCTTGAAATATTTTCTGGAATGTTGCTTCTAGTGGAACTATGTTTAACAGAGACACCCTAATTTTTCTAGTTAGGTATCTATCAAATATGATTGGATATAAATATGCACCTCCTCAAGGTGAGATGAGCATCATACTCAGTTTCCATAAATTGTGATCAGAACTGCAAAAAATATGATGCCCTAGTTTTCTTCAATTTCTTCTCCAGAATTTCCTGATATTGCTTTTCTCTATCTCCTAAATTTCTGCTCCTATGTGTCTGAAACTTCACACTAAGGTAGAGTGGTTTGTCTTCTTTCCAACCCCATAGGTTAAAGCAGAATTGGTTTCACCAATTTGGACATATTTGAATTTTCCAAGGGTGAATTATTTCAGGACTGTTCAGCGTAGCGAACTTGTACAGACTTCCACGTGTTTTTGTTTGACCTTCGGGGTATGAAAATTTTACCACATAAACTAAAGTCCCTTCCATATCTGAAACATCTTGTGAAATTTTGTTTGGACCTTCTTATCTAGAGATATAGCAATTCTCCCTATGTCACATGTTTAAGGTTGAATCCTAGCAGAGGATGGAACCCTAAGTTGGAGGAATCATTTCTCCTAGATTATAGTGAATATGAGGCTGAAAATTTTACTTAGGGTACAACAAGATTTCAGATTAATCCTATAAAAGTTTCAGATCCTGATACTTTCCCAATATCGGTATATAGCTAAAGTCACAACATGACTATTTTTAGTCTTCTAGGGTTTTCAAGCATGGAACCCTAATATTCAATAGTTGTATCTATAGCAGTGTTTCGGCTGTAGAAAGAATTCTTTCAGGGTAGATATGATACCATGTTAATTTTTTAATGGTTATACAATATTTGATAACATTTAGCATTATAACATCATAACCATATTCAAAAGGATCACTGAAAGATAGACAAGTACAACCACACAAAAGAACACAAATATTTATCCTAGGAAACCCTCA